>JADDOH010024101.1:0-28233 GCA_016648135.1 Agrypnia vestita | reverse complement strand
TCCAGTTACACATCAGTCGGAGAAAATTAGGCAGATCCCATCATCATCGATGGCAGGATTCTAGCTGTACACCATTTGGAGAAAATACACCGACATCCCTGGCCCGGGGCTAGGCATATCCCTACTGTCCAGATCCACCTTTCCATCTACTAATACGAGGGGTCATGGCCTCGTGAAACCACATGGCAACCAACCATTACAAGTATTTATTTATGTATTGTATATGTATGTATATGTATGTATAGTATATTTTATTAGTATGTATCTATTCGTACGTAGTGTATGAGGGGGCTCTTCACGGGTGGCACAACACCCGTGCGGATGTCTTCCCTCGTCTGGAATGGATTGAACGTATTGATGCATAACAGATTATAATAAGTACTACCTGGGAGGGTGGTTGCAGTCACTGTAGTGTCGCGAATGGCCAATGGGCTGCAGGTGCTCACAGGCGAGGGTTGGGGAGCCTAGGAAACTCCCCCTCCCCACTCGCATATTTTTGACTTGACAGGTGGCCCGGGACCATCTCTACAGTAGCTTCAGTATATATACCGTAGTTTAACTTAGTTAACCTGGAGGAGTTGGAATTCGGGGGGCAAACTGGCTCTGAGCCCGGACGCCAGACACTGACGCGAGGGATGGTGCGGTACTTTGCACAGAAGAGGCCCAACATGAAAAGGCGCATCCAGGCTCAGGTCAACGTATCCGAAACTCGTGTCGGGAGAAGGAAGATGGGATCAGTCACCGATGAGCCTTTGGGTATGGAGGGGCCGAATTTAAAGCAAACACATTTTTCGCGTACACATACATTTATACATACCTCCCACACCCCCTTTATCCATTAGAACCCACCGTACCACTAGAATGAGACATAGGGCCAGATACAGGTGACGGAACTTAGGCCGGCTAGTAAATAAACGTAACAATGTAATTGATATAAAAATAATGCAGAGTAAATATAAAAGATCGTAAGGAATAAGCACAGCGAGATAACGGCGGAAGATAAAATTATTAATCAACGAGGGCGTCGAAGACGGAATCATCCATAGGAGCGGCTACGAAGGACTCGAGGGCTTTCAGGGGATCTATGTACTCTATATGTGCATGCGCATGTGATAACGGCACGTTACTAACCTTTCCAGTGGATGGCGGTCGATCCCATACAGGTAAGACAATGGGGGATCGAGCGGAGAGGGCGTGAGAGCAGAGGATCGCGCACTCTGGAAGCGCAGCTACATCAGATGCAGTGGTTTCAGTCCGTAGGAATGATAGGTAAATAATATATGGCCACGGAACATAGTATGTTTAGCAATTGCACCGTAGGGCTTAATTGACGTGCTAGGTAGTTTTGTTTGCATTTTCCATGAACATTCACGAACTCCATACCCCAGTATTTAATTTAAGTAAAGCTTGCGCTAGGGTTACCACTAAACCAATTCATCCCCTATAGTTCGAAACAAAAAATTACACAACATGAACTGGGGAGGTCTTGAATAAAGCGAGGGTGTTCGGAAATACTACGTTAAAAACTGTAGAGCCTTCACCCGACGTAGATAGATAGCTTGTTTGCCTCTAACAAGGCGTAAACTCAGTTAGGAGTAGGATCGAGCTGAAAGGCGAAGAAGAGGATCCATCTCACGCCCGATCCCTGGAAGTTCACACACATGCAGAGAAGGGTTAATTTGGCAAATTAATTCGCCCCTATAATGGTCAGTACGGATTCAACATGCAAACAACACCTGTGGAAAAACATATGTAAAGTTTACGGTACAGGGGTTAGCTTTCACTGTCGGTGCTTCTTCCGTCTCTGTCTGGGGTGTCGAACCCGAGACCATTCTTCTTAATCGTGCGCCACCTTTATATATCGTTATAATCTCAAAACGGAAAGAGGATGACATGACTTACCCATCTGCCGCCGGTTATATCCATTCCAGTGCATCGTAGTTTCACTTTATGTACCTCACGTTATACCTAAGGATTGCGAACACTTGCCTTGCACGCGCATACGATTCACAGGCCCCTAATTAACTATAGTTCGCGACCTAACCTTTGATCCTGCCATTACGCGCTTATAAGTTTCCGTAGCTGGGGCTTAGTATCCAGCCTCTGCAACTATACGGTGTATATACTTTAATCAAACCGAAACTAGACATTATTCTCTTTTCTTTAAATTTATATTCCTCGAGATACCGGAATTAGACTCTAGCTCGACAATTGTAAGTATTCATGTATCTTAATAATACTGTAACATAGTCCTTACGCATCCGTACTTACCCGGGTCATCGAGACTAGACTCTAATTCTAATGATCATACTCTAATGATTATACGCACCGATATTTTTCATAAAACCCGTTACCCGTTATTTTCCGATGTTACATATTCTTATATTTATCCGAAATACCGGGATTAAGCTTTGAATCTAGGATTCCATCCATTTATAAGTTTTAACAAACCCATGAAGCAACCACTTGTCCACTTGTTGTTGTTAAAGAATTGATTGCTTCTATAATAAAACCCCACTAGTCTACATCTTTATAAGGTTAATACATATTACTTTTAGGGTCCGCCGATTTAGTTTTATTCTTAATATTATTCTTAATATAAATTTATTATCATCTCGAATATTTGATATCTACTCTCCGGCAAATTTTAATATAGTTTAAATCATTTTAATATAATTTATCATTTTAATATAGTTTAGAAATAACGGGATTCTGTAATTTCTACAAGTATAAACAACCCCAATATTACCAAATCCATTTTATGTAGTGAAAGACGCGGGACTTATATTCTTCCTAAAATGTAAAATGAACCCGGTCCAGATGAAACATCCTTATTTAGTTTCAGGACAACGAGGTTTACGCGTTCCGCGAGGAATATGATATAACCCGATCTAAACGAAGGTAATTTTATATAACTTTAGGACAGCGGGACTTACAAATTTCATAAAGTACATCGTGAAGCCAATCTAGGCGGAGACACTACGTATATTTTAAACAGAGTAAGAGTTTAAATTTTACCATCAAGTCTAATACACCGCAAGAATGTCCTAGGCATAGTTAACAAAATAGCGGTCAAAACTGTAGTGTTTCTATGTTTATACGTTTTAGCTCAAAACGAATATTATAAGTTTCACATTTATAATACAAGACGCGAATTTCTAAACGAAACATTTTAAAATAGTTCTAATTGAAATCTACATGTTTCATATTTATTAAATGAAGGCGCGAATTCTAAACGAAACACTAACATTGTTTAAAAACGGGACCCTATATTTATACATGCTTAAAATGAAACGCGAATTCCCGAACGATAGCATTTTATATAACTAAATGTAACGAAATCTTATATAGTTTATAAATAAGAAGACCCGGCCCCAGGCGGTTTTTATATATTTTCAATATAACGAGGCCCTACAACATCTTTATAAGTATAATACAACCCCGGTCTATCGAAACAATGTACTAGAAGTTTTTATATGTTTGAATACATGATATACGTTTTTTTTTTATACGCGTTTTTATACGCGAGATTTACGTTTTCGTATAATACAAAGTAACCCAAATTATACAACCGCGAAGTTTACATCACTCCTAAAGTATAACCAGAACTAATTGAAACATTTTTTCATAGTTTAAGTCCGCGAGGCAAATATCTTTCATAAAATATAAAATAACCCGAATCAAATTAAACATATTTTTACCTTATAGACTTTCCCCAACGCGCGTAATAATCCCGGCCACATGAAACGTTTTTATATGTTTTAATAGCGCGGGACCTATGTTTTCCTATATAATATAAGATAACCCGGGCCGAACGGAAGCAATTTTATATACTTTATAAAATAGTGAAACTTGGACTTCTGTAAAACCGTAAATAAACCCCGACCCCCACGAGATTATTTTATATAATTTTTTAGAATAATGAAATTTCATACATCTGTAAAATTGTAAATAAGTCCCGATTCTCACGAGATTATTTTATATAATTTTCTAGAATAATGGAATTTATACATCTGTGAAATTGTAAATAAACCCCGATTCTCACGAGATTATTTTATATAATTTTCTAGAATAATGGAATTTATACATCTGTGAAATTGTAAATAAACCCCGATTCTCACGGAATTACTCTATATAATTTTAAACGAAATGAAAATCTAGATTATTATGGGCTGAACCTGATACCCCGCGAGATCAGCTATATATTTTTCACTAGACGTATTTTTAATCCCAGAATTTATTCGCTATAATTTTAACGGACTCTTACTATTAAACATAAACAAAAAAAATTATTAAGATAAACTAAATATTCTTTCGATAACTAAAATAAACCCGGTCTAATCGAAACATTTCATATAACGAAATATTATATGCCTTACAAATGTAAAAATTAAAATGAGACCTCGCGTATTTAGCAAAGATAGGTATTTTATAAGACTTATTTAAAATCGAATCTGTTAGTAACAACTCCTTTATCTTTTAACAACTTCCCGCGTGTTTAGCATAAAATAGGTATCTTTATAACGCACAGCTAGTTTCCAGAGATCCGCCAATACTATACTTAGTAAAACGAAAATTTAACTAAATTTGAACTCTACCGTTTCCTGAAATTCTGCGAATATTATTCTGTGAACCTAGTAAGACGACAAAAATAATTAACTTTATAGAACATAGTGATTTCCGAAGTTCCGATATGCCAGATTAATTACCTTTATAAAATAAAATCAAACCCGTACTCTGAGTTAAAACCCTTTTAACAGGACCTCGCGTATTTAGCATAAGATAGGTATTTTTACAAGATTTATTAACAATTTCCCGCGTGTTTAGCATAAAATAGGTATCTTTATAACGCACAGCTAGTTTCCAGAGATCCGCCAATACTATACTTAGTAAAACGAAAATTTAACTAAATTTGAACTCTACCGTTTCCTGAAATTCTGCGAATATTATTCTGTGAACCTAGTAAGACGACAAAAATAATTAACTTTATAGAACATAGTGATTTCCGAAGTTCCGATATGCCAGATTAATTACCTTTATAAAATAAAATCAAACCCGTACTCTGAGTTAAAACCCTTTTAACAGGACCTCGCGTATTTAGCATAAGATAGGTATTTTTACAAGATTTATTAACAATTTCCCGCGTGTTTAGCATAAAATAGGTATCTTTATAACGCACAGCTAGTTTCCGGAGATCTGCAAATATCAGTTCTATATATGCCGGACTAATCAACTTAATAAAGCGCAGTAATTTCCGAAGTTCTAATATGCCAAATTAATTACCCTTTATAAAATAAAATCAAACCCGTACCCCCCTTTTCTTTTAACGTGAGCAATCAACAATGTCGAAGAGTATATTTACCCGTACACCACTTTCACTTGAAATTAAACTATAATTTTCAACCACTGGGACACTCTAAGTCGACGGTAACTTTCACTCAAAAAAACAACCGACGCGGATTTCACACTCCCGTAGACGTTCACACCAACTGCCCGAATTCTGCTGCGTCTTGACATTTTAAAACCCCCCTAGCGGGAAAAGGTCCTAAGTCGTGTGTTTCCAGGATTTTCAATATTCTACTTCCCTTGAAACCAAAATCTTTGTTCCTAAGATTCAGTTTGGCAAAAAAAAACCATATCTCCTCTCGGATATGTCAGTTGATCCCACCTTCTGTTGCCGTCTCTGTCTCCGTCCCTGTGCCTGTTTTGGGACGGACTCAGTGGCTTCGGACGATTCAAACTCGCTTCACAAGCGCGATAATTAATTTTTAATATTTAATTTCTAAGTTCAGTCCATATTGTCGTTTGATCAACCGTAACCACAATCTATCGGGTACTCCCCTAATCATAGTTGATGTTTCTTCACTATCTACCATTATCATGTCCCGTTCCCTCGTATTTTCACTCGTCTTTATCGGAAATTTAACGTTTCTTGGCCGCTATATCATGGGATCAATTTCCATATATTCACCACGTGCACACTGCATACCTAGATATAACAATCATCCAAAGGTACTATACCTAATTTTAAATTAATTTTGGGCGATCTTTTCTCGTGGATCACCCAATGAATCCTGTCTTATGCCCGCGGCACCCCGCGCACAGGGACGTATTAGCTCCCTCCGTTGCGGAATTTAAACATAATTTGTAACCATTTATTATTATTTTTATTGGCAGTAAGATTGATCCACAAAATAACTATGTTACATAGACAGTGAATATTCTCGAACAATATAATACTGGAAGAGTACTATTCGCTATAACACAATAAACTATTAATGTAAGTTAAAGTAAATTTTTAAATTCAGTGGAAAATTTTTAAGATCGTTTTGCTTTTAATTTTTCCCAAAACAAAATAAATAAATAAATAAATAAACACACAAATACACACTCACACAACCCCACTATTGGACATGTTTTTCTTATTCTTTTATCGATTGTATGTATGTGTTTTCGCGTAATTGGCCCAAAACTCTGTACATCAATTATTGTCTTTTCTTCAAAGATTGATTAATTATATGGCTGTAAGAAACCCAATAAATGAAAATAAATAAAATAAATAAGTAAATAAACCTCCAGTGCCGCAGGCAAGGCGTCGGATTAATTCAGTGCTTATTTATTGCCAAGGTACTGGACGCCTCCGCTGATAACTATATACCACTCACCATGTTCTTAGAGGTGTGTTGAAAGATTGCTAGTATCTGTCGAATCGGTCTCAAGTAGTTGTCTGTATTTGTACGTTTATCATTATTACATGCTCTTGCTATATCCGTTCCACTTCACATTATTGTTCCTCCCGTCTTCGAATTTCTATCACACTATGTTCTCCTATGTTTTGGTACTTATATGCTTGCTTTTTACTTGCATTTACTCCTATATATATTTGTTTCATTTATCCATCCATCTATAAGATCCCCATACGCTTTATCCTTTTATTTCATGTGTATATGGGCCGCAAATTCATATTATTTTATTTACAATATTCTTATCTGGATACACTTGTTCAATTATGTTTTGTGGGTTATTACTACCAAACCCGGCGAAATCTGAGCTAGAATAGCCAATCGTATACACGTTACCCGTCCTGTTGAAACTACGCTAACGTCGGACAGGTTTGTAGTGATTACATAGTTAATATATTGTATCTATATTTGAGTATATTATTTTCTTGTCGTGCCATTAATATGCTTACACGTTATCGTTATCTCTTTCCTAACTGTATATACCGTCATTGCACAATTACCTATCTGTTGTAAAAGCCTGAAGAGCGTTAGTCTACAGATAAATATAATAGAATTATAGTTAACTTTTCTATCCGCCTACGTTATTCGACTCCCGCGAAACGAAAATGAATCATTATTCGCTCCTCGATAGAGCGTCAGTCTACAGATAAATATAATGGAATTATAGTTAACTTTCCTATCTGCCTACGTTATCCGACTCCCGCGAAACGAAAATAAATCATTATCCGCTCAGTTAAGGTCACCCCTCTGGTACATCGTATACGTTTTATCCGTGCTTCACGGCCAATTCCTATAAATTATTTATGGGGCGTTTTCCTCTCGCGATCCCCCGATTAGGACCTGCCTTCCTTGCTTTTGCTCATATTCTGCCTCTCTGTTGCCCGGGAATCCACTCGAGACCACGATTAATGACATTTAAACGGTTTCAAAAACCCAGCAAAAAAGTCCATAATTCAGAAACCTCGTGGAACTGTCAATATCATCGTCACCTTAGAGTAGACGTTAATCGGTTTTTTAACGGCCCAAACTGCAATAACCGCGACCTAAATCTCTGAAAACCATGTTCAGCATTTTTTATGGGAAGCACATGTGGACCGCTCGGACCGCATCGATCGTCAACCATTTGTACCAAACACGGCTTTACCACAAGATTAATATGATTTATAAGAATTGATTAGTAACTGCCCGTAACCTATATCCGATCAATCGCTACTAACTCCCTCCCAATACTAGCGTTTCATCATCCCCAAATTTTTGTAGCCCCAATACTCCGCCAGGTGGGCTTAGCTCAATTTTTCCCGCGTAGCATTTAAATCATCTTAGAGTTCAAAATAAAAATAATAAAAAATAAAAAAAATCTATAGAAACAGGTGATTCATCACAATACATTACCGACTTCTGATTTCTATTTTCCGCGTACACCTAACATACAACTAACACTTCATTCAGCATCAACATTTAATACAGGTAGGTTAGTAGAAGTGAATCGCGCCCACAAAAAAAAAAGCGAAAAAAAGCGCGAAAGCACGGTCACCGAAAACGGTGACCGTGCGGTGGCTGGACCAAAGTTGCGGAATTAACTACAAAACTGAGACAAATTGACAGGTTACCAAAGTTCAAAAAACAACTAAAAACGCACTTATTTAGACAATCATATAAAAACCTATAGAATCAGACCGTTACAACACTACCTAATGTTTTTCAATCCAATTAATGGCACTATCAAGTATTGTTTTAACCGTTATTTTTATTTTTTGCATGTTATGTAGTGTATAAGTAAAAGTAAATAAGTTTTTTAGTCAGTAAGTTTTTTTATACTAGAATTTTTTTATGTGAAACGCCCTTGAGGTGAGTATGCAGGTACTCACAAAAACGGCGCTATATGAATCATCAATTTTTTATTATTATTATTCAAAAGACGCGGTAGTGAATGTATATGAATGGGGATAATTGCTTGTGTGTGAGTAGAGATACTTGGTAAAAGCTGGCACAAACACTTTATTAACATAAAAACATGTTGCATTTGGTCAGAATGTTCAGGTGAGTGAAAAACAAAAAACTGATGGCACTCCTCGTGCCCTCCTCCGAGGAAGAAAAATGTCGAATTCCCTTAGCATGCTGGCACCATCATACCTTGTTGCATGAGCATACCCACAATTATCGATGAATGTATGCCGCATTTGGTCAAAATCTTCAATCGGTATGTATAACAACAGATGACGCTGCTTGGCTTCCTTCGAGAATAATATAAAAACTTACATTATATTAGTGTATATTATAGATATCTCACAGAGACGAAACTGTATTAATTATGGGAAAGTAGGTATAGAAGTCATTTGGGTGTACACAGGACTTATGACCTGTCTTTTTATGGTTGGCTTAAGTGATCACTTTACACAATTGTAACATTCGCCATTTCCACCCATGATAGAATATACCATGCTTATTCATTTTTTGGAAGTTGTATATATGTTCAAATTGCGTGGAAAGCTTTCATATATGAGTTGTAAGCGCCTTTTCCATGCGGCCTGTACAAAGCCATTTTCATTCCCCTAAATCCCTACAGATGTCGCTAATGAGAAAATCTACATTGATTTTTTACGGAATTTTGAGAGCACTGTGCTCTTGCTCTCTTACTTACATTATATGATTATACACTCACACTCGTGTCTTTGAATATGTTGTTCATGCCAGCTCTAAATCTGAGAATTATCTCATTCCTTTGAATTGAACCATAACAAGTCACTTTGAATAATAAACGTATTTTAATTATGATTCAAATATTATTAATCCGATTTTTTTTAATTGGACATAGATTCGTACTTTGACCCCCTTCTGTAAAAAATTGCCATCGCCAATGTAGGCTGTGAAAAAATTGCCATCGCCAATGTAGGCTGTGTTTTTATGCGTCATGACGCAATTACATATAAAATTATATTATCTATATATATAGTATATATATATATATATATATTTGTTAATCGAAGTCTTTCATCATTCACGGGTAGAAGACGTGTTTAGTTCTAACGACTTTTGGGGTAACCCCGTCAAATTGTGGCGTCAGGACCAGTCGTTCTGCCGACGTTCGTACAGATCCTAATCTCACACTGTTCTACTTCAGGTCGCCTTGCCGATGAGATTGCTTCCCCAAAGCGTACAACCGTTTCGGGTCTTTTTGGAGAAGCAGCTCATCGACAAGGCGCCCTGAAGATGAGCAGTGAGATCTGTTCAAAATGTCGGCAGACGCGGGTTACCCCCAAAGTAGTTAGAACTAACTATATATATATATACATCGCGAACTGCAGAGCCACTTTTTTTATCACTACAATTATTTAAAGAATTGAACAACTTGAATGTAATAATAAAAGATTGTCTGATGTGACACAGTCGTCTAAAGTCTAGAGGTTGAGTAAGCTAACATATAATACAAAACAAATAGGTACATATCATAGTCAAGATTTTTTGTCAAACTTATTTCATATTCAAAGAAAAACCGGTTTTATTCAATAGATTGACCTTCGAGAAGACTTCAAAGGAAACATCATTTATCAATCAATCTTCGTATTTGTTTTGAAAATATAATGATGCACCCTAGTTGTCGTTTTATTTGGTTTAACATTATCTAAACTTATGTTTTATTTGTAATCATAGAATATTTGTGATTTTCATCCATTTTAATGATCTTTAGACTCCGATAAAGAACTAACGAAACATGCTGGACGACTTCGAGATATGGTGATAGCGTCGTATGTTACAAATTCGCAATTCAAGATTCAAGATTTCTATTCTAAATTCTATTCAAGATTTGTATTCTAGTCTTTCTACGAAGTTACCGACTAATTAACCAACAAACTAATCATCAGGCCGTTTCCTCGCAGGGATAGAGGATATAATGCCGCACTCTTCTATCCTAGCACACCATTTTTGCTTCGACCACATTCACACAACTTCTCATGCACGGTCTTCAATTATTGAAGCTTATACACGATCATCCTCCAATATTTTGTTTATCCAATCATGTCAGGTCTTTCGCGTACATTTTCTGTTCCTGCTGCTTTCAACACTCACCATATTCTTTGCCTTTGTCTCCTCGCTCGTACCTTCCACATGACCAAACATTTTCACCATTCACTGCAGATCAGCTTCACAACTAAATACTGCGAATCAGATTATGTTGCATACATGCAACATAAGCTGATTTGTTCATTCTCACTCCTATTTCAAATTCCTTCCATGCAGTTGTCCATGAAAGTTGAAAAAATGTGTCACGAAATATAGGAAAATTATTTTTCATATTTTGGGCCTGTTTATAGATGAGATGGAGGGGACGTCGATCTTTAATAAGATGCATAGATCACTAAGAGTAGAGGAAAAAAGTTCGGGCTGTAGAAGCAAAAGAAAAGGAAAAGCTCATTGATTGACGTCACTAGCTTTTCCGGATGGATATCATATAGCTTTAAATTGATTTACATATTTTCTTCACTTATAAAGCATATCACCATAACAATGTAAGATAATACGGAACATGCTTGTTTACATGGAATTTCATGCGAATTCGTTCAACAATATGTTATGCTATGTTGCATGTTTGTTACGCTAACTTCAGATTTTGAAAAAAGTGTTACACTAGACTCCTGATTATCCAGGATCGTATCAACCGTATTGCGGATTAACCGGGACAATAAAAGATTTCTGTATATAAAATGCAAAAATATTTTTTCTATCAACGTAGTACTTAAATAAAATATATAATTATGATATTATGAAAACGCTATATTGTAAAATTGTGGATATCCCAAATCATGAAATCTAGGGAATCCCTGTCAATAGTGTATTTATTTTGACACGAGCGGAAGAGCGCGTCGCGAGTCTAATTGCTAAAGTAAGTACGCAACAAAGTGGTGTATTTTTAACTTATTAAATTGTTTATTCTCTTATTTCATAAGCCCAGTAATTTATTTTCGTTCTGTATAACTGTGTGATTCTGTGTATTATTTTTCCTAATAATTTAGAATCGTAAATTTCACATCAGTGTTATCGCGTAACATGCAAGGTTTTAAAGTATGTTTGTGGTACTTTTCCGATTCAAATTAACTGGAGATTTCAGATTGCGTGGTTAACAAGATTTTAAAAAAGGCATGGGATTTTCTATCAAACTGGGTCTCTTCAAGAAAAAACGTATTTTTGTAATAAAGCGCGACTTATTAAGACATTATATTTTTTAAGAATATTTAGTTTAACGTTTTCATAATTGTTTCAGAATTTACGTGCTCGTAATAGTTTTTCAAACAAGTAAAACGTAGTAGAACCGTAGTAGAGCCGTGGAACCACGGCGTGTACAAAGAAATTTATTTTAGTTCATGTCTATATACTTTGGTGGTCTGTGATCGTAATTATAATAAAAATGCTGTAACCGGTCAAAAATGAAAGTACTTTTACATGCCGGATCCTAAATAATAAATATTTACTTATTTATAGCCGACACCCGTGAAATTATAATAACGACTACTATCAAAATATTTGAATTTTTTTTGTATATTTTCCCTGCCGGCAGTTAAATGTACTATTCTAAACCTTGGAGATTGAACGGAACATGAAATGAAATGGTTCGCGTCTTTACTAAGTCCTATATGTACTTACTGTATTGACGGGTAGTGCAGGCTCGGCGATAGCAACACCGCTATCGATGCCGCCTTCGGATTTATTGGCCCGGGGTTCAATCAAGCCCCATCTCCGGCCATTTAATTTGGTTTTTTAGCCGTGAATTCGAACGAAATTACGGACGTTACACAAAGTTACGGCAACAGACAGATGGACTGACAACGAAATTATTATGTTTGATATCTGGCAGAAAAAATTCAAAAACTTTCTTATTAAGAACTTATTCCTAAATTGTATTTATTGATTTGCTATATTTTTTTCTGAATATTATTTGCAATTCATACGGGTATCAATTTGGGCTCAGTGAAAGACAGAACAATGGTTGAAGAAATATTTATTTTATCGAAGAATATACATATGCAGTTATGAAGACTGCTTAGCTACGTTGAACATATGCACACGAAGACGACTATACAGGGTTATTTGTAAAACATTAATAACCTTGCAGAACTATATTCCTGCCTTGATTATGAGTCGAAAATGTTCAAGCTATTATGGCCTAATATCAATAGTTATGGAGATATGCGACATCAAAGTTTGCATTTTTTTTCAATATTTCTTTATTTATTTATTTATTTTGTTTTGGGGAAAATTAACAGCAAAGCAACAATCTTAAAAATATGAAATAATGGTTTTTACAATTATGCCAATTACAAATTTTCCACTGAATACAAAAAAATTACTTTAACTTACTTTAATAGCGAATTCTGACTTATTTTTTGTAAAAAGTTGGACTATCATTACAGTAACTCATATCGATTACGGAAAATTCATTCGTTTCAATACAAGTTAAATAAAATTATAAAAACCCTGAAAAATCCAATTGGAATGTTTTCCAATTGGAATGTTTTCCAATTGGAATTCGAAGGTTTTTATTTTTTATTTGACTTGTATTAAAGGGAATGAATTTTTCATATTCGATATAAGTTACTGTAATGATAGTACAACGTTGTACAAAAAATAAGTCAGAAATATTGAAAAAAAATGCAAACTTTGATGTCGCATATCTCCTTAACTATTGATATTAGATCTAAATAGCTTGAACATTTTCAACTCATAATCAAGGCAGGATAGGTTATTAATGTTTTACAAATAACCCTGTATACGCGAAGAGGTGTGTTGCAGGCCGCGCACGAGGGAGCGGCGATCGATGAAACTCTGTCGGGCTCGGCAGGGGCAGCAAGTCGCAGATCCTTCGGGGGCGACAGCAGCAGAACGCGGGCGCTGGGGAATCGCTGACTTCACTGGTCAGGTCGATTCCGGGTCCAGGAGGAGGTCTTCCCTCTGCCAGAGCTGAGGATGGTCTGCCGTATGGCCGTGCGTCGCCCTTTATACGCCGCGCCGCGCCACACAGTGGCCGAAAAAGATAATCTGAGCGAGCGAAATTATTTTATTGTTTTTTTGTATTCTATACCCATGAAATAATAATAATAAACCAATTTAAAGATATAAAAAATAAAATAAATGTTGTATTGAAAACTTGATTATACTACCTAATCACACTTTATATTTAATTCTAAACTTGTCTTTATGACGTCCACAATTGATCCACTTTCGACGTATTTGTCCACAAAAATTTAACAAAGTTTTTTTTATTAAACCTTAAAACAGCTTTTTTTACTTTCTTTAGAAAAGTCTCGCTCCTTTAACCGTACTCCAAACAGTTTTTTCCTTGGTAATCCGAGAGCTGGAAAATAAATAAATTTTGAGTACAGGCGTACCGAAGTGCACTTCGATTGATTTTAAATCTGTAGCCAAAGTATTACAGAACGATAGTTTACAAAAATTAGAATCAATACAGGTCAATCCCAGTTTTGGCAGTCTAAGGCATGCAGAAAAAAATTACGATATTTTGTTAAAAACAAATCGTGGCTTTGTAGAATATTAATTGAATAAAAATGTGGATTATATTAAAAAAAAAAATTACCTAAGTTCATCGATTCCATAGTTCGAAGAACAAAATTCAAAAATATAAACGCACCAATTTGGTACAAACACTCGTATTCGACTGACAATAACTCAACTTTATTTTTTTGCAACAACATGTCACTACCTGCTCGACTAGACATGAGGGGTTTATTCTAAGTAATTAACTATAAGTAGGACCTTATTACCCAAGGAACTAAGTTTATTTCGCTGCATATATTTTATTTTTATTACGACTTTCGTTTTTTGATATTTACGCCATCGGCATAGGGGTCCTCTTTTACAGACCGCGGTGGTTTCGCTATCACGGCATTCTTTCTTTTTTATTTATCATAAAAAATAAATTACGTATTTTATAAAAACTTGTCAATCTGGAACTCATTCCTAAAATTGTATTTATTGATTTGCGTTAATCTGATTATAATTCTCAATTTATTTTATCATTAATCAATATTTATTATTAATTTATAGTAGTGTTTTCTGTAATTATATCATATTCCAAATTTTCACAAAATATTCTTACTTTGTACTCTAACGTCACGTAGGACCACCTATTAGGGTCATTAATGACCTTTTGACTTGTAAAAATTTCTGTTTGTTCATTCTATTCCATGAATTGTTTTATATACTCAATATTGTATATTCATAACGTTCAGCTGTAATAGTTTGCCGTGACGTAAAGGTTGAAAACATGCTGTGCTGGGTATTGGCGATAGCTTTGCTCCAACATTCCTTGGTAGCCCTGATCATATAACATTAATTTATATCCATTATTGTTGTCACAACCGGATCAGTGTCATAATATAACGATGCACCTCGCGTGACAATGTACCGATATAATGCACATACCGAATATTCCACCCGCGAGAGGAAAATAACTTTCATCTTTCCAGAAACCTGTTTTGTCGATACGTTTATTTTACATTTGCGGTACGGCGATTGATTGTGAAAACTTGTCAGTTTTCGGCATTAAATTAATTAACTGTCACTTCCGCATCGTAGTATAGTTGAAAAACAAAAAATGCTACGACTACGTGCTTGGTGAAATGTCATCTAGTAAAAACAATTTTAATATCATCATCATCGATCGGGTATACGGGGGCACAAACCTGTGGATCGCCCACACGACAGCTTGCCATCAAACCATAACACAACGTAATATATTTTTCTTTAATGAATGTTCTTTTGTTTTTATTATTAAATGATTTATAAAACAATTCATTTGTAAAAATAATAAACTGTCTATGTTTTTCCTATAAATTACTTTTTTCTAATCTATGGTGAATTCAAACATCAAACATTCATTTTCTATGGTTTCTAGTATCAAAAATGTATCGTTTTTAACTTAAAATAGCTGTTTTAAACTTGCTAGCGTCAAAATTTGGCATCATTTATGTAATCAGGACCCTTTATTGCCCTAGGAAATTTAATTTATTTATTAATTTAAAAATTGGTGTTTCGTTGACAATCCTAACTTTTTACCCGATAGACATTTCATCATATATCATCCTCCGCTTTCATTAGATGCAAAATCCTGTTTTTTTTTCATTCTCTTCACTTATTAGAAATACTATTTTGCACTATACAAATATAATTTGATTGTCCGCTTTCTCTATAGCATGCAAAATCACGCTGTTTTACCTAAACCTGTATACTCTTTAATAACTCGTTACAAAATGATTCAAAGGTTGATTGTGTTGAAAGGAATATTTCATAATTGATTAGGAATATTTCTGTCGCCATCTACGATCGACGATGCCGATGACAAAACACGTTTATCCAATCAGAAAATTCTCCGTACCTATAAGAAAACAGAATTCACAGTAAATGTAAGAGATTTCTTTGTTTTTAACACTGATTCTCATAAAATTGATTAATTTTATTATCATTATACAAAAACGTAGAATTGACAGTAATTTTAAATAATATTTGGTAACGAATCTGAAGAAATACTCTACTTTTTTTCGAAAAGTCTGAATTGATTTTTATCTAGGATTAAAAACTTGTTCGAATCATATAATTGACACGTAACAAAATTATTGAAAATAAACAATTAAATGAAATCACATAAAAATGATTTACCTAGCATCCAATTAAATTTTATCGCAACAATTCTCAAAGGTCAATACGTAATGATCTCGCAAATCAATTATTTTTCCTTATACAGAAAACCAAGTTTATTCTTTTCTGAATACGTTTCCACAAATACTCGGACAAAAAATAATAAAAAACACCTTAATATATCAATAATACATACAAATTACGGTAAAAATTAAATATACTCGTACTTGGAGTAAGATTATTGAAGTGCAATGACAACCGTTTTAAAATGTGACGAATTCATTTATTTATTTACGGGAAATTTACAGATTACACATGAATATTAAATATAGAGACCACCTTACAAGTTTCCACAGAATTAACATGTTATGTATTAACATAAAGTGATAATAACTTAACTTATACAAAAAAATTAAAAGTTTAAGTTAATAACAAACCATGAAAGTCAAAGAGTTAAAGGTAAAAGCGGAATCAGGAATGGGGAGGAAAGGACATATCTTCCTAGTAAAAAGAGGTAGAGATAAGAAGAAAAGATAACTAACTGATCAATACATCTGCATATACATAAACGAGAAAATATCAATGTTAATAGTTTTTTTTTTACCTTTTATTTAACATGGCACAATTTTTCTTTAATTTTATTTTATATACATTGGTAGAATACAATATATGCATATAGATTAGTAGCTTGTTGGTCTTGTGGTTAGGACACTCGCCTCGTGATCCAATGGTCGCGGGTTCGAATCTCAGCCCAGACTAGGAAGTTGGTCCTATTTTCATAGCACAAGCGTTTAGCTTAGTTTGAAAATAGTAAGAATATTGATGTGACACGTATTCCGTGTTCGCATCTCTATTTATTTAAAAAAAAAAAAAAGATTACATCGAATAAATTACAGAATAATGTACCAATAAAATGCACTGTATCAGGGAAGTATTTCAAATTTAAGATAATTATGTATAATCAGAACGTGCCATAATAATCAGAATACGCCATCTTGTAAAATGCAATATTTTTCATTATTCCTAGCCCGCTCGGTTAGTATGTCAGTTTATGAATGTGTTCTGATAAATTTCAGTGTATGTAGGATAAGTAGGTTGGACTTGGTGAGGAAATAAAAAAATTAGGAAAATATTTATTTTTTCAATTGATTCAGAAACATTTGACATTTTTTTAAAAATAATTATATTATATTTTTTAAATGAACGATATGTTATTCGGGACTCGAGCATTGAGGTTACAATATACGACAACTCTATATATCTTGAAACATTTGCCAAAAACATGAGTCTGATCGATAGAAGATCAAATTCATGGCCGTAGAATGCATCCAACAAACCCCGACATTCTCAAGTGGAAGCTTAAACATTACCTTAAGTCTTTGATAACACAATAACATTGGAAATGAGTGGCGATATGAAAAGGCTCTCTGGAAAGAAAGGGACTGAAAAATTGTAAGAATGAAGAATATTTTCTTTTACAATGTGTTTTCAGATGTAATTTAATATTCGCGTAAATCAAATTCTTGCAACAGCTTATTGAAGTCTCCATAGCAAGATAATTTTTGAGCCTCTTCCAAATCCAACCATTTGAAGTTTGAATGTTCGTTAGAACGCTTTATTGTTTGATCCCACTCAATGGATTCTTGAGTTGTGCCAACCAGTATACTACCTCCTTAGGTTTGCCCTTGATGGTGTATCTTCTTAAATACCTCCCAGTCAGTCGGAGATCAGATACTTCTTCGATTTCTCAAAGAACTGTTGCTTAGTCTGATTCATCAGCATTGACTGGGCCTAAATATGTTAATTTTGATCGAAAAAAATACAAATAATAATTCATTTAATTATAATAGTTAGATTTTTCCTTTCTTTAACCTCTTCGGACCCAAAGAACAATCAACTCCTGATACTTTTATATTTTGCTACTTATAACTTATATTGTTTAATGTATATTCATTTTAATTTTGTGTTATATTTTTTATGTAAAAGCCTATACACGTTGCTGCTCTTTACTTTATATTTTAATTTTTATACTCATGTTTTGGTGCTATACAGATATTGTTTAATGTATGTCCTTTTTGAAATTTATATTATATTCTTTATGTAAAAGCCTATACCTAATGGGCGTAAACAAATAAATAAATAAAACATCTGTCCTTTAATTCATCTTTAACGAAAAAATTTTCACAGTTCTTGAAACATTTCAAATTTGGGATTCAACATACCACTAATAATATCTAAGATGGTTAGCTTAACTAATTTGTAAAATGACATAATGCCAAACGTTAGATCTGAGAGGTTTTTTCCAACTGTCGACGTATGTCTCCTATTGGCGACACTGGATCCGAGGAGGTTAAGAGTACTTTATTTCCATTGCGGCTTGTGTATGGAGGATTTGAGTATTTTATGGGATCCACTTGCTCTCGCTACGTGACCCTCCTGCTGTAGCAAGACTAAATCATCTCAAATTAAGTTGGAGGCCAAATTGGTACGTCAATATCAAGAGTAATTCAAGCGTACTATCACTAATGAATTAGTTATCTACTACAAGATTTTCCTTAGGAAATCTGACATGGAATACGATAATCCAATCAATCTTAGAATGCGGTCAATTTGAACGGTCACGTGTTAATAATCACGTCCAGGTAATATGTGAGTTCGTGTCATTGAAATGTTTTCCACATGATTTACCTAATGTCTGATATCCGCTCCAAATCACACGTCGAATGACAACTCTTAGACGAACAATTTGATGTTTAATACCAACTAAGCGATCGTGACCGTGATCCCGTTCACTAATTCATTTAATAATAATCAAACATTAGATGACATTTAAAATCTTTCAATAATTTAATATACACACACAATAATAACAAGATTAAAAAAATATTTTTTTATATTTACAGCAAAAACTGTGGTTTATTATTTTTGATCAAACTTATATTTATCTTTGTTTTTAAACACCTATTTAATAAAATTATTTATTTTAATTAATTATTAATTTTAAAATTAATATTTTGAAGAGGCTGAGACCCGCCATGGTGGAGCCAACAACCAAAAATAACCCTTAACACAAAATTATTATCTTTTGTTACTTATTATAATAATTTTACGTATACGATTAGTTTTGACAAGACTGATTTTTGATGGTTTTAATAAATGAATTGTCAAAGTAAAATATCAAAGCTATAGAGCTTTGACATTTTACTAACTACCTTATTGTATTCCCATAATCCAATACAGAAGTCTATCATGGGTGGAAACGGTGAACGTTACATTGTGTAAAGTGATCACTAAAGCCAGCCGTACGATAGGTCGTAAGGAAAGGAAAGGAAAAAAATCAGTTTTTACATGAATTCGGAAGGGTAAAAAAATTTTAATGGAAAATTAGTCTAAAAAAATCCTCGATATAGTTAGGGTCGAGTTCTTAGGCTATTTGATATGACGAAAACCATCTTTATATGCGTTACTAATACCATCTCTGAGCAAAATTTGATGCCAGTTCCTTGTAATAATAAATGGCTTTCTAGCGCCATTTATGGAATTACGGTGATATCAAATATTTTGGCGTTACAATATTTAATATTAAAATACACATGAAAATGTCTGTCTTCTTTCATAATGTTCAATTTAAATTTATGATCTAATATTAAATACAATTCATTAGAGTATATACTATACATGTCTAGTAACAAAGGAAACATGTTAAGTCATCTTATAGAGAAATCTGAAGGTCTGAACAAAAGTGATTTGTTCTCAGTTGCCTTTGGAAACTGGAATCATAGTTATTATCTTTACCTATTTAATCTGTCATATTGAAGAAGATTTATAAACGAGACCCAGCCAACTACACCATTATTAATAAATGATTTGCAGCACTGTATTTAATCAATGAAAGGTTTACGCTTGTGGTTGAAATAAAATCATCTTATGAATCCTTATATTATTTATTAGAAATACTGTTAGCATGAATCACTTAAATGTGTTATACCTACGAGTAATTATAAGATAACGTACTTGTACTAAACTAATCAACTGTAATTAAAGTACATATATAATATAACGTTATTATTAATAATGTCTTATTGATGCATGAATTTAATTTATATTGCTATGTTGTAGATTTTCTTCTTCAGAATATTTTGAGTTTGTTCAAATCTTTCAGAACAGTGCTGGATTTATGTCACAGAGACATTTCATTACACATAATTAAGTATATTGCTCCCAAAATTCCGTAAATCAATTGTAGATTTTCTCATTAGCGACATCTGTGGGGATTTAGGGGAATGAAAATGGCTTTGTACAGGCCGCATGGAAAAGGCGCTTACAACTCATATATGAAAGCTTCACGCAATTTGAACATATATACAACTTCCAAAAAAATGAATAAGCATGGTATATTCTATCATGGGTGGAAATGGCGAATGTTACAATTGTGTAAAGTGATCACTTAAGCCAACCAAAAGACAGGTCATAAGTCCTGTTACACCCAAATGACTTCTATACCTACTTTCCCATAATTAATACAGTTTCGTCTCTGTGAGATATCTATAATATACACTAATTGATTTTCTTCTTGTTATAGATAATTCAATTTTATGGCACATCCTGTATGAAGACTACACTGCCAGCTGAAACTGGGATGGCTGGAGGGATGTCGTGTTTTGTCAATGCATATGTCAGTCACGGTTGCTTAAACATTTTCGACTCATAATCAAGGCAGAAATCCCTGTAAAGTATTGTGGACTAGCTCTGTTACACCCTGTATGTATTACACCACGTATTACGACTATATGTGGGGTATAAAAGCAAAGGCAGCAATATTAAAAAAAAAAATTGAATGCAGTCATCAAGGATTACTAGTTTATAATGTATCTACTGAATTCGAAATTTTATAAGAAACATAACCGATAATTTGTGATTAAACATGATTGTGGAAGGGATAGATACATAAAATTTTGAAATTCAGTACATTACACATTAGTAATACTCGGTGAATGTATTCAAAACTTTATTTTTTTGGATATTGCTGCATTTGCTTTTATACTCCACATATCGTCCCTTTAGAGGTAAAAACCACTAACCGTTGGCCTAAATGAGTTATGAATACAAACATTGTCGAAATGTCGAATGTCATGAAATTTACACAGGTAATTGTGTTTGAAAAAAGCTAAAACTTAACTCAGCTCATAACATTATCTGCATCTTGGAGCCGTTTTAATAAAATAAAATATTCGACATGTTATTTTGTTCAAATCATTGCAGTTATGATAACCAGAGTGGTAATCAAGAATTCAATTAGAAGCCCTGTAGGAGACGTTCAAGCGAATCAAGAAACTTACTCAATTAAACACTGCATTATTATGTTATGTTTTAATTTATTCTTTTATATTTATTTTTTTGGTTTATTTTACCTTCTTATCTAATTAATCTGGTATATTGGATTAATTATCTTTATTTTACTTTATTATTAATTTGTTAAAGGTTTCTAATTATTACTGCTTGTATTATTAATTAATTCTAATTATTACTGCTATTTCTAATTATTACTAATCATTGATTATATATATTGTTTTATATTGTTATATTTTATATAACAATATAAATGTAACAATATAATGTGTTTTATGTTAGATATATAAAAATCCTTGTAACTTTCTTGTACTGTAAAAGCCCACAGGGGGTACAAGATAAGGGGCGTTAATTAATAAATATATTTATTTATTAATCTATGTGAATAAATTAGTGTGACGCCTCCAATAATAATCTTGAAAACGATTTCCATTTCAACTGTCAATATTTGGCGATGTGTATATATCAAACACAGTTCACTACCGAATTGGATACCTACCTGAATTGGCGATGTGTATATATCAAACACATTTCCCTACCGTTACCAATGTCTCAGAATAGTATTACAAATAATAATTTTTTTTGTACATTCTTAGGAAAACATTACTGGATTTTGTTCACAGAGGCTTACTTACTTACTTACTTACTTACCATCACGCCGTTTCCCCGTGGGGGTAGGCAGAGAGGATAGAGCGCCATACTCTTCTGTCCTGACATACAACTTTCGCTTCGTCTACATTCATACATCTTCGAATGCAAGCTCGACGGTTGTTCAGGGTTCTAACAGGACCATCTTCCAGTATCTGGTTAATCTGGTCATGCCGCGTCTCCCGTGGTCGCCCTCTCTTTCTGGCGCCGTCAAAACTTGCATCATATATCTTTCTTACCATTCTTTCCTCATTCATTCGCTCAACATGCCCAAACCACCTGAGCGACCCTATTTTTATTCTCTGTATTATGCTACGATCAGCTTTATAATCATTCCTAATATCTTCATTCTTTACTCTATCATACATGGATTTATCACACATACGTCTAAGGGACCTCATCTCCACTGCATTCAATCTACTTTCGTTCCTCTTCTGCCAGCTCCAGGCTTCACTTCCATACATTAGTGATAACCACTAATTAAGATGAATTATACATGTCTAGTAAAAGGAGCCATATATATGACAACGCAACGAATTCATGGAAGTCTCTATTCGGTCTTTACAGGGCTTAGGACCTGTTTTAAGGTTGGGTAAGTAATCACTTAATACAATGTAAGGCTGTCTAAGTTCACCGATTCCACCCAAGATCAATCACACCTATCAAATTTTCGGAAAGTTGTTTATATATGTTATTTATGTACCAAAGTTACATTATTTTGTACATCTACGGTCACGATAAAGCTATGGTTGAAATTTTTCATTCTCATGAAATAGTATGTACCTATAGATATCTCCGCTGGCAAACGAGACTTTATATTTTTACTAGAGTATGAATTTTTTAAAGTTTTAATCCTCTACAACGACTTACTTATTCATTTTACGTACAATATTGATTATTGAGGTCAAAAAGCATCTTATTTTACATGTAAAAATCAAATAATAGTAATAATAAGACTTGCACATTTCAAAATATCTAAGCTGATCCGAAAATCGGTTATTTTTTATAAGAAATAAATAAATTCAAATATCTCGAAAACGGTTAGATTTAGGATAGGGTGTTTCATAGTCAAATCAGTCAGAAACAAAGTAAAATACACGCCCTCAACGGGAACAGGTTGACTTAACCTGCAACCCCGTATATGATATTCATCCGAATTATTTAACATAATACGGCTGAAATTTTTTTTACTCCTTGTTTGGACCAGTCTATATTCACATTGTGAATTTATGGATATAAATTTAACCACTTGCTTATTATCGTTTCCTTCACGTCATTACCATGAATTTCATTTTATCGACGTTTATTTATTCTTTTCTATTTGCTCGACTGCCGCGTTATGCCGATAATCCACCAATCCGGTAATGAGTGTGGAATTACCAAAGGACTGACTTGCAGCATATAAAATAATTCGTGACGTCAAAAGATAATGGACGTTCCTATGTATAAACCAAAGTGCAAGCGACGCGAAAAGAGAAATTTAACTGGTTGAAAAGACAAGTTCAGCTCGAAGGCCTCATAAATAATTGTCGAACCAAACCGGTAAAGATACTGACGTCTTTCTTTTTGCATCAATTTTTTACAATAAAGATCTCCGAACGTAATTTAATATTAACAGGTCCATTCACAGTTGCCGTAGAAATTTACTTTGCAGAGCATAAGATATATGTGGGTATAAAAGTAAAGGCAGTAATATCAATAAAAAATATTTTAAATACAGTCACCGACGATCACCAATTTAAAATGTACCGAATTCTAGATTTTATGTACCCATCCCCTCCACAATCATGTTTCCTATAAATGTATAGGCTATGTTATATATACCTATTTAATCTCGAATTCAGTAAGTACATTATAATTAGTAATTTTCGATGACTGCATTAATTTTTTTAAATATTGCTGCCTTTGCTTGTATACACCACATTTGATATTTTACTATTATTTTTTTTATTAAAAAAAAATAGAGATGCCAGCAAGGAGTACGCGTCACATCAATATTCTTACTATTTCCAAATTAAGCTAAACGCTCGTGCTATGAAAAGAGGTCTAACTTGCTAGTCTGGAGTGAGATTCGAACCCGCGAACTTTGCTAAAAACGCTCGTGCTACGAAAAGAGGTCTAACTTGCTAGTCTGGAGTGAGATTCGAACCCGCGAACTTTGGATCACGAGGCAAAAGCAAAACCCGCTTATCCGCGAGACTGGCTTGTTGATAGGCTTTTTTTGTTTACAGGGTAAATTTATTTATGTCACATAATTTTCTGCGGGAATAAATATGTAAAATCGTTTCATTAAATTTGCTTTAATTAGAAAGACGAGAGAATAAAAAGAAAAGATAAACTACGAACAAATAAAAAATCTTAATATTCAAAAAATATTTATCAATTACAATTAATATAAATAAAAAAAACAATTTGTTAAAGGTTTATTATTATTGCTGTTTGCTTTTGTATTAATCATTGTTTATATATATTATTCATTTCTCTTAAAAAGCTTTATTTATATTATTTATCTTTGAATTATTAACTTTAAAACGTGTTTTGTGTCAGGTATATAAAAAGCCTTGTAACTTTCTTGTATTGTAAAAACCGACCAGGGCGTTGATTAAAAGATGAATTTATATATTTAAAAAAAAAAACTTTGTATAAACCACATTGTTTGTTTTTTAATATCTGCTGGTTTCGACACCACTGTGTCTTCTTCAGGACTAGAATGTCCCGATGAATATATAGTGGTATCGAAAGCGGTCAATTTTGTTTTAATGCATATTATGCATACAAAATAAGTAGGTCCTAATATTATTTTCAAAGTTGATAAAAATCATGTATATCCGCTAACTTTCTTGTATTGTAAAAACCGACCAGGGCGTTGATTAAAAGATGAATTTATATATTTAAAAAAAAAAACTTTGTATAAACCACATTGTTTGTTTTTTAATATCTGCTGGTTTCGACACCACTGTGTCTTCTTCAGGACTAGAATGTCCCGATGAATATATAGTGGTATCGAAAGCGGTCAATTTTGTTTTAATGCATATTATGCATACAAAATAAGTAGGTCCTAATATTATTTTCAAAGTTGATAAAAATCATGTATATCCGCTAATTTCATCATCCAAACTGTTTAAATATTCAATTAAATTTAATTTCTTATTTCATAATTATTTTCCCAATATTCTGAAACGTGATGATTATAATATGCTAAAATTTCAGACATGATTTTTTTGTTTTTATTGGACTTCATGTTTGACGAACATTCCTTGTATTTTAAAATGAAACACTCTCGTAAGCTCCTACCATATTGTGTTCCATATTTTGCGAAAAATATAAATATTGTTTTCTTAAAACCCACGTGATTTATGGAGCATTTCTATTTTTTAAAAGAAAATCCATTATTTAAGGAACACAGAAAAGAATTTTAAGAACGCTTCAAAAAATTCAGACCGCTGATTATGATTATGGTGAAAAAATCCCGACTAGGAGGTATTTTTTTTTTGGTGCTTAACAGGGGAATATTGTTTTAATATTATACCAATTTTAAATAGGAAGCCCGTAATTTTAAATTAATTTTAATTAAATATTTTATATATACCGTTAGACAACGTTTTCTTTTTTTTTACTTTTTTCTGTGAATTGATTACTTATTTGTTATATGTGGAAATTAAACGCTTTGTGGCCATGTATGTTAACAATAAATTAATAATAAATTCAATATTTCCGCTAGAACGATAGAAACATTGCGCGTACATAAACAAATTAGTACATTCGTGTTTCTATTTTTTCTTGTTATCACAAGAATCCTATACATAACTATAGTATCCTATATATAAAGCGAGAATAGAGAGTATCAGCGGCGTGCAATCAGTACTTTGAAATAATATGAATGTTCCGTACAGAATACGCGAAGATATGATGCGCAGGTCTCCCGTACTTGACTCGTAGAACAGACCAAGACTGTACAGCGGTAATCGTAAACCCGCTGACAGTGGTTGTTCTAAATATTCACAAAAGTGAATTATCCGGTTGCAGGTAGTCCAGTTGAAGTTCCAAAATCCAAAAACAGTAGGTAGAGCAGAGGTCAGAGGTGTTGAGTAAAAGTCAGATGAAGTGGTCCAGACGGCGTATAAAGCACAGAACGGAATGAATCTGTACGCCGACGGAAGTTTAATTTATACACAAATTTAATACCTCTTTATACATGTTTGTTAATACAGTTTATAAAGAGCCCACATGGATGTAACTTTTGATATCAGTTTTAGTTATGTACAATAAAATTTCAGTCACTTATAAATATTTCAAAGTGGGTCGCAAAAAATTGATTTTCATTTATTTTTCAGGTGCGCCCCTGACGAGGTAGGTATGTAAAAACATGTAAAATGGATAGATTCTTATGCAAGGAATTCAACAAAAAATATTTTAAGTTGATCCGGCTGTTGTAGCGTCCGTAAGACAGTTTCAAAGTTTTGACTGAAAAATGACCCTTATTGACATTGGACCACTGCTGATAGTGGTTCCGTAAAAAATGTGAAAAATTTTACTTTTTTATTTACATGATTTTCTTTCAGATTTTAGTCTAAATGGCTTTGTTTAGCAAAAATATTATGGTTTGATACCAATTTTATTGAAAAAACCCTCGTTTTTCGTAAATATAAGAAAATCAATTTTGGGTCGAAAATTCTCGTATTTGTTGGTACAAATACCGTTTTTCGGTGGCTGTCGCGCCCGGGACCTTATTAGTGATGAGCCCCGTCGCTAGGCCTATAAAACACTGTTAGTTATATGTAGATTTCTCCGAGATCTGACAAGATATGGCTTCGCGACTTATCGGAAACAATCGGTCTGCAGCCCGTTTTTCCTTCGCATACCAACTCTCTGTCCTCGGATACATATGTAGAAATATTAAACAATATTTCGTAATTCTGTCTGTCAGGCCATACAGTTAGCCGTAGGAAATAATATTTCCTGTATCTGTCTTTCCGCCATACAGTTGGCCGTCACTCGGAAATATTCAATAATATTTCTTATATCTGTCTTTATGCCATACAGTTGGCTACACTCACCACCCCGGTCTATCGCAAAGCGATTTTCTCGTTTATTGAAAATAAACATGTGACAAAGTACATTCATATATGTCAATATTTAGGTTCTTACAATAATATGTAATAATTTAAAACATGTCACAACTATTTTATTTTCATAAATTGTATCGGACAGGTAGAATGATGATGGCAACATCATAAGACGACGTGATGATGATGATGATGATGACCCATCTGAAGTCGTGAATGTTGGTCCTTTCTGGGGCCCAGGTCCGTTGTATGGGCGAATGCCGTACGTGGGGACCCACCTCGCCTCCAAGCGGATGGTCGGCGCGTGCAGCGAGCCGGCGTTGCGATCCTGGCTGAGAGGATACTGCACCGACGCGATATGTGACATCTCCGACGGAGGGCGTTGGAAAAGTTCCACGAAGAAATTGCATTTTTGGTCTTATCTTGTAAAGTGTTGAAATATTTGAAATACTTAAGAATGAAATATTTAAGAATTAGATAAGACATTTGTAAATGTAATATTGAATAAAATTGATGTTTCGTGGTCTTGATATACAGGGAAAGCTCGCGCGATGGGAATAAAATCATTTTTAAATCGCGCGGAGCGCCGCGGACTATCATAGAATGGCCGCTATTTTGATGGAATTTATGTAAATGTCCTGCCTCGAAGAGGCGAGGAAGTAAAAATACATAAGTATTTAAATGTGCCAAATGAGTCCTTTGTGTGGTATTGTAAAGTAGAAAAAAAAAATGTTTAAATTGAGAGTAAATATCTCGCGTGGGCCCTGATAAACTCGCTT
>JADDOH010024100.1:0-25286 GCA_016648135.1 Agrypnia vestita | reverse complement strand
CGTGTATTCAATCGCCAGTATAGATAATAAAGCATTCGTTAGCATAAAAATACATCCGCCCTGAAGAACCTCTCGCACATTCCGAACCTCGCGACATTGAATATACATAATTATACTGAATTTTAAAACCCACGAACAAACACGAAACACCCTTCGTCAGTAAGGTATTCCATTTTAAAGCCTTTATATCTTTGGTAATATATGAATATCAAATTTAAATGATTTTTCATATGAACAGCGACAGAATTACATATTTCATCAGCGTTATGCAATAATTCCCCGCTTGAATTATCACCGTAGCAACAGTACGATTTCTTGTACATTAAATCCGAAGCGCGTATAGTAATAATTATCCCTAGGCCAAAAATACGTAACAAAACAATCCACAGCATGTATCAATAATTGTTACGATCCAGAAAGTTCTAAATTGAATACACGAAAAAGGCAATAGAAATAAATAATATTGAAAATGCTTAGCTGTTCACTGTTCCAATTCTCTTTGAATTATTATCAACCTCTGGCTTTTTCCTCGATCCAGCCAAATTATCTTCCTTCCTGACTCTCCTCGACAAAGCCTCCGCCGACCTTCAAGCTGAAAACTCAAGTGCCGCTTTTTAATTTGTAACGCCTAACAATCGTCCCTATCTCGCGCCATCTTTGATTCCAACTCGCGTGTAAAAGTCAAAGTCTAACTCAGAAAGCCGCTGATTCGTCGAATTCGTTCCGCGAATCCACGTTCCTGATAGGCTAGATTCGGTGCTCACGGCCCGCGTCTGTGATTGGACAATCTCGTTAAACAAAATAACATAAAGCCTGCTTTACACGCCCGCGTGCAAATAATAAAGCTCGTCCGCACCTACCTATCCGGCAAAATATTTAATTATAGAGTATTTAACGGTTTGTGAAGCTTCTCTTTATTATAAACTTTAGCAGATAGATATTTTCGTATAATTTTTCAGCAATGTCTATTTGAATAGGCCAATATCGTTACAGCTTCCCCCTGGGGCGGCGCGGTACGATCGCATGAGCAGGAACGCGTCGCCACAAACATAGGTAGCTATTAGACCCCTTCGTTCCTTCGTTTGGCATCATTTGGTATACCCTTAGAAAATTCATCCGCGAACCAGGTGTTGCAAGAAGCTATGGTAAGACGTATTAGCTAAATTGACTAAGTCCTACGCGCAGGCATGTTAGAAAGTTAATAAGAAACCAAAGATCCGTATCTACATCATTTAAACAGCAAGTAAGGCTCAAATACCCACAATCAATCGAAAGTAACTTGAACGCCTCATACGATCGCGCCCGTTATTCAACTAGATCTTAAAATCTTCAACATTGTATAAGCAATCCTGCTTATAGCTATGCTTCCCCCGTTCTGAAAGAATTTGATTTCATGTTAGAATTTCACTCCCACGCAAGCGTTCATCAACAAGGTATACCATTGTACACCCTTCCCCCATCTAAAATCGGTCCGTTCTATCCACACTTTCTCTCTCAAAACGCGTTCGCCGCAAATTATTAAAATAGCACCCCTTAAGACAATAATCTACTCCCCATAATAAAGAAGTAGTTTAGCAATCCCGACGATCCCAAACGCACGTGTTCACGCAGTGATGAAGACGCCTTGTTCCCAATTACAACCGTTTTTTTTTTTTCTCTAAAGTGCTCGGTTAACATAAATATGAGAAATCGAAAGAAAAGGTGACCGCATCTATTTTATTCAACTGATTGGGAAGATCCGAATTCCCATTATCAATCGAACGTTCCATCGTTGTGCCTGTCAATCACTCGACCCCATTCCGCTTTCAACAGATCAAAAGAGACACCACTTCCCCCGCTCCGTCACTCCCCGTTCCCCTTTATAGATGGTACATCCCTAGTGCTCACCAGCTCGTTACATTGTAGCACTTCCCCCGGCGTATACTTCCCCTAACACCTTCTGACTAGCACCAATACCCGAATATACACGACGACAAGGACACTATACAAACAAATTCGAACGCGAACCGCGATAAGTTTTTTAAAATTCCAGAATTGTGTTGAACTATGAATTTGATGTTCATCTTATTCGTGTGAGCCAAACAACCGGATTCCTAGTATATAGAACCACACATTGATCTCAATATCCCCCTGTACACGGTTACTTAAAATGATGATGATGCTTCGCTATTACCCCCTTCCCCAAAGCTATATGTGGCACGCATCCAAAATCTTCCAAAGATTAGTTTGTAAAATCGTATCCCCCTATAATAACTGCAGATCGCGTATCAACAAAAGGTATACTCCTATTATGACTGCTCTCAACCAACCACACGACCAACTCTCAAAGGAGTTATCTAAAGACGATGCACATCCACTAAAGCAGCGCGCCACGTACCTAATTGTTGAAAAAAGCAATCGACAATTCGAATCTACATTACACCATTGTTCTCACAGTGAACACGCACCCGCATCTCCCCTCTCTGTTGATAAAATACCAAAACCGCCGGCACCACACTTGTACGAACCTAACATCCTTCCCCCCTGTCTATAAGACTCTATTCCCTTGTCCAATCAACCGAACATCCGCTATCCGCCAGAAAATATGTAAGTCCAAAGCTAGCTCACATAACCGTCTTGCAGATTATAACGCTTCGCCTTTCACCACGTTGACAGGATTATCCGAATTCCGATTATTTGCAAAATAATTCAATGTACTTGACCCGATACATAAGCGTTGAAGAAGCGGTTCTTATATCAAGTACATCGCGATATTATCAACCTCAATAGACATATATATCATAACCTTACTCCAGGTCTAAACCTTTTACAGCCCTCTCTAAACGTCCTGCTTATAATTCTTATGTAATCACTAATCTAGGAATTGTAAAAGACGCTTGACGATACCGTTTCGAAAGCATGGGCCAATGTTACTACTCCCTAAAGAAACAAAGATTTTTCGCGAGGCAAAAGAAAACGAAGAAGGGTGACAAATACATACATACAAACACACACGCATGTACATGTGCACATGCATAGATGCGGTTACAACTTCACATCATGCATGCATCGAATATAAGTCCGTAATATACATCATAAAATAGCCAAGATTGTAGGTTGTAGACCGTAAATCGTAAATCGTAAAACGTAAAACGTAAATCGTAAATCGTAAATCGTAAATCGTAAATCGTAAATCGTAAATCGTAAATCGTAAATCGTAAATCGTAATTTTAAATTGAAGTTCAGCCGAAGTTGAGCCGAAGCCGAAGTTGAAATTGAAAATGATCAAACATGCCAAAGATAGGTATAACGAAGGAGAATGAAGTGATCCAAATCATAACCGCCTGTAAAACTAGAGGCGACGAAGGAGCCGGAACCGATCTCTCTATACCGTGTCAAACATTACTTGGAACTCGTTCTAAACCGGAAAGGAATCCAACTTTCGAAATGTAACATGTCCAAAAAAAGATTTTATCTGTCCCGAACTACAACCGCGCGCATATAATATAAAAATCCCTGAAGTGAAACTCGCACAGATGTCACTACTATCCCGTCAGAAGATTTTTCAAAGTACTTAAAATTATAGAAACTTATTTTTTTCTTCAAGGCATACAAGATGTTCTAGAATTATCAACCTTCACGTTATATACTTCCAATATTTAGAAGGAAATATTTCCTAACACACCGTTTCTTTAAAAGATTGCTTAATTACCCATGGTAGCTATCACTTATATCTATAAAATGTATATGGCGCGTGTATACTCAATATCATCAATATCAAGGTCAAATGCCTATCGCCGCTACTATTGAGAACCGGTTTATTATATACTCTGCCGAGCGCGATTCCAACTGGACCGCGTAAGCCATTACAGCTTGGCCACTACAAGACTTTAAATAGATATTTTAACTCTCTTGTTTTTGAATCAATACGTGATTTATATAGACCGTGCGAACACTAAATGATTTTTGATAGAGCGCGCGTAAAGACATACTTATGCGTGGAGAGAAAAATGCCATTATAATTAAAACTAATTTTTTTTTTCTTTTTACAATATTAACTAATCTAATAAAATGAATACGAATCTCACTCTTGAAACATATCTCCTGGTCTAACGGGACCACTGTAACGTATCTACCTGTACACCTAAGCTAAATACCTAACTATAAAGTTTAATAATATAAGTTTTACGAAAAGCCCAAAGCTTGAGACTTTAAGCTACCGAATTGAGCTTTATTACGGCTTTTGGGACTTTTAAGCACACACTTTATGCTTTAAGCTACTAGATGTAAACTTAAGTCGAACTTAGAACTTCGGACGTATTTACATGAAAGCTAATATTTTCTTTTTTTTTCTTTTTAAGAATTTACATTTTCAAAATTGGCCAGTCGTGATCTTTCTAGTGGTTAGGAAAATTCCCCCTCCGTTGTGTCCGTAGCTATCCAAAATTCTTTTGATATGCGGTGAGATCGTATTCTTAGTAACGCGACGAGACTATTATCGATCGAAATTCTTACCTAACTATGGAAATAACAAACGCACGTAACTAATCCGTACTCGTCCTTCTAGAAACCGCTCTAGAATTCTACAGTTTCGCCTATATGAGAGATAGCCGATATCGTCCACGTCCGGAGTTGGCCTAAAAGCCAATTATATGCGGCGTAGCCGAGGAATAAACGCTAGTAGCAAAACTCCCTTACATTGAACCGCCATAACTATAATACCATCGGGGTTAAAATACTGTAATATAAAACAATACAATCGTTGCCAAGTTAACGGCATACGCTAAAGATTCCGCCCGCTTTGATTATCAACTTCTCATAATAGTAGCTTAGAACAGTGTTAGCGCAACCACACGCGGTACCCATTTATGACAGATTTACAAGATATAATAGCATACGTTATATTCAAAACACAAGTAAGAAACCTACCGATAGCGCGTCTCACGTTGTCCAATCTGCTCAATCTGTTCATAGTACATAGTAGGGGAAGACAAACATATATATATTCACAACAACTAGGCGCAACAGAGGCTCAGGGCAAGCTTTGTCTGACATTATCGCAGCCCGAGATTCTAAGGGAATGGAAGATACAGATTTGTAAGTGAAATTTAAGAAGTGTCTAACCACTTCTGTTCAATCATGGATTCTAGATGCCCCCCCCCCCTGTAGGGGGGAGGGGGATGCGGCCCCAGAGCATCGCCGCATCCGGTGGTTAACTCCTGTTTAGACATAACCTCCCACACTAAGCTGCAGACCAAGATCAAGCCGAGACTCTATTGCTCCTGCTGGAATCCCTCGAAGTCCTCGCTTCCCGGCGACAAACATATCAGGAAGAAATCCCGCGTCTGATATTAAGGTTTGTATATTCTCCCGCGGGGCAGTCAAATTGACTGGTGTATTATGATGAGGATCCCACGTTGCGGCTACATGAGCCGGATTATTATGATGTTTACTGCTGATTAAAGGGCTGAATGAACTAACTGGGTGACTGGAAAAGACTCTCCCTTGAGCGCGTCAGTCAGAGCCATGTTAGCATCGCCAAATATAGTTGATGTGATTGATCCCACGGTGTAGTCTTATTGACTAGAGATATTAAATGATGGTAAAACAGCATGATTATTACAGTTGATTGTGTAGTTCCTGATATGTTTCTCGCTGGCCGGGAAGAGAGAACCCCGAAGGTCTCTGTATACAGCAAGTTAGAAAAGGTGGTGACTGATGAGAATGATGGTGTTAGTAATGCCATCGCGCTCCTGAATGCGTTCCCGATCATAAAAATTGATTGTTAAACTGCTAACAGATCTCGTTCATTAAAGCGGCCCCGAGCATAAGTATTGACTGTCGAACTGCTACCTGCATCTTATAATTTCTCGTTCATGAGGAACGTCCTATCTCGTCCGTGAGTACGGAGTTATTACATTCACATACATTCATAACCAGAGCCCGAGCTCGTCGAGCCAAGGGGAGTGAAAGAACGTAGGGGCTTCTTCCCTCCGGCTGTGTTTGAGGAACGACGCTCTGGTCCGATTCGAAATGCTTCACCTTTGCTTGACTGAACACATTTTAACTGTGTGGAGGCTTTGCGCAATTCTACTTAGACCCAACCAGAGTGTCCCCGCAGTCCCGTTCATCCCCTGGATCAAGAACACGCACCCCGTCATTTGATCCCAGTTACATACAACTATCTGTATCGCGAGTGTATCTCTTTCTTCAATCCCCTTCCTTTGCTTCTCATAGTTGCTCGTCCATGCGGAACGCCCTGTCTCGTACGTTGATGAGGTCCCGAACGAAGGTTTCGATTGAGGTACGGCTACCTGAGTCTTTTAGCTGACATTCATGAACATTCACATCCGGAATTCGAGCTCGTCGGGCCAAGGGAGTGAAAGAACGTAGGGGCTTCTTCCCTCCGGCTGTGTTTGAGGCACGACGCTCTGGTCCGATTCGAAATGCTTCACCTTTGCTTGACTGAACACATTTTAACTGTGTGGAGGCTTTGCGCAATTCTACTTAGACCCCCCCAGAGTGTCCCCGCAGTCCCGTTCATCCCCTGGACCGAGAACACGCACCCCGTCATTTGATCCCAGTTACATACAACTACCTGTATCGCGAGTGTCTCTCATTCTTCAATCCCCTTCACTATTCCATTTATACAACAATCACGTGACTAACCTCGAGAGTCTAGCACCGGTAATAAGATCTCATTATGCTACGTTGGAAGTTAACATTGCATAACCGGGCGGAATGCCTATTTCCCGCGATCATATTCAATTTGTAAACGCAATAATATGTATTTATATATGTTAGTAAAACGTTTGAAATGCAGAATGCACGTATGATGACCTCGCTTCTATCCTAAAGATAATTAAGATATAATCCCGACGTTACGTCCCGACATCAGTACTAATTTGTTTCCTCGTCCGTTACCGTCGAACTCTGAACCCACGTAATGAAATGAATAGTGACCATGAGACAATGACAAATTATATAGCACGAACATTCCATTTGATACACATAAGAAACCATCAGGAATAAATAATATCAAAGGTTCTTATCTTAGTTCTGTAGTTGGTCTGCTTCTGAGATGGCATCCTGATCCGAAGTAATATAACTCTCCACAATTGAGCAATTACCAGCGCCTGTGTAGCCCTTCATTTCCCTTGTATATATATTTTAATATCAGCGCCTGTAAAACTGTATTAGATCCTAGAAACAAGAAAACTATTCCCTCTACGCCGAGCACATACAGAACATAACCCCTTCAATCTAGTTCATCCACGGTTATGCAAAAAGGCGAAAGAATAGTAATAGTAAAAGGTCCTTAACTGACAGAAGTTGAAGTTCTCTGCAAACTGCCCATATCTTCTAGTGGCGCCTGTGTATTCCAATAACAACCTTCCAGTCATGTATTTAACATAACGTCCTCCTTGTGTGTATGTGTGCTGCAATATCTGTCATCCAGTTAGTGATTCCCAAAATAGTGTTTTCCTTGTATATATATATATATTTCAATATCAGCACCTGTAAAACTGTATTAGATCCTAGAAACAAGAAAACTATTCCCTCTACGCCAAGCACATACAGAACATAAGCCCTTTCAAACTAGTTCATCTACGCCGTATAGTGATATCACAAGCAGACATAAACAATACAATTACAAGTATGCTTGCGTTCTCCCCCACCTTGGTGGAAATATTCGCATTCGTATTCACCGAATAGTAGGCCTGATATTCGTATTCATGAAGGTAGTATTCGTTGCATCAAGGTTATTATATTTACAAGTATGTTCAAGTTCCCCCACCTTGGTGGAAATATTCGCATTCGTATTCACCGAATAGTAGGCCTGATATTCGTATTCATGAAAGTAGTATTCGTTGCATCACTCTCAATAATAAAATCATATAGATAAATAATTACGGTAACTCATAAAAATATGACATTACTTATATTAAACGAACAAGGCAAAACAATCTGTCATATAAGTAAATAACGTGATCACGGAAGACCGAAGGTTAACTACCCCTGAACAAACCGCGAACTGCCCACAATAATGGAAAATGTTGTAGAAAGCATTTCAAATATCTAATATTGAATGAATAAAACAATGTCATATGAATAACTATCGCATTTACGGAAGGCCGAAGGTTAACCACCCCTGAACACACCGCGAACTGCCCACAATAGTGAATAATGTTCTAGAAAACATTTCAAATATCTAATATTGAATGAATAAAACAATGTCATATGAAAACTATCACGGCTACGGAAGACCGAAGGTTAACTACCCCTGAACACACCGCGAACTGCCCACAATAATGGAAAATGTTGTAGAAAACATTTCAAATATCTATTATTGAATGAATAAAACAATGCCATATGAATAACTATCACGATTACGAAAGGCCGAAGATTAACTACCCCTGATCAAACCGCGAACTGCCCACAATAATGGAAAATGTTGTAGAAACATTTCAAATATCTAATGTTGAATGAATAAAACAATGTGACTATTCCCTCTACGCCCAAGCTGGGTTAACCGATTAAAAGGCGTAGCAATATATCGAAAGGTAATTATAATTACAGGTATGTTTGAGTTCCGCCACCTAGGAAATACGTAGATTTTTGATTTCAATATATTGTGCAATATACACTATGTTTATAAGATCGTCCGTTGACAAGTAGTTATGAACTTCTTATAAAATATTATTCCGCAACAAATATTCAAAGAAATTATATTAACTAAAATATTTCTAACATCTTGGGATCGCATACGAAATTGATAATATCTAATGCCCTTTGTGAACAAACTCTTCCTCTCTGTAGTCAAATAAGCTGATGTTTATGTTTACTCCGTCTAAAAATATGCCGTATCAACGTATAATATAACATGATATATATATTAATGAAGATAAAACAATTTCAATTAGCGTTGCAATGAAGCGAAACAAAGGAATATATAAAACCCAAAGAAGTCCAATTTTAATTATTCGTTACTAAGAGAATATATATATTGCGCCCCCTATTGCTATTCTCGTTAGCGGAGACTCAAAATGTTTCCTAAATTTCCATCAGGTGTCAGTAACGTATACTTCCAAAATATAATTGACAATTTCATATATGGGCCGGTTTTATAAGAAAAAATGAACTTAAATTTCCTTTATAATTCAAGATATAAAGTAATTTTAAATCAAACTTATTACACTCAAATGAAACGCGCCACGTACTGCCGCTTACTATAGACCAATCCTTAGCGAAGGCTCTAACCCTTTCTTGATTCCCGCTAGGTGGCGGTAATAACAGGAAGAAATCCTCGTTCGATTTGAACCAATATCACACAATCAATCGTGATATTAATTACACATAATTACTCCGATCTCAAACATTCCCAAAATAATACATTTCGACAGTGAAAATAATAAATCGTAATAGACAATATAAATGTGATCCTTAGCTGAAGACCGGATTGCGCACTACTTATGTAATACAATAATTATCATAATGCTACTAGGCACTTCATATAGAAATACGTGTATTCAATTGTTAGTATAGATAGCATAAAAATCCCTTTGCATAAAGATACATCCGTTTGGAAGAAATTCTCGTACAAATTGAACCAATATCATACAATCAATCGTGATATTAATTACCCCATAAATACTCCGATCTCAATTATTTCCAAACAATACAAATCATATAGAAATCCGTGTATTCAATCGCCAATACTGGCGATTGAATATACAGATAACAAGCATTCTTTAGCATAAGAATACATCCGCCCTGAAGAACCTCTCGCACATTCCGAACCTCGCGACATTGAATATACATAATTATACTGAATTTTAAAACCCACGAACGAACACGAAACCCCCTTCGTCAGTAAAGTATTCCATTTTAAAGCCTTTATATCTTTGGTAATATATGAATATCGAATTTAAATGATTTTACATATGAACAGCGACAGAATTATATATTTCATAAGCGTTATGCAATAATTCACAGTCGCCACATTACGATTTCTTGTACATTAAATCCGAAGCGCGTATAGTAATAATTATCACTAGGCCCAAAATACGTAACAAAACAATCCACAACATATATCAATAATTGTTACGATCCAGAAAGTTCTAAATTGAATACACGAAAAGGCAATAGAAATAAATAATATTGAAAATGCTTAGCTGTTCACTGTTCCAATTCTCTTTGAATTATTATCAACCTCTGGCTTTTTCCTCGATCCAGCCAAATTATCTTCCTTCCCGACTCTCCTCGACAAAGCCTCCGCCGACCTTCAAGCTGAAAACTCAAGTGCCGCTTTCCAATTTGTAACGCCTAACAATAGTTCCTATCTCTCGCCATTTTTCATTCCAACTCGCGTGTAAAGGTCCAAGTCTAACTCTAAAGACGCGTTTCATTGGTCAGATTCGGTGCTAACGCCCGCGTCTGTGATTGGACATCTCGTTAAACAAAATAACATAAAGCCTGCTTTACACGCCCGCGTGCAGAGATAATAAAGCTCGTCCGCACCTACCTATCCGGCAAAATATTTAATTATAGAGTATTTAACGGTTTGTGAAGCTTCTCTTTATTATAAACTTTAGCAGATAGATATTTTCGTATAATTTTTCAGCAATGTCTATTTGAATAGGCCAATATCGTTACGCTACCTCTTACGCGACAAAAATACCTATTGCAGTCGAGCTATGAATATGAACTATTTCCGCCTCATAATGGCGCCTGGAACCAATACTAAAAACCTCACTAGAAATAATAAATGCGACTAAATCTCGATAAATACAATATATACTATTCGTAATACGTCGTTGAATTGGCACATGATTCGTCTAATGGATGAAGGACCCCGTTGTGTATCGTAATAACTTCAAATTCTTTTATAGGAGCAGTGTGGAAACAATTGCATAATATTATGTAATAAAAACATCTAACGAACCTAATAATCTATACATTTATGTTACAATAAAAATACGTACACTAGAAAGAATTTATGTATTAGAAATAAAACATTTTCGATTTGAGACAAACCAGTAAAATCGTTCGAACGGCGCAAAGGGAAAAATTCACACATATTAAATAACACTGAAATTAATAATTATAAACACTTTGTATTAGCATATTCTTACCTTGAATGGTTCCGTCTTAGACGTGCATGAACCTGTTCATATTAATTCCGTGGGAAAATAATACATATATTTGCTATCTACGAAATACCACATTTTTGAAGTGAAACTTCTTTATGAATAAATAGATAAGGTCTCGGGGATGGTTTGTTCGAAAGGATTCTACAACAGCCCGTGAGTTTATATGAAATAATAGTTTCTTTGAATGCTAAATTTTGGTTTTTTAAACCCTCAGCATCTCTGCTGAGAGGGGTTGAGGCTCCGCGCCCGCCTAAACCCGGTGACCGACTTCCTAAGTGACTAAACGGCCCCCCTTGTTCCTCCGGAACTTACTGCATCCCGAGACTCTATCTCTTCTTTACGAGATGTGATCCCGTGACGCCCTCTTTTAGGCTTATAATTGAGAAGGCCGTACTCTTTTGGTACGAGTTTCTGATGATGTGTGTTGTCTTGAGGCGCCTTTCTTTTAGGCCGGTGTTTGAAGAATCATGTACTCTTTTGGTACGAATTGATGACGACATTAGCCTCCTTTGCGGGCATAGTCAGCGATGTTACAAATTATTGTGCAATCTCATTATGCCTTTTCAGAGCGGCGTCCCACGATTCTGCATCTTGCAACATTTACTTTGGACAAATGTTAGAGTGTTAGTAACATATTTATAATATCCCAGCTATTCCATATGAGTGAATGATTTTTATATTTATTCTGGCCCTGTCTTTCTTACAGAGGACGAAATAGAAGTTAACGTTTTCTATCAAGATTTTACAGCATTCAAGCATGGAAATCCTTCCAAAGACAAAGGGAACCTTTTTGTTGGTTTAAGTAGTTTGCGCCAGATGAGGTTAGGTGGTCGGTTTATTGACGACCCCGAGCAACAAGGAGGACCCCGCCTTTAAGGGGCCCTGCAGGGGCTTGTGCGGGTTCCACGCCCAAGTGCCGGCAATCATCCACCCCTCAGCCAGCTAGGCTAACACAAACCAGATATCCCCAATCTTTAGTTAGATCTCCCCATTCTGTCCTTTACTCGTCATTCTGAAGCCACTTATTAAGCTGAATATACCGAGGTACTCAAATCATAAAGACTTGGCTGAAGACCGGATTGCGCAATACTTATGCAACACAATTATTATAAGGCTACTAAGCATTTCTTATAGAATTACGTGTATTCAATTATTAGTAAAAATAGTTTGAAAATCCCCATACTTTAAAATATATTCGTTCGGAAGAATTTCTCGTACGATTTGGATTGATATCTGGTTATGCAATACATAACGCGTCGACAATATTATGAATCTATTACGCACTGCTTATAGAGCTCCGTAAAATCAATTGTTAATACAAATGGTATGAAAATCCCCAAGCATCAAAATATATTCGTTTGGGAGATATTCCCGTACGAATTGAGCCAAGATCACACAAGAAATCGTGATATTAATTATACATTATTGCTCCGATTTTAAATCTTCCCAAAATAAATACATTTCAATAGTGAAAATAATTAATCGATAGATAATATAAATGTGTTCCTTAGCTGTTACACAGTGGCGGTATGATCCTCTCTGCTACTGATGAATGGTAGATTCCTCCATAAGTCCGGGCAGCAACTCCGTCCGCAAATGCTGTTCTGGAACTCAGGGCTCCGTCGGTAGTCTGTTGGGCAGCGCTCCCGCTCGCAAGTCTGGTCTCGAACTGAAGGGGCTGAGTACATCGTGTTCGCTCCCTTTATATTAACGATTTCACCATACCTCTGAAATCCACGCTAGTGCAGTGACTCATCCTATGCGCGATGACCTCACCGCCGGCGCTCGCCATTGGCCGGATTCAGCCATCAGGACGGTCGCCTCCGGCTCAACCCGTCGAAAGGTAATGCGTGCCTGTGATTGGTCCGTTTCGTTAAAATAAGAGTAAAGCACTCGCTACACGCGAGACTTGCTGTTCTGTTTCATAAATAATAAAGACTCGTTCGCACCTACACACAAGGTCGAGTCTATTAGGATTGGCAAACAATATTAATTTAACACAGAATTATATCTATGGTATAATAAAGATCTAAGAAATATTACTTGTATAGCTGAATATTCAATATTTTGTTAGCCTCTTGTAATACATGGAATCTTGAGAAGAAATATATCAGGCTTTTACTTTTAAACGATTCAAACCAGAAGAAATATATTTTTGATGTCCATACTTGGCTTTTTTTGAATATTATTATTTTAAGATTTTCTAAATTTATTAAATCTATATCTATGTCGACCATCACATGCGAAAGTCAAATCACAAAAGGAATTTAAAAAAAAACAAGCACCCTGGTTTGGCCAGTCTTAAATATGGAGAAATGGAGGCGATGGTTGTGGTGAATGGAGCTTCAGTAAGATGAAGGCCTACCAATCCTGTCCCTATAATCCTATCTTTATCTCTAATTAATTCCCTCTCCATCCTCCGCCTTTTTTCAATACGCCTAGCGACATCTCTGGTCCTGTATGGACTCGATCGCATTTTTAATTCCTACCGCATTATCACCTGTTACCTGTTAATTGCCTGACTTGAGTGAAAAAACCGCGTTGTACCGCATCTCTTAAAAGTTCGTTTTTTGGACCATTGTTCAGAAAATATTATCTTATAACCCGCATAAGCACTTGTATTGGAATATACGGCAGCCGTGGAATGTGTCATCTCGAGTTGCAGTTGGACCAAGAATCTTTATTTGGAAGATTAAAATTAAAAGGAAGAAAGAGGCATTTCCATTTCTTATCCAACATCCAGAATTGAAAAGGTAGGATTTCTCCTTATTTGTTGTTCATATTTACTGCAATATTCGTGTCTATTTCTTTGTTCATCCACCGGCCAAATCTCCAGCATCTCGTTACATTATAATTCGCGCGAATGAACGATTGTCTCTCCTAACAAATTTCGATAAAACCGCATCTATTTGATTAATTAAAACCCGCTACACCATAAGATGGTCACTTCGACCGGATTTTGAACCAGTAATTTGATTTTCAAGTTGAGATTTGTTTGAGTATAATCGTTCATTTAAATATACTTTAACATTATTAAAGTGAATCTGTGTTTGAATACAAAGTGCTAATAAAATATATTGTTTTTTAATCTAGCTCAATTTTATATACAAATTGATAATTTAACGCATCTTAATAGTTTATTATATGTATTCATTTAATGCTCATTGCTCATAAAGAGTAGGTAGTATATTTCTTATTTAATTTGAATTTATTTCAACGCCATCTATTTGATTATTATTATAACTATTTATATAATTGAATAATCGACGTTTATTGATAGCGCCGTGCAAAAATTAATCATAGGTGTCGCATTAACTGACAACTGATTATAAACAACAAATATTTATTATATTGTTATTTAAGTAACAAATAACAATCATACATTAATAAATATCTATCAACATCGATTTAATATTAGATTATAATCATGGAAAAAAATAAGGAAAAACAGCTTAGACTGCTTGAAGCAGAAAAGGCTACATACTTTTCTCGAACTCAAAACATTTATGATAGCATACCTAAATTAAAAGGTAAAACGTCAATTAACATATTTATTTCTAATGCGTTACTTTTAGAGGAAATAAGGCTAAAATTCATTGAAATTGTAATGAAGATAAATGATATTGAAATGGAATTAAATCCGTCATATGTTCCGAATTTTGACAGTTTGAATGTATATGACGAATTGTATGCCGCAATTCAAAATACTAAAAACATTTATAAGGATAAAACGCCTAATATATCTGAAACGCAAGTAGCCGCAAATAATAATTGTAAAACATATATAAAATTACCTCCTATAGAAATTCCTTCTTTCGACGGAAAAATACAGAATTGGCCAATATTTTATGAATCCTTTAAAACAAATATACATCTAAATGAGGCTTTGAATGATTCTCAACGTATGCAGTATCTAATTGGAAAGCTGTCAAACACCGCGTTAAACGTTTTATCTGGGATAATTCCCACCGGCGCAAACTATTCCAGTGTCTGGAATAATTTGATAAAACGTTACCAAGATAAAAGGAATTTAGGCTGTCAATATGTAAACAATATATTTGAAACTAAGCCAGTATTAAACAATGCAAGTAATTTAAATGAATTTTGTGAGAAATTCTCCGCGTCTGTTTCAGCGTTAAAACAGTTGGAAATTGAAGACGTATTGGACTTTCTATTTTTTAACTGTGCAATTCGTAGGTTGGATATAGACACTGTGAATGAATTTGAACTTTCCGTGAAAGATAAAGAAATCCCCTCAATGACTGAGTTGTTGGAATTTTTAAAGGCAAAGGTCAAAATTTTAGAACGTTTATCTAGTAATAATAATTCGTATAATTCAAATAAATCGCATACTCTCAAAAATAAACCAAACAATAATATTTCAAAAGCATTCATTACCAATTACGCCGCGTCTAATAATAATTGTTCGCAATGTAAAACCTCGCATTCTCATTTCTATCAGTGTAAGCAATTTAAAGAACTTACGCCAAAAAACCGCTTTGATTTAGTGAAATCAATTAATGGCTGTGCGAATTGCCTAAGCTATAGCCATGGAAGTAAGGCATGTCACTCGACGAATTCTTGCAAAAAGTGTGATAAACGGCATCATACTATGTTACACTTTGATGACAATAAATATTTTAAGAAAAATAATACTTGCAATGAAATTAAGTCAGTGCCAAGTACATCCGAAATTCAAAACAATTCTACGACTCTGTGTACTCAAAGCAGTAATTTGCCACAGTTACGTGTCATTTTGCCTACCGCTCAAGTATACGCTTATTTTAACAAGCGTAATAAAAAAATTGTCCGATGTTTAATAGATAATGCATCTCAAAATAACCTTATTACCTTCGCTTGTTGTAAGAGGTTAAATTTTAAAATAACTTCTTTGATTAATTCTGTGATTAAGGGTGTAGGTACAAGTTTTAGACCAATACATGGTTATACCTCTTTTAAGATTAAATCTCGAATTTCTAATCAAGAATATGAGATTCAGTGTTTGGTTTTGGATTGTATAACGGACGCATTGCCTACTGAATATATTGATACGGCAAATTATACGCAATTAAGGACTATTCCTTTAGCAGATTGCAGTTGGAATATGCCTGGTGATATAGAAATTGTATTGGGAGCACAATTATTTCCGTATATCTTAATGGGTGGAAGAATTGAAGTGCCAAATTTGGCACCACTCATTGAAACAACATTGGGATATATAATTATGGGTAATATACCTTACGCATCTGAAAATACCGCATATAAATCAACTACAACCGCAATGTCACAAATTGTACAATGTGATATAAATTCTATATCTTGTTGCGCTATAACTGAATTGGAAAATACCTTGCATAAGTTCTGGACATTGGAAGAATTACCTGTTAAACAATTTCAAAGTCCGGAAGACATAGCTTGTGAAAATATTTATCGTTCAACGGTTTCTCGAAATGATCAGGGCCGTTATATCGTAGCTCTTCCATTTTGTAAGAATCCAAATGAGTTAGGTAGTTCTTTTGCAACCGCACAAAGGCGTTTGATCGCCTTAGAACGTAAATTCAGTTGTAATCCTGAATTACGTCAACATTATAATGATGTTATTAAAGATTATTTAAATAATAATTATTTGCGTGAAATTCCATCTCCTGTGGAGGATGGATATTATATACCACATCACGCAATTATCCGCCAAGATAAAGCTACTTCAAAGCTTAGGATAGTGTTAGACGCTAGTGCAAAATCCCATTCTGGTTTATCGCTTAATGATATTTTATTCGTAGGATCTAATATGCAAAAAGATCTGTTTTTGCTTCTACTTAGGTTTCGTCTTTTCGCCGTGGCAATAACAGCGGATATACGACAAATGTATTTGAGAATAGGGGTTACGGAAGAACACCAAAAATATCAAAGGATATTATATCGCTTCAATACTGATGAAGAAATTCGCACCTTTCAATTTAATTCTGTTCCATTTGGATTGAAGGCAAGTCCGTATCTGGCAATGCGTACCATACGTGAACTTGCTTCCGATGAACAGCAATCTTTTCCCAACGCCGCAATTGTTGCTACATCCGATTTTTATATGGACGACTTAGTAAAGTCGGTCCCTGCTAGTTCTGGGGAAAAAGAGGCAATCAAACTAGTAAAAGAATTAATTTCATTTTTCGCAGCTGGGGACTTCGAATTGGTTAAATTTTCAAGCAATTCAAAGGAGCTTCTAGCGGAATTACCACCTCAGAATTGTGATCCAGTAAATTTTACGGACACTAATACTGATCTTAAAATTTTAGGATTGATGTGGCTTCCAGAAGAAGATGTATTTTCCTTTAAAATATCTCCATGTATCGAGCAATGTTCTAAGAGAAACATCTTGTCAGTTGTAGCAAGATTATTTGATATTTTAGGTATGGTGTCTCCAGTAATTTTATATGCGAAACTACTTATCAAATCACTATGGAATGCCAATATAGATTGGGATGAGTTACCTCCTGATGACATAATAACTGCTTACCAAAATTTGATTAAAGAATTGCCTTTATTATCAAATTTAAAAATCCCTCGTCACTTAAATGTAGCTTCAGGTTGTACTGTAAATATAGTCGCCTTTTGTGACGCAAGCTTAAAAGCATATGGCTGTGTTGTTTATTTACACGTTACGGATGCTCAAGGTAACACATCTATCAATTTGGTATGTTCCAAATCAAAGGTCGCCCCGTTAAAGATTGTATCATTAGCTCGCTTAGAGCTGTGCGCAGCCTTATTACTTTCTAAATTAGTTAGATTTGTATATGATTCTTTTAACCCGCTTTACTCTATAAATAACATATACGCATTTAGCGATTCAATGATTGCCTTATGTTGGATCAAATCGTCTCCACATAGATGGTCCATATTTGTATCCAATCGAGTAGCTAAAATTCAGGAAAATCTTGATTGCGAACATTTTTATCACATACCCGGGATAGAAAATCCTAGCGATTGTTTATCTCGAGGTATTTTGCCTTCGCAACTGCTAGTACATGATCTATGGTGGCACGGACCTAGTTGGTTGAATAAACAACCCGATTCGTGGCCTATAAAACCATTTGTTCCTTCCGCATCTTCAGAAATTCCCGAGTTTAATTCGAAATTTTTGTCTTCAATCTTAAAACAACCGCCTGTTTTATACCCGCTGGTCCTTCGAGTTTCCTCTTGGAACAAATTGCTTCACGCAGTAGTATATGTATTGCGCTTTGCGCGAAAATTACCGCATTCAAAATATATGGAAGTTAATCATTTGAATCTAGCAGAACGTTACTTATTGTTTTCTGTTCAACAGCATTATTTTGCGCAAGAGTACTCCGCCCTTTTAAAGGGAAATTCTCTCCCTGTACCTTATAAAAGGCTTGATTTATTTGTAGACAACCATGATCTTATCCGCATAGGAGGCAGGTTATCAAATTCAGATTTGCCATTTGATGCAAGGCACCCTGTACTTCTACCAAAATCGGATCATTTAGTTAATCTTTTAATTGATCATTATCATAAACAAAATTGCCACACTGGGGCAAATTTACTGAATTCCCTAATTAAACAAAAATATTGGATAATTTCCGCTCGTAATGTTATTAGAACAAGAATAAGAAAATGTAATGCTTGTTTCCGTATAAAACCGAAAGGTCCGCTCCCTAAAATGGCAGATTTGCCTTCGTACAGAGTTCAAGAGGTTACTAAAGCTTTTATACACACCGGTGTAGACTTCGCCGGCCCGATTAACATTACATTAACTAGACGTCGAGGTCAACGTTCTCAGAAAGCTTATATATGCCTCTTTAGCTGTCTTTCTACGAGAGCTGTTCATATCGAACTTGTCTCTGATCTTTCAACAGATAGTTTTTTAGCCGCTTTTAAACGTTTCCTCTCGCGACGAGGGCCTGTGTCATGTATGTATTCTGATAATGGGACAAATTTCGTTGGTGCAAAGGCACGATTAAACGAAATATATAGTAACGTGATGTCCGACACTTTGCAAACTGCATTAAGGGATGAATTGCTCAAGAAAAGAATTACGTGGAAAATGATTCCACCTAATGCACCTCATTTTGGGGGTTGTTGGGAGTCCCAAATAAAGTCACTTAAAGCGCACTTATATAGAGTGATTGGAAAGCAATTGCTGACATATGAGGAATTAATGACGGTACTTACGCAAATCGAAGCAATAATGAATTGCCGCCCGTTGGGTTTAATGTCAGAAGATCCTAGTCTAGAAATTCTGACACCCGCTCATTTTCTGATGACAACCCCTCTACAATTTCTTCCTGCAGAAGATGTATTAACTACGTGTCCCAATTTATTAACGCGTAAACATTTATTGGACAACCTAGTTCAATCTTTTTGGAAGAAATGGAGGTTGGAGTATTTACACACCTTACAAGCAAGACAAAAATGGTGTTCGTCAGAAAATCCTGTGCGAGTGGGCACAGTTGTGCTTATACATTTGGATGATGTGCCACCATTGCGGTGGCCATTGGGTAAGATTGAGGAGGTGTTTCCTGGACCTGATGGCGTCATCCGGGTCGCAGTCGTGAGAACTGCGTCCGGAACGTTCAAAAGGCCAGTAGTACGGCTCTGTCCTCTCCCTACACAATTTTAATTTGTATAGGAAATATAGTTTAGATAAGTATTAGGTATTAGCAAAGCAATGTGCTTTGAATGAATTATATGATATTTTTATTTTATTTTATTGTACGCATGTGAAGCCATGTATTCAAACACATATTTATTTTCATTGTTCTTATTATTTTTTTTATTTTGTTGTTTGAAAGCTCAAGCTTCCAAGGTGGGGAGGATGGTTTGGCCGGTCTTAAATATGGAGAAATGGAGGCGATGGTTGTGGTGAATGGAGCTTCAGTAAGATGAAGGCCTACCAATCCTGTCCCTATAATCCTATCTTTATCTCTAATTAATTCCCTCTCCATCCTCCGCCTTTTTTCAATACGCCTAGCGACATCTCTGGTCCTGTATGGACTCGATCGCATTTTTAATTCCTACCGCATTATCACCTGTTACCTGTTAATTGCCTGACTTGAGTGAAAAAACCGCGTTGTACCGCATCTCTTAAAAGTTCGTTTTTTGGACCATTGTTCAGAAAATATTATCTTATAACCCGCATAAGCACTTGTATTGGAATATACGGCAGCCGTGGATTGTGTCATCTCGAGTTGCAGTTGGACCAAGAATCTTTATTTGGAAGATTAAAATTAAAAGGAAGAAAGAGGCATTTCCATTTCTTATCCAACATCCAGAATTGAAAAGGTAGGATTTCTCCTTATTTGTTGTTCATATTTACTGCAATATTCGTGTCTATTTCTTTGTTCATCCACCGGCCAAATCTCCAGCATCTCGTTACATTATAATTCGCGCGAATGAACGATTGTCTCTCCTAACAAATTTCGATAAAACCGCATATATTTGATTAATTAAAACCCGCTACACCACACCCAATAAATCAAAAGCGGTAATAAAGAAAAAACTACCCAAGAATGAGACTTTTGGAGTGAATGAACGAATTCTAGTATCGTTTTCATCCAGCGAGACTGAAGAGGAGCCACCTATCATGGAAACTGATGACAGCGATTCAAACGAAGATGAGCAATGCATTGCTTGTAAAAACCCTTATTCTAATGATATTTCGGGTAAAAGGTGGGTGAGGTGCATAAAATGCCAGAGATGGTGTAATGAGCTATGTGCTGGAATGGACGAATTCACTCAAGATTGTATTTATGACTTATGTTTGACTGGCAAAAAATAATTTTAATAGATTACAGAATTCTCTTACCACAGTTAATAAGAGTACAAATTTTGTTTATTTGTTGATAGTTAATTATAAAACATGTTACTACTTGTACAATTAATTGTTCATAACATTTGTTTTGTTACTTAAATTACTTAAATACTCAACAATATTTGACGATTAGTTCGTCACAACCTGCCCCACCCTTGTCACAACTGACCCCTCGGGTGGGGCAGGTTGTGACAATTCCCATATTTTGAAAAACCGTATTTTGTTGCGTTGTCCTTTTGGTGACATGGTCAATAATGCTAATTTTTTATAGGTGAAGAATTGTTTGATTCAACTAAAATGTAACGTTTTTGATATTATTAAAGATTCTTCCACAACACCTTTTTTCATAAATTAGTCACAACACGCCCCACCCTCCCCTACCTTATCTCCGTTTTTTATTATTACCTATCAATCTATACATCTTTATATACATTGTTTTTTAAATGGTACGTTGTACCGTGTATTAAATAAATAAATATCATATTTCAGTTTCTTTTTCAATCATAAATTAATTTTGGAAATCGTGTTAGGTTAGGTTAGTGCAAATACAATTAATTCGTGCAAAAATATAGTATTCGTCTTAATTTTGTGGACTATTATTTCAAAATAATGTAAAACAAGAACTGGGTGTATCTTATTTTCACAATAAAAAAAAGTAACCCATAAAAAACAAGTTTTTATTATACTCCCTTTCTTTGTAAAATATAACAGCAATTAAAGACGAATTAAAACATATAACATAACACTAAACTTACAGTAATTTAATATATTTCTAAAATGTCAGATTTTTTGAGCTTTGATAAGACACTTCATGCTTTGAAGATTATATTCTAAAAACATTTGTCAGTCAATTTAGATTTTCGGCATTCATAGTGAAGTACCTATTATGCATACCGACGGAGTAATTCAAATTTAGAAAATATTCCGCGACGTTATCGGGCCGCCGCGCCGTAATCAAACTTTTCTAATGATTCCAATTTGAAAAAACCAATCAAATTTCTAAAAATCCGAAATTATACTACAATTATTAATTTTTTTAACGAAAATTAGACAGATCTTTTTGATCGTCGCCACGAGTCTACTTGCCATTTTCAGCTCGGTTAGATCACGGGAAAAGGGTCAAAAATCGATCCAAAGTTATTGTTGACGGCAAGCCGGCAAGCAAGCAAGCAAGCAGACGCCACGAGTTAATATAAAGGGAGTAACAAGTTGCAAATTAGTGGAATGTAACGATTTATATTAAAAATATTATTTTTCAGACGCGTGCCGACTACCTTAACTCTTGGGTGATTGCTTCATTCTTCGGGATCGTCATTTATATAATAACTACTCTCATCAACGTCATTACGATATTGGCCACCCTAGGTCCGCACAGCTCAATACGATGGTACCTACTTGCAATTACAGTAATATCTGCAGTCATATTAGGTAAATAATTTTACTTAACCCTTCCATATATACAGGGTTATTTGTAAAACATTAATAACCTCGCAGGACTATATTCCTGCCTTGATTATAAATCGAAAATGTTCAAGCTATCATGGCCTAATATCAATAGTTAAGGAGATATGCGACATCAAAGTTTGCATTTTTTCCAATATTTCTGACTTATTTTTTGTAAAACGTTGGACTATCATTACAGTAACTCATATCGATAACGAAAAATTCATGCGTTTCAATACAAGCTAAATAAAATGGTAAAAACCCTGAAAAAATTCCAATTTGAATGTTTTCCAACTGGAATTCGAAGGTTTTTATTTTTTATTTGACTTGTGTTAAAGGAAATGAATTTTTCATGTTCGATATAAGTTACTGTAATGATAGTCCAACGTTTTACAAAAAATAAGTCAGAAATATTGGAAAAAATTGCAAATTTTGATGTCGCATATCTCATTAACTATTGATATTAAGTCATAATAGCTTGAATATTTTCGACTCATAATCAAGGCAGGAATATAGTCCTGCGAGGTTATTAATGTTTTCCAAATAACCCTGTATATATATATATTTGACCGACTTGTTGAAACCAACATGTCGGTCATATTTTCATTAGTTAAGCTTAGTTTGAAAATTGTAATTTAAAACGATCTCATAATATATATGAGGTCTCGTTTTCAGCTTGTTGACAATTTGGTAACGATAGATTAACTGAAAAATTAAACTCACTGAAACTCGTCAAGATTTTCATGCCACTCCAACACTGTGTTGTATCAAAATAATTTTAGGTTTAACTAAAGTAACAGTAGTAAATATCCAATCTCAAGTAATTTACATTTGTAATTTTTTTTTTAAATTTTTTAATTCACAATAATGAATTTTATTTAACAGAATAACAACCAGCTTTGGTTTCGTTGCAATTTTAAATAAAGTAATTAATTCTAAAGTGTTCATGATTTATTTAATTTAATTATAGTACCAGAAAGTAGGTAGGTACTTGCCCGAACATCTGATATAAATTTGCATTTTTTGTGTGTGTGTTGTATATGTGTGATCCCAAATGAAATAATGCATTATTATTTCATTTGGGATTAATTTAACTTAATTTAAAGGATTTAAAAATACTAATGTAACGCGCATTTCGTGAAATCATTTGTGTTTCTTTTTTTCAGCTGTCGAGTATTACTGCCTCATTATCGTCTACAGCTTCCGAAAACAAATCTTATCCGGGACCATACCAGTGCGGTTACAAGATGTTCGATCTTCAGAGCAGATTTAAACCCTCGATAAAATCTTTGGTGACCGACACAATCCAGTCAACATTTTGGTTAAAATAAATTTTGTCAACTGGTTTAAGTTTCGTTATATTAAAATGTAAGCGTAGGATAAAGGAATAATATGTATTGTATAAAAACAAGGGCAGCAACATTCAAAAAATAAAAAATATATTTTAAACACAGCTATCGAGGATCGCTAATTTAAAATGCACTGAATTATACATTTGTCGTACATTTATCCCTTCCAAAATCATGTTTCCTTCAAATTTACAGGCTATGTTTCCTTTAAAGTCTCGAACTTGTGCATTATAAATTTAAATCCTCCATAACTGTATTAATTTTTTTTTGATATTGCTGCCTTTGATTTTATACCCTGCATATATTCATAAATATTATGATCCTATTATTGATGAAACTAAAATTATTTTGAATATTTCATGTATTACTTTAGTTATTCACCATTTAGCCATTTAAATGTATTTTAATTAATAATACAAAACAAATTTAAATATGAGTTTTTTTTTTATTTGGCACATCTTTCCGGCAATCGTATGCACGATAACCAATTACCTGACAGCTCAACTTCCCGAAAAAAAAAATTTTGGAGCAAGAATTCAAATGGTTGTGAATGATTGTGAATTTTTTATTTATTTATTTATTTATTTCTATTTAATTTTATTTATAAAATTTTGTTTGGACTGTGCCTGTCTCACTAGAAATATCTGTGTTGAGACAGGCATAGTTTACAATATTGTCTAGGTTCAAAACATAGAAAATAGATAATAAAATGTTTAAAGTAACATAATAGAAAATATATCTTAGGTTATATTGTGTTAGTGTGTTTGTGTAAGTGTGCCTATTTTAGCTCTCCCCTTGTTTCGGATCCACTGTTTTATTTTGTATTTTATGTTAGGGTTATAAATTGTGGTTAGCCCGGATTGTTTTAATTCATCAAGCATGCAATTAAGTAATTTGGGTCCAAAATAGTTATAGCTTCTTTGTCCATACGTGGTATCTAACCTTGGGATTTGTAGATTGAGTATGTTTGACCGTGTGGTAATTATTGTTTGAGTTGGTTTAAACTGTGTATTTTTGTATTTGTATGTGTATTTAAGAGTAGAATTCGCATAAATTTGTTTTATATCGAATACGTCGAATTTGTTGAATATTTCATCTGTCCTCGTTAAAATTGAGGTTTTGAGGATTACTTTTATAGCAATTTTTTGAGTTGCAATAATTGGATTGAGTGCACTCATAGTTGCTCCTCCCCACGCAATTATGCCGTGTTCTATAATTGATTCGCAGATTGCGAAGTATATCATTTTTAGGAGTTTAATGTTCAGAAAGTTTCTAATATTGCGCAGAAATAAAATTGCGTTTTTTATTTTGTTTGAGATGTGTTGTGTGTAGAGATTCCATTTGAGATGAGCATCGATTATAGTACCTAAATATTTAATTTGATCAGTATGTTCAATGTAGGGACATATACAATTTTCAGTGTTGAAATTGGAGCAACCGTGTACTTTTATATTGTGTTCAGCCGATGGTTGACCATTTATATTTATGCTGGATGTTATAAATTTGGTTTTATTAATATTAAGTGTTAAGGTGTTACTG
>JADDOH010024099.1:0-142068 GCA_016648135.1 Agrypnia vestita | reverse complement strand
ATTTTTTGAGTTGCAATAATTGGATTGAGTGCACTCATAGTTGCTCCTCCCCACGCAATTATGCCGTGTTCTATAATTGATTCGCAGATTGCGAAGTATATCATTTTTAGGAGTTTAATGTTCAGAAAGTTTCTAATATTGCGCAGAAATAAAATTGCTTTTTTTATTTTGTTTGAGATGTGTTGTGTGTAGAGATTCCATTTGAGATGAGCATCGATTATAGTACCTAAATATTTAATTTGGTCAGTATGTTCAATGTAGGGATATATACAATTTTCAGTGTTGAAATTGGAGCAACCGTGTACTTTTATATTATGTTCAGCCGATGGTTGACCATTTATATTTATGCTGGATGTTATAAATTTGGTTTTATTAATATTAAGTGTTAAGGTGTTACTATCTAGCCATTTTTTTACACTACATATATCCTTTTTAGCTTTTTTAAATACTGATGACCATGTATTTGCTTGGAATTGCCGCACAGTGTCATCGGCGAAACAAATAACACTACCATCAATGGGTATAATACAGATGTCATTAATGTAGATTAAGTAGGTACATTATTGGCCCTAATATACTACCCTGGTGAACTCCGAATTTAGTGACTAGAGGTTTACTTGTAGTGTTTTTTATTCTAACTCTTTGGCTCCTGTCCGAGACGTAACTTTCAAACAATTTTAGTTATTTTCCGGAGATACTAATTTTGTTAAGTTTTTCTAGTAACTTTGTATAGGATATTGTGTCAAATGCTTTGGCGAGGTCTAGGAAGATGGATATACATTTTTGACCTTTATCCACATTGTTAGAAATGAAATCCTTGACACGGGCAACAGCTTCCGTTGCTCCCATTTTCGCTCTAAATCCGAATTGGTTTCCTGAAATAATGTCATTATTCTCGAAATATTTTTTAAGTTGGATTTTTATAATTTTTTCAAATATTTGGAAAAGGAGTTGAGTAATGTAATTGGCCTATAATTATTGATATCACTTTCGTTTCCTGATTTATGAATTGGAATTATAAGTCCTAGTTTTAGTTTGGAAGGGAAGTGTCCAGTAGTCAAACTTAGATTAATTAAATAGCATAAGGGCAAAGACAATTGATCCTTCATCGTTTTAATTAAATTAGTTGTAATCCCGTCCATAAAAAGCATAAATAATTTCGGAGACGAAATTTCTGATGACCTTAAACCACCAACTGCGAGTCAATCACTAATATCTCTGAGTCACAATCACTTATTCATCTTCTTTTTCTTCTTTTGTTAAATCCCTTGACAGGTCAGTCCTGGTCCAGTGACGAGGACGTCCAGCTCTCTCTCTATCTCTTTGGTGGTCTCCCTGGCGATCGGCGCCCCTCTGGAATCCTGCATATCACGGCTCTTGGAAGTCTCGTCTACTCCATTTTCTTGAAATGTTCCTCTAGCAACGCCTTCTTTGCCTGCTCCATCTTACAATGTCTTGTATGTCGCAGGTTCTGCGGATTTCCGCGTTGGGTACTCTGTCTCTGAGGGTCTTAGCGTATTTATCTCGGTAGTTCTGAGGAGGTGTTTAGTGCTCACCGTGTCCGCTCTTGCTTCGATACCGTATGTTATAGGTCTTATGCATGTTTTATATATTCTGACTTTGCTTTCAACTAACATATGCTTATTGGCCCGTACAGTGTCTCTTAAGCATCCGGAGATAACTGCTGCTTTGTTTGTCTGCTCTTTGACTTCGTTATACAGGTCGCTGTAGCTAAATAATCACTTATTTTGATAAATTATTAGAAATCGTGATTCGCAACTCTTATTTTAAAATATAGTCAATTTAAATACCCAAACATTTTATTTATTAGGGCCCCGCACCAAACCCCGCAAGCAAACGCTACACGGCAATTTTTTTATTAATACTCTTAGTCAATATATACATATAGAAGATTGTATACAAATATTGTGCTCGAATCTATAATTTGCGGTTAACGCTGCTTCCAAGAGGACGCTCCGACGAAATTGTTGCCTGTGGATGAGAACGATTAAGGCATACGGGTTCATCAGAAAAATAAAATGGAAGTATATTTTGAAGCTGGAAATATAGGTTTACTGCATTACGTAGGGGAATTTAGTGATCAAAAAAAATGGCGGACCAGCGAATTTTATTTCCGATTTTCATAGAAAAATTACATCGTTCTTAAAAAAATAGAACAATAAAATCCCTAATAGATGCCATAGAGATTAGATTTTCATATAGTTTCAGACTTGGCGCATGCAAATAAGATGTATAGTTTTTTAATGTTGTCAACCAGGTTGAAAAACTTAGTTTCGAGAAAAACGCATTCAAAATTTTGCTGAAGGATAATTCAACATATGGCTATATTTTTCATTTATCTCTTTTCTTTTTTATTTTCACCGTTAGTCTATTCTATTCGTTAGGCTATTCCTGGATCGTACTACAGCTCAACATCCAGAGACTCATCAGCAAAGGGTGGCCAGGTATCAGACCCGTTCGACAGCCACACGTCTGCCATTCGGCGCGGTCGTGCGCTTCGAACTATTTCACATAAACCGCTGTAAACATAAATTGCATGTAAACAAACTAACAGATTTTGCTATAATTGTAATAAGTTTAAGATAATCGTTTACTTTGTAATATTATTGTATAAAAAAGACATCTCAATACGCCGTTCAGTCATAAAAGGCCCACAAAGTGGAGCAATTTTCTTCATTTTTAAAACATCGAATGTTTGGTAATTTATTAATCAATTATTTAATTTAGTTTATGACATTTTAATAAGATATTTGTATTTAAAATATATGTAACCTGATGAATAAATTTTAAAATTAGATAGGTAAGTCCCTACAAAAATGTGATAAAAAACGCAAGAGAAAATATGAGAAAAAATGGTGAAATTTGCTCATTCTGCTAGATGATCGCCTTAAGAGGCGACAAAATCCGAATAAAACCTTATCTAAAACATTGGTGAGAGCAGAACAAGTCACATTTCTGTCTCACTCTAAGATAATAATAGACTTAAAAAAATAGAAGGTACTACTGCATAGATATAAAAAAATTGTTTATTAATCGTTTAAAATTTTGGTAAGAACGTTGTTTGCAATAAATACAATCGAAAATAATTATGTGGCTAAATATTTACTGTAAGTGTGACCCTGGAATGTCAATTAGAAAATGACTGATAAAAGGGCAAATATTTATAGATGCCTTTTGCCAGATGGCTCATCGCCGGAACAGTAAATTGCGTTATTAATCGAATCATTTTAAAATATGTTTGTTTATATGGAGGTCTGGGGTCTGTTCAACAAAAGGCTTTACATATTTGGTGCACAGAAATTTATCACCATGCTCGATAATCATAAATAATTATCTTGTCGATTGTTATCTCTGATATCTTATCTTATAGTTATCTTTACCACAAAACTCTTTCTGGGCACTCTGCATTAAAAATGCTTACATTAAGTATATGAAGTATGAATAAAATTTTTGATGAGTTTCGGAGATAATAACGTACCAAAAAATATTTCTGAATATGCCTCCATCCACACTAAATTAAATATATTACAAAATGATGGAGTAGTTATCTACATTAAGCAAGATATACCTTTCATATCAAATGAAATAGAACTTAAAATAAAATAAAAAACTTTATCTTTATCGTAACGACAACAATTTAATTTTGACTCGGGACTTAAACATAAATATACTAAATAATAATAAGCACCTTCAAGCAGATGATTACCTAGATTTACTAACTTTTCATGGATTTAAGTCATTGATCAACAATCCCACCCGGACAACTTTTATGTCCAACTCTTGCATTAATCATATAATGTGTAGGTCAAACAAGACATGCGTTCCCATACTATATAAAAACTCTGTTACGGATCACTATATCTTATTTCATAAGATGATAGACAGTGAAAAGAGCTCTAATATTAGAAACAACTTTGTAAAGAAAAAAAATAATTGCAATACCCTTCAAGAGAGTCTTAACACAGAGGACTGGCTCCCAGTTTACGCTGATAATGATAGTAATAATAAATTTCAGAAATTCTTGGATATTTTCACACCATAGATTTCTAACGGAGTACTCCAGTGCATACACAAAAGAAATAAACTACATAAGGCTTTAAAAAATTCTGACAACCCTAATCAATAACAAAATTATATAAAATATAGAAATATGTGTAACAAAATAATAAAATACACCAAAGAAACTTACTACAAACAAAAATTCAACGAGGCTAAAACTGCAAGAAGAACCACAAGAAGTCGTAAATGAAATTAATAATTATTTTGCAAATGTGGGACCAAAATTGGTAGCCCAAATAATAAATAATAATAATGATAGTGTTGACCATGATTATCCCTCTCCTGTTTCCGCTCCCGGTCTATATCTGACTACAACTAATGAAACTAAATTGATTCGGATCATTAATGACTTGCCTAACAAATCATCTGTTGGTGTTGACGATATCTGCGCCGATACAATTAAGACTACGAAATTTCTCATTGTAACCTCACATGTTCACATATTCAATCACAGCATAACGCAAAGTATTTTCACAAAAGTATTCAAATGTGCTCTCATCAAACCAATTTTTAAAAAAGGATACAAGTTTGAGATACCAAACTACAGACCAATCTGGCTACTTACTATTTTTCTATAATATTGGAAAGAATTGTTAATAAAATAAGATTATTTACTTATTTAAATCAACGACATATTTTATCGAAAATCAATACTGTTTCAGAATGCATATGTGTACTGGAGATGTTATATCAGCAATGACTGAATATGTCACAAAACACACTGATAATGGAGATAAGTGCATCGCAATATTTCTTGATCTTGCTAAGGCATTCGATACAGTTCCACATGATAGATTGCTTGTTAAATTATCGCACATAGGGTGTAACGATGTGACCCATGATTGGTTTAAAAGCTATCTTACAGAGAGATCTCAAGTTGTTTCACTGGAAGGAAATTATAGTACACCAAAACATATAACAACGGTGTATCCCAAGGAAGTGTTCTTGGACCAATCCACTTTCTCGTATATGTTAACGATTTGTGTGATTTGTCAACTGAGGGTCAAATTATTTTATTTGCCGATGATACTATTTTACTTTTTAAAGGCAGAACATGGAAAACTGCTCACAAAATAGCAGAAAGTGGTATGGTGACCGTTAAAATGTGGCTTGACCCAAATCTACTTGCACTGAACATTGAAAAAACTAAGTACCTTTCATTCAGTCCAACAGAAGCTAGTCAACCTAAAGTCATCAAGTTGAGCTACACAGCTTACCTAGCTTACCTAGCTAGTTTACCAAATGGCTGCAACTGTGTATGTATTGAAAAAGCATGTGATATAAAATAAAATATTTAGGGATTATAATTGACAACAATCTCAGTTGGCAGGGGCACATAGATACATATACATATATAGAAGTCTGAGAAATGTGCTAGATATTGTATCCTTCAGGATTATATATTGTTTCATCACTCAATCCCTATTATTCTATGGCGTAATTGGATGGGGAGGGTGTGTCAAATCAGTCATGGATTCGCTGACAAAATCACAAAAATGCATCATGCGTATAATCACCAAGAAATCAAGAATGTTTCCTTCAGATGATTTGTTTGGAATATTTAACATTCTTTACCCGAGGCAATTATGCCTTAAAACCATACTTGTAAAATTCCACAAGGACAAGTTAAATTTTAAGCGTACACAACAAACACGGGTTATAAGGCTGGAAAATGTAATTAATTTCGAGGTACCTAAAATGAAAACGTCTTTTGGACAAAGACAATTTAATTTCTCTGCCCCGCTAATTTTTAACAAGTGACCAAATGAAACTAAAGAAATTACAATACACAAACCTTTTAAATACCGTATTACTAATTTTATAAAAATATCAGGTAGAAGGTATGCTTAAGAAGTGATTCGCCCTTGGCCTCTGAATTGGGAAAATCTGCTTTGTATAATTTCAAGTATACTCTAATATTGTATTTATTTTTGTATCTACTTAAATTTTTATCTTAATTTTATATGTATATTTTCTTTTCTTTTAGATTTATGTACTCTTATCATTGTATATATTAATAAATTTTATTCTCTTTTCTTTTTTACATTTATACGATAGACGGATACTAGGCGTAAGTATGAGAGACTCAGAATTGAGGAAAACAGATGCTGGATAAAAGTAGTCAATGTGGTAGATCGTATTGTTAAATTAAAATGGCAATGGTTTGTTGCCAAACTGGGATAGACAGATGGGTACCCAGAGTTCTGCGGTGGAGACCACGGGACGGGAAGAAGCCGGCCTCAAAAAGGTGGGCCGACGATATTATACCTGTCGCGGGTGGATGAAAAAGCCCTAAAAAGAGAAGATTGGAGAAATTTATAAGTAGCCTACATTCGGAAGTGGAGATATGGCTAAGGAAAAAGAAGAAGAAAATAGATATGTTACACGCCAGATAATTTAGAAACTTTAGCTATCAATACTAACAGAAATGTAATCAATATTCAACCTCCATCTTTTACATCCCCTCTTCTGCGCCTAATGACCACGTCCACATACCCTCCGGACTTTAATCTCCACCCCACTCCTAACGCCGTCCTTTGGTCTTAAGTTTAGTATTAGCAACATTACTGAAGATGATGCGTTAGCATCGAAAACGTTCTAACTGTCATGTACAGGGTTATTTGGAAAACATGAATAATCTCCCAGGACTATATTCCTGCCTTGATTATGAGTCGAAAATGTTCGAGCTATTATGACCTAAAATTAATAGTTAAGGAGATATGCGACATCAAAGTTTGCATTTTTTTAAATATTTCTGACTTATTTTTTGTGAAACGTTGGACTATCATTACAGTAACATATATCGAATACGAAAAATTCAGCCTCTTTAATATAAGTCAAATTTAAAAATTAAAATCTTCGAATTCCAATTGGAAAACATTCCAATTGGAATTTTTCATGGTTTTTATCATTTTATTTAACCTGTATTGAAACGAATGAATTTTTCGTAATCGATATGAATTACTGTAATGATAGTCTAACGTTTTACAAAAAAGAAGTGAGAAATATTGAAAAAAAAATGCAAACTTTCATGTCGCATATCTTCTTAAATATTGATATTAGGTCATAATAGCTTGAACATTTTCGACTCATAATCAAGGCAGGAATATAGTCCTGCGAGGTTATTAATGTTTTCCAAATAACCCTGTATAAATAGTGAAAGAATATAAAGTTACAATTTTTTAATATTTTTTAAAATTGCCTTTCACAAATTTAGACAAGAGAATTTCGATAAATTACAATACAGAATGTAGAATTAAATCAGTTTATTACATACACATCTATCTATCTCTTCAGCCGGAGTTTAAATATTAATTTTAAGCCAATATTCCGTTTGGCCAAATATGTATGTACACCCGTCCTATGCTGTATATGTTGTCAATATCTCGTTATTCTAAGAATATAATGTTATTTATTTTAATACAGTCCACAGCTGATTACGTCGCAGAGTGCACCACTGTCTGGGCGACATCTCGTCCTCGTTTATTTGAATTTTATTATTTTATTATAATTTAAAAAATAGAGTGGAAAATAATTTTAGTATTATATTAAATGTAAACATCGCGCGTGTATGTGTATCGTGTGCTCAGTTCACCGGCGACGAAGGAAATAATACAATTTCATAACAAATAATTTTGATACTTCAAAATTTTATTTGTTTGAAAAAACCTTGCGTTGTAATTTTTAGGTTGGTATTTAGTATGATTTATTTATTTTTTAAAATCAAATTTTATAAACGTTCCGTTAGTTTACATTATTAAATTACTTAGAGGAATTAATCGCTTAAGAATAAATTTGTGGGCTCTCTTCTCTCGGATATGTCCAGCATCTCTCGCTGTCATTATCACAACTATTCTCATGATAGTTTTGTAGAGGGTGATCTTTATTTTCCTGTGGACATTTCTTGGAGAAGAGAGAAGAAGAAGAAGAGAACCTTGTTTCCTGATGTGGTCCTCCGTTTGATCTCTATGTAATCCTCATTTTATTTGGATATGGTGGAGCCGAGATATGTAAAGTCGACGACTACGTCAAAGCTTTATCTGTCCCTAAACTGAATATATCCTTCGTTACTCAAGTATAAAATAATGCAGCAATATTTTAAATGCTGAGTAATTATTAAATTATTAATTATTATGTCACATCTCTTTCTTCATCTAATTACTCTGCTTCTATCTATTTCCAATTAACCAGGGGCTGACAATCAGAACATTGATGCACGAGTTTTAGATAGACACATATTTTTGCAAAAAATGAAATAACATCTTTACTTGAAAGAATATTTAATTTTTGTTTATTTATTTATCTTCATCTTGATACATGCTGGTAGGTGTAGGAAAGTCTTTTTACTAGGAAGAGCCTGTGCCGAAATGAGTGGCTTAAAACAGAGTGAGAACAAATCTCTCCAATACCGCGATTCATTAGAATGTACAATATTCAACATTCGCAAAGCAATACACATGTTTTCAAATTGCTAATCAAAAATATCATTTTAATGAAAATGAAAATATGACAATATGCAGCAGTCAAAATAAGATTATTTCGTTAATATTCATTTGTATATTCTAGTCTTATTTTTACAGTTTGTATAATATGAGCCACTCCGTTCGAAAAATATAATCCTAGACTAAAATATAATGATAATTGATATAAATTAACATTGTTAAAACCACTTATTTATTGAAAAAAATTCAACATGTTTCAAAGCCAATGGCTTTGTGGTTTTAACAAAGTTAATTTATATCAATTATAATTATGTTACCACAAAATAAATTTGCTATATTTGAAGAAGAAGTAAAATATAATTTATTGGAAGGCAAATGAAAACACTGAAAATTAATATAGTTTATAATATAATTAATAAAAATAAGCTTTAAGTAATGAAGTAATTAAGTTTAATTTATTACAAAAGAATGTCCTGGACACGAGTAAAATTGTAGTACCAAAATTCCGCAATCAATTGTAGATTTTCTCATTAGCGACATCTGTGGGGATTTAGGGGAATGAAAATGGCTTTATACAGGCCGCATGGAAAGGCGGTTACAACTCATATGTGAAAGCTTGCCACACAATTTGAACATATATACAACTTTCAAAAAATTAGTAAGCATGGTATATTCTATCATGGGTGGAAATGGCGAATGTTACATTGTGTAAAGTGATCACTTAAGCCAACCATAAGATAGGTCATAAGTCCTATGTACACCCACAATGACTTCTATACCTACTTTCCCATAAGAAATACAGTTTCGTCTCTGTGAGATATCTATAATATACATTAATCCGTTCTCAATTTTATCGTCGCGAAATGTCATCCGAATATTTTACACACTTATTATTGTACTGTTCCTTTATTCGTACTAATGAGCGCTGTTTCTATTGCTTTGATCACTTCTGGTAAACTCCGTTCAACGTTTGCACACAGAAACTTCTCGCCCCGGTATTCCTTCTTTATTCTGCTGGTATCACTGGTAGTCACACGGCGCTTGTTTGCTTACTAATATCGTATATTGCAATTTCATGAATCACTGATCACACTGGTTTACACTAGGAAGATTTGGAACACTTGTTGTCGTCGCGCCTTTTATAGATAAATTCTATCGATAGATTTGTTCTAGAACCTTCTTAAGTAATGTTTCAAGCGTAATGGAATGTATTGGAAACTTTGAGAGTTTGCAGTCACGGGTAACTGACCCTGCGTTACGTGATGCCGTTGTATAGCTGTCAGTATTCAGTAGGTTCGCCATATTGTTTCAACATGTTATACCATAATGCATAAAATTATGCCTGTTTGTTTTAACTAAATAAAATAAAATATCCCAAGGGACATACTTCCACTATGCCCCGATCCTCTGGCCTATATATGTGTTTTTTATTTTTTTTATATTTAAAATATAATAGAAACCTAAAAGGTTTACGGATAACATTTTTACATGATTCAATATAGGAATATAATAATAATATAATTTAGATACGGTCATTTTTTTATAGTTGTCTGAGTTTTAGCATTTTTGTTACATCTGTTTTGAATTTGTCAGTGGTCAGTTTGTAACGTACCTACCTGTACACCTAAGCTAAATACCTATCTATAAAGTTTAATAATATAAGTTTTACGAAAAGCCCAAAGCTTGAGACTTTAAGCTACCGCATCGAGCTTTATTACAACTTTTGAGACTTTTAAGCACACACTTTATGCTTTAAGCTACTAGATAAAAACTTAAGTCGAACTTAGAACTTCGGAAGTATATTTACATGAAAGCTAATATTATTTTTTTTGTTAAGAATTTATATTTTCAAAATTGGCCAGTCGTGATCTATCTAGTGGTTAGGAAAATTCCTCCTCCGTTGTGTCCTTAGCAATCCAAAATTCTTTTGATACGTGGTGAAATTCGTATTCTTATTAACGCGACTAGACTAATATAGAACGAATTCTTACCTAACTATGGAAATAACAAACGCACGTAACTAATCCGTACTCGTAAATAACATAACGGATTTATTTACTAAAGATGATAGATCGCCTAACCGTTATCGACTCGAAATTCACGTACAATCTTCGAACACTTATAGACGAAATGCCAGAGACATAAGACATATTTCCGAAATTACTTTGGCCCTTCTAGAAACCGTTACAGAATTCTACAGTTTCGCCTATACGAGAGACAGCCGATATCGTCCACGTCCTGAGTCGGCCTAAAAGCCAACTATATGCGGCGTAGCTGAGGAATAAACGCTAGTAGCAAAACTTCCTTACATAGTACAGTCATAACTATAATACCACCGTGTTTAAAATACTGAAATATAAAACAATACAATCGTTGCCAAGTTAACAGCATACGCTAAAGATTCCGCCCGCCTTGATTATCAATACCTCATAATAGCAGCTTAGAACAGTGTCAGCGCAACCACACGCGGTACCCATTTACGACAGATTTACAAGATATAATAGCATACGTTATATTCAAAACACAAGTAAGAAACCTACCGATAGCGCGTCCCACGTTGTCCAATCTGCTCAATCTGTTCATAGTACATAGTAGGGGAAGACAAACATATATATATTCACAACAACTAGGCGCAACAGAGGCTCAGGGCAAGCTTTGTCTGACATTATCGCAGCCCGAGATTCTAAGGGAATGGAAGATACAGATTTGTAAGTGAAATTTAAGAAGTGTCTAACCACTTCTGTTCAAACGTGGATTCTAGATGCCCCCCCCCCCTGTAGGGGGGAGGGGGATGCGGCCCCAGAGCATCGCCGCATCCGGTGGTTAACTCCTGTTTAGACATAACCTCCCACACTAAGCTGCAGACCAAGATCAAGCCGAGACTCTATTGCTCCTGCTGGAATCCCCCGAAGTCCTCGCTCCCCGGCGACAAACATATCAGGAAGAAATCCCGCGTCTGATATTAAGGTTTGTATATTATCCCGCGGGGCAGTCAAATTGACTGGTGTATATGATGAGGATCCCACGTTGCGGCTACATGAGCCGGATTATTATGATGTTTACTGCTGATTAAAGGGCTGAATGAACTAACTGGGTGACTGGAAAAGACTCTCCCTTGAGCGCGTCAGTCAGAGCCATGTTAGCATCGCCAAATATAGTTGATGTGATTGATCCCACGGTGTAGTCTTATTGACTAGAGATATTAAATGATGGTAAAACAGCATGATTATTACAGTTGATTGTGAAGTTCCTGATATGTTTCTCGCTGGCCGGGAAGGGAGAACCCCGAAGGTCTCTGTATACAGCAAGTTAGAAAAGGTGGTGAATGATGAGAATGATGGTGTTAGTAATGCCATCGCGCTCCTGAATGCGGTCCCGATCATAAAAATTGATTGTTAAACTGCTAACAGATCTCGTTCATTAAAGCGGTCCCGAGCACAGTATTGATTGTCGCACTGCTACCTGCATCTTATAATTTCTCGTTCATGAGGCACGTCCTATCTCGTCCTTGAGTACGGAGTTAATACATTCATAAACATTCATAAACAGAGCCCGAGCTCGTCGCACCAAGGGGCCCGAAAAGACGTGAGAGGTTCTTCCCCTTAGATGTTAGAGGGGTAACCGCATCAAGACCTTCAGACCATCCTGTAATTCTTGGCTTTAAAACCCAGTCACAACCGGGTAGATACAGTTAAGATGGCCCTACCTAGTCCCTGACCTAAGGTGTCTCTCCAATCTAATCAGACTCCATAGCCGAGAACGCGCGCTCCGACATTCGACCCTGTCTTGCCACGCGAGTAGATCCAACTTCATCTTTTTCCACAATCGAAATTCAGCCTCCCAAGATCACGGGGCGTGAAAGACGTACGACTCCTCGCCTCCCGACCATGAAGAGACGAACTTCCCCATTCGGTTCTCGTTCATTATCCCATTTATAATCCCCGCGTGCCTAACCTTAAGAGTCTAGCGCCGGTAATAAGATCTCATTATGCTACGTTGGAAGTTAATATTGCACAACCGGGCGAAATACCTATTTTCCGCGAACCTATTCAATTTGTAAAACGCAATAATATGTATTTATATATGTTAGTAAAACGTTTGAAATGCAGAATGCACGTATGATGACCTCGCTTCTATCCTAAAGATAATTAAGATATAATCCCGACGTTACGTCCCGACATCAGTACTAATTTGTTTCCGCGTCCGTTACCGTCGGCTCTGAACCCACGTAATGAAATGAATAGTGACCATGTGACAATGACAAATTATATAGCACGAACATTCCATTTGTTACACATAAGAAAACATCAGGAATAAATAATATTAAAGGTTCTTATCTTAGTTCTGTAGTTGGTCTGCTTCCGGGATGGCATCCAGATCCGAAGTCATATAACGGGTCCTCTCCAAAATTGGGCAATTACCAGCGCCTGTGTAGCCCTTATTTCCCTTGTATATATATTTTAATATCAGCGCCTGTAAAACTGTATTAGATCCTAGAAACAAGAAAACTATTCCCTCTACGCCGAGCACATGCACAACATAAACCCCCTCAATCTAGTTCATCCACGGTTAAGAAAAAAAAGCGAAAGAATAGTAATAGTAAAAGGTCCCAACAGAAGTTGAAGTTCTCTGTAAACTGTCCATATCCTCTAGTTGCGCCTGTGTTTTCCAATAACAACCTTCCAGTCATGTATTTAACATAACGTCCTCCTTGTGTGTATGTGTGCTACAATATCTGCCATCCAGTTAGTGATTCCCAAAATAGTGTTTTCCTTGTATATATATATATATTTCAATATCAGCACCTGTAAAACTGTATTAGATCCTAGAAACAAGAAAACTATTCCCTCTACGCCGAGCACATACAGGACATAAACCCCTTCAAACTAGTTCATCTACGCCGTACAATGATATCACATGCAGACATAAACAATATAATTACAAGTATGCTTGCGTCCCGCCGACTGGACGCCTGTGTTTTCCAATAACAACTTTCCAGTCATGTATTTAACATAACGTCCTCCTTGTGTGTATGTGTGCTTCAATATCTGCCATCCAGTTAATGGTTCCCAAAATAGTGTTTTCCTTGTATATATATTTCAATATCAGCACCTGTAAACCTGTATAGAATCCTAGAAACGAGAAGACTATTCCCTCTACGCCAAGCACATACAGAACATAAGCCCTTTCAAACTAGTTCATCTACGCCGTATAGTGATATCACAAGCAGACATAAACAATACAATTACAAGTATGCTTGCGTTCTCCCCCACCTTGGTGGAAATATTCGCATTCGTATTCACCGAATAGTAGGCCTGATATTCGTATTCATGAAGGTAGTATTCGTTGCATCAAGGTTATTATATTTACAAGTATGTTCAAGTTCCCCCACCTTGGTGGAAATATTCGCATTCGTATTCACCGAATAGTAGGCCTGATATTCGTATTCATGAAGGTAGTATTCGTTGCATCAAGGTTATTATATTTACAAGTATGTTCAAGTTCCCCCACCTTGGTGGAAATATTCGCATTCGTATTCACCGAATAGTAGGCCTGATATTCGTATTCATGAAAGTAGTATTCGTTGCATCACTCTCAATAATAAAATCATATAGATAAATAATTACGGTAACTCATAAAAATATGATATTACTTATATTAAACGAACAAAGCAAAACAATCTGTCATATAAGTAAATAACGTGATCACGGAAGACCGAAGGTTAACTACCCCTGAACAAACCGCGAACTGCCCACAATAATGGAAAATGTTGTAGAAAACATTTCAAATATCTAATATTGAATGAATAAAAACAATGTCATATGAATAACTATCGCGATTACGGATGGCCGAAGGTTAACCACCCCTGAACACACCGCGAACTGCCCACAATAGTGAATAATGTTCTAGAAAACATTTCAAATATCTAATATTGAATGAATAAACAATGTCATATGAAGAACTATCACGGCTACGGAAGACCGAAGGTTAACTACCCCTGATCTAACCGCAAACGACCCACAATAATGGAATATGTTGTAAAAAAAAACATTTCAAATATCTAATATTGAATGAATAAAAACAATGTCATATGAATAACTATCGCAATTAAGGAATATATACAATTCGAAACACGTCTTTATAAGAACTTGATAGGAACAAATCGTGTTTTCAACGATTGCCTAATGATACGCAATACAAACATGTAACGAGTTCAAATAAACCACACATTCATGTTTTAATAAAATAAATATAAAATCCAGATGCATTTTTAAAATATATTGTTAGTAGGAAACTTCTCGCACGATTTGAATTTATATCACTCTGACAATCGAGATATTAAAACCACATAAATACTCCGATCCCAATTATCCCCAAATAATACAAATCATATAGAAATCCGTGTATTCAATCGCCAGTATAGATAACAAAGCATTCTTTTGCATAAGGATACATCCGCCCTGAAGAACCTCTCGCACATTCCGAACCTCGCGACACCAAATACACATAATTATTATGAATTTCAAATCCCACAAACAAACACGAAACACCCTTCGTCAGTAAAGTATTCCATTTTAAAGCCTTTATATCTTTGGTAATATATGAATATCAAATTTAAATGATTTTTCATATGAACAGCGACAGAATTATATATTTCATAAGCGTTATGCAATAATTCACCCGCTGGAATTATCACAGTCGCCATATTACGATTTCTTGTATATTGAATCTGAAGCGCGTATAGTAATAATTATCCCTAGGCCCAAAATACGTAACAAAACAATCCACAACATGTATCTTGTTCAAATAAACCACATAAATACTCCGATCCCAATTATTTCCAAACAATACAAATCATATAGAAATCCGTGTATTCAATCGCCAGTATAGATAACAAAGCATTCTTTTGCATAATTGAAAGTTACACAAGTATTAGGAAAGAACGCCCGCTGGATTATCACGCAAAACTATGAATTATTAAATCTGATGAGCGCTTAGTAATATAAGGTTCCAAATATGATACACACAAAAGGCAATAGGAATAAATAACATTGGAAATGCTTATCTGTTCACTGTTCCAATTCTCTTTGAATTATTATCAACCTCTGGCTTTTTCCTCGATCCAGCCAAATTATCTTACTTCGGACTCTCCTCGACAAAGCCTCCGCCGACCTTCAAGCTGAAAACTCAAGTGCCGCTTTCTAATTTGTAACGCCTAAAAATAGTCCCTATCTCGCGCCATCTTTGATTCCAACTAGCGTGTAAAGGTAAAGTCTAACTCAGAAAGCCTCTGATTCGTCGAATTCGTTCCGCGAATCCACGTTCCTGATTGGCTCGCTTCATCAGAATCATATAACATAAAGCCCGCTTTACACGCCCGCGTGCAGAAATAATAACGCTCGCCCGCACCTACTTATCCGGCAGATAGATATTTTCGTATAATTTTTCAGCAATGTCTATTTGAATAGGCCAATATCGTTACAAGCTGTCTAGTTTTTTATAAACTATTTTGTAGAAAGTCATTAGGTCTGTAATTTTTCTTAAAAGATTAAGTGAAAATTTTTCCTTATGTGTCCAATGAATCATTTAGACCTTAGTTGAAATATCAGGGATTTAAGGAAATTTCTTTTGATTAATCCCTACTCTGCTAGTGTGGATTTCGTAATTCGATGATCATATGGTTGATGAGAATTATAATAAGCTTCTAATTAGGGATTTGTCCATAGTTGTTGTCACTGAAAAATTATTCCATTGTTCTGAAAACAAAACCGAGAGTTTTTCATCCTCGTTTTGCGATATCATCTACATGGTGGTTAAATTTGAGAGAGCAGTCAAAGAGAATTCCCAGAAATTAAGAAATTTAGTGTTGTTCCACTGATGCTGTATAAAAATGCTATAGGTCTATGTTTTTTGTGAAGTATGTTGAATTGCACTAATATTGAAGTAGAGATCGTTTTGAGTACATCATTGTTGGGGTAAATTAAGGTCAGCTTGAAGAAATGGCAGTCATGACAAGTGGATATGGATTTAAAATTTTTGAGGTCGTCGGCAAAAAGCAATACTTCGGAATCTTTAATGACTTTAATATATATTCAGTAATATATATGTTTGATATATTAATTAAGTAAAATCTTAATAGGCAATTAGTTAAAAATGTTTATCAACAAATTTCAAGTATTTCATGCTTTAAGATGACCTGTTAAATATTATGTTAAATATTATAGAGAAATGGGATTCATTAATACACTTTCAAATTCTCTACATATATAATTTATGAACTGAGAAACGACCTTTCAGGCCTCAAATCCGGCAAAGCCAACACAGTAAACAATATCCATTTAACTTTGTAATCGATAGACAAACTTTTCTTGTAATATTGATAATTACTTCATAATAATCTGACGTTTCCATCGTCTAAAATTTCAAGGAATTATTCCAGAAGGAATAAAGCTGGATTATTTTTAATACTATTTATTTTGTCGTTCATTACATCAAACACATTAACAAATATTTTAAACTTCTTACGTAATAGATATGTTGACTAAAACGATCATTGTTGACCGGCAGCATGACAACAGATCGAAAATAATAACCCTTATAGACAATTTCAACATCGTGAAGAAAAATGTAACTTTTGATTGTTTAATTTCAAAATCTGGATGACGTGATACCTACCGAAATTAAAAAAAAGAAAGCCCCCGACACGAAATGACCCGACAAGCAATAGACTAACTGAAGAAAACTTGGCAAGACATAAACAACCAGTTTCAGGTGAACATTTTCAAAACACACTCTTCCCAATATTTCTGTAGAGATCTGAACCCTGGGATAGCGAGAGTTTAGAGAGATAGACGCATTGGCAAGACATAAATAACCAGTTCCTGGTGAACATTTTCAAAACACACTCTTCCCAATATTTCTGTAGAGATCTGAACACTGGGATAAGCGCGAGTTTAGAGAGATAGACGCATTGGCAAGACATAAACAACCAGTTTCAGGTGAACATTTTCAAAACACACTCTTCCCAATATTTCTGTAGAGATCTGAACCCTGGGATAGCGAGAGTTTAGAGAGATAGACGCATTGGCAAGACATAAATAACCAGTTCCAGGTGAACATTTTCAAAACACACTCTTCCCAATATTTCTGTAGAGATCTGAACACTGGGATAGCGAGAGTTTAGAGAGATAGACGCATTGGCAAGACATAAATAACCAGTTCCTGGTGAACATTTTCAAAACACACTCTTCCCAATATTTCTGTAGAGATCTGAACACTGGGATAGCGCGAGTTTAGAGAGATAGACGCATTGGCAAGACATAAATAACCAGTTCCTGGTGAACATTTTCAAAACACACTCTTCCCAATATTTCTGTAGAGATCTGAACCCTGGGATAGCGAGAGTTTTGAGAGATAGACGCATTGGCAAGACATAAATAACCAGTTCCAGGTGTACATTTTCAAAACTCTCCCAATATTTCTGTAGAGATCTGAACACTGGGATAGCGAGAGTTTAGAGAGATAGACGCATTGGCAAGACATAAATAACCAGTTCCTGGTGAACATTTTCAAAACACACTCTTCCCAATATTTCTGTAGAGATCTGAACACTGGGATAGCGAGAGTTTAGAGAGATAGACGCATTGGCAAGACATAAATAACCAGTTCCTGGTGAACATTTTCAAAACACACTCTTCCCAATATTTCTGTAGAGATCTGAACACTGGGATAGCGCGAGTTTAGAGAGATAGACGCATTAGAGATGTAATGGGGGTGTATACTACGAATCCCATGGACAACTCAAAGAATACGATACTCCATCTTACTAGAAATAAATTTAGATCAACGTATACCTTCCACAATATATGTGCATATTGAAATGCTTTTGGTGATGTGTCTCAATTGCAAGGTAGTACAAGACAGATTCTGCAGGTACAGCTTTGGATGATGCGTTTCAAAGCAAGGTAGTATAAAGCAGATGCAGGCAGATTCAGTAGGTACAAGCAACGAAGATTCAGGCAGAAGATCACCAACTAAATGGATGGATCAAATGAAGTCACTTATGGCAACCAATGACTCACTTCAAGAAAACATCAGAAATTATTGTAGTGTCATGGTTATCAGCAACCACAACTGCTCAAAAAAGAAAATCCATCAGAAATGCCACTCAACCGAAATAAATAAAATAATAAACCTTATAAAAATTCGAAGCAATAATAAGTTATTGTAGGTATATATTAGAAATTTTCAACATTTGGAAATATTAGGAAGCATTTATTATAAAAATAAATGCAGACGTAATGGGAAAACACACGCACTGTTTTTCCGTGACAAAGCAGAATCTGACAGATTGTCATGAATTTTTTTGTAATACGTGCGAATGCCTTAATATTATTTTTAAACTAGGTTTAAGCATTTGTGCAGCGGAAATAAGATTCCTACCTAACCAACCGACGCTGTGATTGAATTCCTGTGCCCGTGAAGAATATAAAATGATTTTCTTTAGAAATATAAATTGTCACCGCTACGGAGACAATCATAGCATCAACATCAAAAATAAACCACCAACACTCGATTATGTTATAAAATAAATAAAAACAGAGCAGTAATTTGTTTCTTGCACCTTTATTTATTTTATAAAAATCAGGACATACTCAATCGGCTCCTATTTACCTACTCTTATTATTTTAAAAAATCATTACCAGCCTAGAGATTCTTTTTTAATTGTCGGTACCTATCCGTACATTATATTATATTTTATAAGCACACAATCCTTTTCTCTCCCTCGCCGAGAATGCTTGAGGGTGGAATCTTAAGATAAATATTAACCCCTCTGGTTTATTCAATTAGTTATCCATTATCAAATCAAACCGTTATCAAATGTGCCGTCCGCACCCTTAATCACCGAGGAAGTTTTCGGGACCATAGAAACTCTTGTTAAGTGGCACGATTGCCCCGAAGCAAATACATATATCGCTTTTCACGAAGAATGAAACAAACTGATTTGACATGATCCTTCAACGGCTGGTTCAAAGAATACGAAACAATGCCTGGTCGGCTGAGAGAGAATATCACAATGCATAACCTGTCAGGCATTGTGATATTCTCTCTCAGCCGCTCTCTCTCTCTCCCTCTCAAAATCAGACCTGAAAAGATAATTAATGTTTCGACCCCACCTGTGTAATAAGGACATGAACATGTTACTTTACTGTGTCCGAGATAAATTTTTAGATCTTGTTAATCACTTGTAAGAAAATAAAACATTTGTAAACGCTCCTACTTCTTCAATTTACTTTACAATTTACAATTTACAATTTGTCTTTGAAACATGTTGAATTTTTTTCAGTAAAAATGTGGTGTGTACAAAAGACTGTAGTTTTCAATTCCACAAATTTTCAATCCATAAATTCAATTCCATATCTGCGTAAATCTGCGTTAAAACTGCGTAATATTTAGTTATTAAATATACTTAAAAATAATATCTCAAAAACTATTTTCTGAAGCTTTCAATGGTAAATCATGCTGGATTCATAATGAGTTCAATTAAAACTAATGTGTTCTAATTTTATTAGTCAAAAACTATTTTCTTCTAATATCGTACAGGATACAATAATAATTTTCAGAAAATTACATGCGTAAAATATCTGGTTCAAATTTATGCTCGATTTTTTTATATTCGATAGTAATTGCAGCAAATTTTTAATGTTCGATAGTATTTTCATGATGCATCAACGAATCACAAAAGATAATGGAAATATACAAATACAATTTTGATAACACTTATCTCCATAACTATTGATATTAGAACATTTTTTCATGTATATTTTCGACTCATTATTTTACTTAAAGTAAGCTTTTTTTATCTTTTGTAAAATATTTAACAAAGTTTTTCAAGGTTTTCATTTTCTTTGACTTGTACCAAACTTGTATAATTCGATATAAATTATGATTTCATATTTCATGATAAGCTGACGTTTTAAAAATGTTAATGTACCTATTATTAAAAACAGAATAGAATAATATTTTCAGCTTTTAACAATGTTTAAACAGGACAAATAACAAAAATACCTTTTATAATTTATAGAAATTAACTTTGTATACACAACTTTTTTATTGAAAAAAATTCAACATTTTTCAGCCAATAGCTTCTTCATCAGGATAACAATACAAAATTAAATTTTAAAATCGAAACTAGATTTAAATTTAATTTTGTACATTTGTTATACTGATGAAGAAGCCATTGGCTTTGAAACATGTTGAATTTTTTTCAATAAAACATTGATGTAGACAAAGTTAATTTTTGTAAATTATAATTATAATGTCACCACAAAGAAAGTTTGCTGTGTTTGAAGGACAGAATATCCCTTTTAACTGAACTAAAAAGAATTTAGGTTTTTATTTTTAGTATTTCTTATACTATTTTGAAAAAATATAATTAAGGCAAACTTTTTTTTTCCTTGGGGAAAAAAGTTGTTATTTATCCTGTTTAAACATTGTTAAAAGCTAAAAATATTATTCTAGTTGGCAATTTAATAATTAACAAAAGACGTATTCAGTATTGTTTCACGTTTAGCTACAATAAACAAAAATAATTACCTAGTATTTTTTTTAGACTCTTAGACATTTTTTAATCACGCCTATAATAAGTTTTGACATGGAATTCAAATAATTTTGGAGATAATCATCTGAAATTTTCTCATACCACACATTTTCAATAATTTTGTTGAGGTTTTCCTCAAATGGAGGTATGTATCGAAGCCTTTAATAAATTTGACAATATGTGGATTTTCTTACGGTGGAATTGGTGAACGTAACATTGCGTAAAGTGATCACTTAAACAGCTTCATACATGTCACAAGCCCTGGGCTACCCTATAAAGACTTCGATGCACGTTTCCCATTAAAATAGCTTCTTATCTGTGGTACTTTCATAAGTTATCTTAATTGAAAATAAATAATTGATATAAATTAACTTTGTTAAAACCACTTATTTATTGAAAAAATTCAACATGTCTCGAAGCCAATGGCGTCTTCGTCAGGATAACAAAAGTAATATTTAAAAATCGAAGTATAGATCAAAATATTAAAAAGTTATATATGGAAAATCAATATATATATATAAAGAAACCCGTGTTTCCCTATCCGCCAAGTTTTCTCCACAACCAGACACTACCACCCCCTGGTGGTTATGGTGGTAGATAGCCCTTGGTGTCACATCGAAAATGTCCCAGTTTGGTGGGGGTGGCTAAGCGTGGGAGGGAGCGGGTGATAAAAATGTGCTTTCTAGCACGTTGTTTTGTTTTGGGAAGGGCGCAATTATGTATGTTATTTTATTATTATTATTACGAAGTTATTACAATTATTACGCAGTATGTTCCAGAAGGGGCCGCCGACTGTGTCGGTAGGTACGGTAAGTCTAGAAGGTTCCGGAAAAATCCATTCTAGAAAGTTCTGGAAGTAGAATGTTGTAAAATATTCCCGAAAGTTCTATAAGTTTCCAAACTAAGTGGCGGAGTGTACCGGTGAGTCAAAAATGTTTCAGAATGTCTGGTAAAGCTCTAGAAAGTTCTGGAAGGGGAATGATCTAGAAGATTACTGAAAGTACTATAAGGTTCCAGTGAGCAGCGGAGTGTGTCGATGTATTCAGAAGATTCCAAAACGTTCATGAAGGTTCTCGAATGCTTTAGAAGTTTCTGGAAACAGAAAGTTCGATAAGGTTCCAAACTGAGTGGCGGAGTATGCTGGTGAGTCTAGAAGGTTCCAGAACGTTCGATAAAGCTCTAGAAACTTCTGGAAGGAGAAAGTTCTAGAAGATTACTAAAAGTTTTATAAGGTTCCAAACTAAGTAGCGGAGTGTGTCGGTGTGTCCAGAAGGTTCCAGAAAGTTTATGAAGTCCTTAGAATGTTGAAGTCCTTAGAATGAAAGCCTAAGAAGTTTCTGAAAAAAGAAAGTTCAAGAAGGTTCTATAAGGTTCCAAATTGAGTGGTGGAGTATGCCGGTGAGTCTAGATGGTTCTAGAACGTTCGATAAAGTTTTGGAAAATTCTGGAAGGAAAAGGTTCTAGAAGATTTCCGAAAGTTCTATAAGTTCACAAACTGAGTGGCGGAGTGTGTCAGTGAGTCTAGAGGTTCCAGAATGTTCATGATGGTTCTCGAATGATTTAGAAGGTTCTGGAAGGAAAACGTTCAAGAAGGTTTTATAAGATTCCAAACTGAGTGACGGAGTGTGTCGGTGAGTCTAGAATGTTCCAGAACATTTGATAAAGCTGTAGAAAGTTCTGGAAAGACAACGTTTTAGAGTATTCACAAATGTTCTATAAGGTTGTAAACTGAGTACGGAGTATGTCAATGAGACCAAAAGATTCCAGAACGTTAGATAAAGCTCCAGAAAATTATGAAAAGAGAATGTTCTAGAAGATTTTAGAATGTTCTATAAGGTTCGAAACCAAGTGGCGGAGTGTGTCGGTGACTGTAGAAAGTTCCAGAAGGTTTGAAAAAGTTCTACAATATTCTGGAAGGAGATTCTTTATTCTTCTAAAAAAAGTTCTCTAACGTTACAAACAGTGAAGTGGAGTGTGTCTGGGGGTCTAGAAGGTTTCATAACGTTCATGAAGGTTCTCGAATGCTTTTGAAGGTTCTGGAAAGACAAAATTCAAAAACTTTCTAAAAGGTTCCAAACTGAGTGGCGGAGTGAGTCGGTGAGTCTTGAAGGTTCCAGAAGATTAAAATAAGGTTCCAGAATGCTCTAGAAAGTTCTGGATGGAGAAAGTTTCAGAAAGTTCTATAAGGTTCTAACTGAATTGCGGAGTGTGACGGTGAGTTTAAAAGGTTCCGGAAAGTTCTGGAGGGTTCGAGAATTCTCTAAAAAGGAAGGAGAAAGTTCTACAGGCAAAGAAAGAAAAGATCTATAAAGAAAGATCTATAAGATTTCAAACTGAGTGGGGGAGTGCGCCAGTGGGTCTAGAGGTTCCAGAAAGTATTATCATGCTCTAAAAAGTTCTGGAAAGAGAAAGTTCTAGAAGATTCCAGAAAGTTCTATAAGATTTCGGGATGCTCTAGAAAGTTTTGAAAGGTTCTCTCTAGAGTGTTATGATTGTGCGCTAAAATATCTGTTGATGTTTTAGAAAAGCGAAGATGGTTCCAATCACAGATGCCGAAACTAGCAAAAAAAAAAACGTCAACATAATTCTATGCTTACTAAATTATGGTCCCGAGCGAAGCCAGGCCAATCAGCTTTAAAGTACCTAATTAACATGAAAATAAATTTAAAAGATAAAAATTTTCAAAAAGGACCTGATTATTTATAATATTCAATATATTTTTAAATATTATTTTTGTTATCCTGACGAAGAAGCCATTGGCTTCGAAACATGTTGAATTTTTTCAATAAATAAGTGATTTTAACAAAGTTAATTTATATCAATTATAATAATGTTACCACAAAATAAATTTGCTACATTTGAAGAAGAAAATATACGATATAGGATGGAAGGATGAAGAAGAAGAAGAAGAAAAGATTAATAATAGAACAAACTCTGGGTACTTTTCTATAACCATACGCATTTCCCTTATAGATGATGGATTTTCCTTTCACAAGATTAATTGAAGAGTCATTTTTGGTGGATTGGTTATAATTACAAAATAATATTCTAACACGGCGCCACCACGCTTGGGAATACCTAGCCTGGCGTGTTATCTATATGCCACGAAAACTTGGTGATTTCACGTTTTTTGTAAATTATTGCAAACACTCTGGTTCAGTAATGTTCGCACGAAAGTCGCTTTAGATATCTATTAAATTCTCCGCGGTATATTTTCTTTGAGACCAACGGCAGGATCATCGCTGATTATGATATCCGAGTCCGCTGGCGATAAAACCCTTAGTCACTTACAACATCCTCTGAAAACTTACTATATTTTATGTTTAGGGCGTAATATAATACCGTCACCGCGGTATTATTAATTACATTTCCCGTCGGATGATAAAGTTTGAACCATTTAATAGACGAAAATTAATGGATATATTTTTCTTCTATCGCATTCGTGCTAATGGGTTAGATTAATCTTATCGATTCGCTTTTATACAAGCTTGGGTTGTTTATCAGAAATGGTGATTAATTTCATCAACATATGTTATTACGTTTCGTAATTGAGAAAATAATACTTTTTTATTTATTCCCGAGAGATTGGGCGTTTTGCAATACTCCAATAGCGATAACAACATGAATAAAAAAACTAACTATACAGGTATTATAATGAACAAACAGAAAAATATAGATTCTGTAATTAGTGTTCTTTTATGTATCGTAGGAAAATACTCTCACAAAAGTTATAACACATAAGAGAGAAATCTATCTTTGCTAATTTATTATTATTATTTAATTAATCCGTTTCTCTCAGGCCCGCAAGTTAAATAATCAAAGACTTATAAATAATTTTATTAAAAAGGAATTCTATATTTATCCTTACAATATAAATGCAAGACCTGCATCTTAATGGACCACGCTTTTCAGAATAAATTTTACAAAAGTCGTGTAAATTTTCGCTAAAATTATATATGTATGTATATATTTTTTAAATAGAGATGCGAACACGGAATTCGTGTCACATCAATATTCCTACTATTTTCAAATTAAGCTAAACGCTTGTGCTATGAAAATAGGACTAACTTGCTTGTCTGGAGTGAGATTCGAACCTGCGACCTTTGGATCACGAAGCGAGAGTCCTAACCACAAGACCAACAAGCTTTACGAACGAATTCGATAAAAGGCATTATTTACAGTGAGGAAAGCGGATCTTTGTCGTCACCACAGGGAAGTTGGTCTTGCAGGTGAGCCCATTATTTGATAATTCTGCAAAGGAATATATAATTTGTTTCCTTTATACGAGAATCCTACTGGCTAAAGATTTTTTTTCACAACAATTTATTTGCGTTAATATATTAAGTAAAAAATGGTAAATGTTGCTACTTTTTTGTTGCGTTGCTTATTTTTTCATGAAAATAGATTGTTTTGGACAGGCAAATTTGAATATTGACCGGGCTTACCACGCCCTGGAGGTGCACCCACGCAAAAAGTAAAGAGTATGTACACGGATGAAATTGTCTCAAAATTGGCGTAAAGACAGCACTGAGATGAGGGGGGAGCGTGCTGTCAATGTTGTATTTTACATGCAGAGCAGAGTGACCTTTATCGTCAAATCTCCGAGAAGCGGTAGTAAGGTATTATTTATGGTTTTTGTGTTTAATTTGTAGAACTCCATATTTATTTTTAGCGAAATTTAAAATAAATTAAATTTTAATAAATATTATTATTAAGTTCTACGGGTTAAGTATTTTTATGTGTACAGCTGTTTCGGCTTGTAAGGCCATTATCAAACTGTTTGAAATTTCGCTAAAAAAAAAAAAAAAAACGGTACTAAGGTGTTCCCCGTGAATGATGTGTTATTTAAATACATTGAACGACCACAACGAATAAAAATTTATATTTTAATATTTTTAAAATAAATATTATATTATTAATCCTCTTCTTTTTATTTTTAAAAACGTTTAGTGTTTACTCCAATTGAAACACAAAATTTTAAGCTACATAAAGAAAATAAGTCATACAGTTAAGTAATAGTGCTTAGTGATCAAGTTGTTTTTTACAAAAATGTTAACAGAAAGCTGAAACGGAAAAAGTTGATTTAGAAAAGAAACAAGACCATACAAATCTCAATCAGGCAAAGTAACGCGGCGAAGGCACTCGGCTCTCTCCCGATCTTAAAGTGGATATTATTATATGCCCGGTCCCTGTACATCAGTTATCATTATAACATTTTTAGATTTCCTCTTGAGGTTTGTATTATTGAAACTTTTTTAGTGGACGTCATCTATTTTTTTTAAATTCCCTGTAAAGAAGATTTTTATATAGTTTTTTTTTTAAATATATTAACGTTTATAAATAATCTTTACCAGTTTCGAGCGGAAATCGGGTATGACAATAGATTTTATACGATACTTCAACCAAACAGTACCATATAAAGTGCAAAATGGATTAAATTCTTTTTACTTTTTCATCAGTCCCACTATTTGATTAATAATAATACCATGTGATATTATATTGATATGTAAGAGTGGATGAATATGTCAGAAGAAAGTGAACGTAAACAACATTTTATATATTATATCTGAATGTTCACTCGTTTTGATTTTTAGCTCTCCTTATTCTCTATTGAAAATAAAAAATATGTGTAAAAAAATTATTTCAATACATCAACCGTTTCCGAGATATGGAATTTTAAGAATAAGGATTCCACCGGCCGGCGATCGCTGCGTGTGACGTAATAGTACAACGCTCGCTCAGTCCGCCACGCGCTGCCGGTACGGTTCATTAGAAGATTTTGCAAATATTATTTTAAACGTCCAATCCAGATACTAGAAAATCATGTGATGTGCAAAAATATATAAACACAACACCAATGCACCGGAAAAGTTATTTTTTCTTGTTTCAATGGATGTCCAAATGCGAAATCAATGGATAAAAGCTACGAAGAGATTAAATCCTCACCAATCAAAGACGGCCCTCGTAGCGCAGTGGGTATGACACTGGCTTCTCACACCGAGGGTTCCGGGTTCGATTCCCGGTGAGGTTAAAATGTAATCTATGCGATTTACTCAAGCCTGGGTATTTTGTGATGCGTTTCGCTTCTGTAATTGGGCTTCTTGGCCTTTTGAAGCGTAAAAAAAAAGAAAAATCCATTTGGAGCTAAAATAAAAGTTTATTGTTTCGAAGATCATTGTGACTTAAGTAAATTAGAGTGAACGGAGACCCACTGCATTCCAGGACCGTTTTACGACTGAAAGCTCCCATATCGGTCCTACACTTAGTCGTCAGGTTGACATTTTTTTCTCTAAAGGCCATCTCCGTGCCAAGTCGTGTAAAGAGCGACCCGGCAAGGAGAGGCCCAACAAAACTCCATTCGCTGTCCCACTCCCACCAAACGCTCCTTATTAGGTAAGATAAAAAATTAAATATATAAAGGTTAATCACAAAATAAAGTATAAATCGAGAAAAAAGTAGCATAAAAAGAGTAGATATCAAAGAAGTCAAATTAAAACATACGAAATTCATAAAAAGAAGAATAATTTAAGGTAAAATAAGGAACAGAAAAAAATGGCATATAGAAATGGGGTGGGAAAGGACAGTGAAAGAACTAAGGGTGATGTGACATACTCCATATAAGGGAAGGACAAAACAGAAACACACAAAAGGCGGGGTTCAGTTCCGAGCGCCATGGGTCCACAGTCTCAAGAGAAATTACTCAAGAAGCAGCTCCCAACGCGACAACCACGTCCTAGCGAATTCCCGGAAGAGCCCTAAGTTCCTACCATTCTCGATGAGGTTACAGTTCTGTACGGATCTGTGACCTCACTCCCTCCAGTCCTTCAATCATAACCTCTCTTGCATCTCTCATAATTACACATGTCCAGAGGATGTGCTCCGGTGTTTGCGCCACATGACTGCAGGTGCACCAGGGTAACGCGGCGAGTCTCAAGTCATGCAGTTGGCTCCGAAACTCGCCATGTCCCGAAGACCCCCTCTACCTTTCTCTCTCGTGGCGACTCTTGGAAGGAATAAGTCCACCTCCCCAGAGACGCCGTGTCCCACCTCTCTTTCCATCTCTCCAGTATAACCGTTCTTACTCTTTCACACAACTCCTGGTAATTGGCATCAATGGTACTGAAGATCACCTCAAATCGGTGATTTTCAGTAATTTTCTCAGAGAGCCACGAGCTTTCACTTTTAACACCTGCAGATCAGCTGGCAAAACGCCAGCCAACGCAGGTAGGGCCTCGTGAGAACCAGCAACGGAATGCGTTGGCCTCTATTTAGTGCGGACGAGATAACCATAGTCTCAAGACGGTGAGCCCATTAAGTAAATTACAGTGACTATGAACGTAGCAGTAGAATAATGCACGAACGAAACAAGAGTATAGTATCCACTAATAGCGGAAGATACCCACTAACACCGCTGGCAAGTAGTAAGGGTAAATGGAGTATTGAAAAATGACGTCACACTTTAGGCGTGCGCCTGTGAGTGGGACTCTATATTTACGGGAACTTTAAATGTCCGTAACATCATAACTACCTACTCGGTCTTTTTGAGTAAAACAAAAATTAATGTAGTATATATAATATGCTCTACTGCGACAAAGTTTTATATAAGATACTAGCTGTTCGTAACCGGCGTTGCACGGGTTAAAGATTAAGTTGAAAATAAATTTGTAAGGAAAAACAAAACTTCCATTGTTTTGCAAGGCCTCTAATTAAAACAATGTTTCCATTTAATCAAAGCTGGGATGGATATGATGTCTAGGGAATAAATGTGATATATTTTTTCCTTCGGGAATATGCATGCAAGAGTCAGGTCGGTCAAACGGTGTAGATTTGTACAGAAAATATATTTTGGTGAGGTATTGAGGTAGAGAGGGAAAGGGAAATATCGCCTATATTACCCACTTAGTCCTAAATAATAGGTTTCCAAATTTTGAGTCTGATCCGTCGAACGGTACAGATTTGCACTGAAAATATATCAGGGGAGGGGAAGGGGTAAAAGGGGAGTGTATGAGTATTTTAAAAATCTAAGCCATAATATTAACAAACGCTATTTCTTATTTAAAATGTCTTCTGTAGTATAAATAGCTTTAAATTTATTCACAACGTATAACGAAACTACATCAAATTTCTCTTCATAAATTGTGGCACTTTATTATAAGAAGGAAATGATTTCCCCTGAGAAACATTTATACATGTACATAAAATGCAAATTGAACATTTTTCAACAAAAGAGGTGTCTTAAAGATATCTTGAAAATTGAATCTAAATACTTACTGAAAAATTTATCTTATTGAAAGAAATAATTATTACCATATTGAAAAATCTTTTGGTCATCTCATCATTTTTTAGGTGCCTACTTCATTATTTGTTACCTGATCGTTTATTCCTTCCTCATTATCCTTATAATAATTCTTCCTTATTAAATAAGCCTGTTTAGTTAATATTCATTGTTTAATAAGTTTAATGTTTAATTCATTGTTTAATAAGTTTAATGTCAAAACAGCGAGAATGAAGCACTCAACCGACGACGATAACTTCCATGAGTCGGTCACGTAGTCAGAATGCCTATCACCAGAGAACCAAAGGCGACTGTGTACTAGGGTATGTCACTTTGTATGGCGAAAAAAAGTTTTTTATTTTTAAAATTAATAATTATCAAAAGTTGCATTACTTTTATAACTACATGAAAACGTACAAAAATTGCAATTCCAGTATAATTTTGGCTCGTTTTATCGAGCCAAATATTCTGAAAATGTTGGTTTTTAGTGATTTTTTATATCAGATTACTTACGAGTATATCTAGATAGTGTAGTAATATAAAAATATGCTGCAAATTTGAAGATTAATTATTAAAAAAAAACATATTAAACATACAATATATTCCTAAAAGAGTATTTTTAAAGACAACAAAAGTTATTTAAAGTCTTTTATTAGAATTAATCTTTGGCATAATTTTCCTGGAATTCTGCTTGGCTGCAATAAAACCTTCTCTAGCTGTTTGCTTTGTGACAGAACCTGCAGCTTCAGTCGTAAATGTAACGCACGTTTCGTTCGACCAAAACTGTTCAGCTCTTCACTCTCTAAGAAGCTCAAAAGCGGCGGTTCAGTCAGTATAAGTTTCTCATCCTGCCAGGATATCATGTCATAATAATGATTGCTCTCAAAATTGATTTGTGGTATCATAAAAGATCTCGACAATGATTTTTTCGAGGCACGAGCACTCAAAAGTCTCGTATATCCAAGTTCTCTTACAATTTTTTTGTCATCTGTCAACATTGCCAGCAGTATGTTTTCTGGGTGAGCAAAGTATTCATTACGCTGCATAATTGGATCCACTACACGTTTAATATTATCAGGCAGGTATCTAGAGTTTTTCCTTCACACATTCCTGGCGCCATCTTTACAACAGCTATTAATTTTTATTTGAAACCAGGTGGGGGGCGTTAGTTTTACAAGCAGAGTTCACCAACAAAATTCACTTGGTATTTTTTTTGATACGTAAAGCCGGAAAATTCTATTGGCAGCGGTTAGCCATCTGGCGTGGGATATTTTCTCTGGAAATCTCTTTGATAAATCATAGCTTACCATCCCGTTTGACACGGCCAGACAAATATCGTATAAATATTTTTGATCTGTACTTAGTTTTGTTGCTGAGAGTTCCGGTAATGAGATTGGGATTGGTTCAAACTGTGTAATTTCCCTAGTTTCACAAGTTTTTAGCAATTTCCACAAGGGGCCTGATAATGAATATGATCCAGATGTTTTTCCATCTAAGTGTTGAAACAAATGTCGTAATGGTAATTCATTATCATGCAGTTGACAGATAAGCCACTGCAGTGGTCTTTGGAGACATTTTTCTAGTAGTACGATTATTTTATTTATCCTCCCATCGCAACTGACAGCAAAAAAGAAAGATGTTTTATACTCTTTTCGGTGAGAGAAGAAAGTATAGCTTGTTTGATGTCTCAAGCTTTTCCAGTAGTTGGAGTTACATGTCCAATATAAACTGATCCTGATTCTTGAACTAAAGTGATAATATGCTCTTCAACTTTAATGCGACGATATACTTTATTTCTATCTTGAATATAAATGCTTGGTCTTGTCTTCCGTCAAAAAACAAAGCCTCCATGATATTTATATTCCGTTGTTTCACAAGAATGACTCTTTTTTTAATTCGAAGACGTCTTAATTCACTGTGCTCTTTAACAATAGAGTTTGAGCACGTTGATGCCTCCCTGATATCATTCAGTGTACCCAAAGCAATAGCAGTGCCTGCTCTGTGCAATACATCATAACGATCGCATACTTCAGCCAATTTCGAATTTTTTTGTATTCAATTGTAATATTTGTATTAGTGTCGATTCAAATAAGTCCATTTTATCACAGTATATCACAGATTGTTCAAGTTATTAAATTATAAGTCAAGTAATTCCTTATTGACCTCCACGAATGGATTTGTAAGAATCTTAAAACCTTCTCCAGAAGTAGCACCCTTTTGTATTATCTCACGTAGGGTTTAAGTCTTTAAAAAATAATTTATTTATTATTTTTTGACATCTGAAAAATTAAAAAACGAGTATTTTATACGAACCGTATGTTTAGATTGGATTCTCGAAGTTTCGTTGGAGCCCTATCACAGCGTCTTCAGGAGAGTCTTCACCACGGGGTTCAAGGACGTAGTGAGGACGAAGGGACGGAGTGAAGATGCGCGGTCGCAGATTATTATGCACTGCGCGAAGGTGTGTTGCTTCTTCTTCGCCAGGGGTCGTCAGTATGTTATTGATGCAATATGAACTGACGATGTCTTCGGGCTTTTCTGCGCCCTATTTTAAGGGTGGAAGCATTGTAGTGAGTATCGCCATATACTTGATAAATTGTAACTGTTGTCTCTATTGAAGTTTGTTTGTATATTTCGAATCTCAACACATCCATACGGTTCATATAATAATATCCGTTATCTAGCCTCAGCCCCTAGAATATCCCTTTTAGATTCTAGGGGCTGAGGCTCTACGTAGTCTTGATAAATATTATCATATATTCAAGAACACATTCATATTTGTGAAGTTGTAATTTTTCAGAACAAAGTTCTGTGAAATATTTAATAACCAAATTAATTAATCAATTAGAAAGACATACAGAAAAATCTAATTCACGAAAAAATATTAGGTTACTACTGGGATTCGAACCCAGGTCACCTCCTTTCCGGGGCCGGTGCTCTGACCACTAAGCTATAGCAACCCTCTATGTTTCCGTGAATATATCGACCTTATATGTAGTTCTTATTTTTATTAATTGATTCATTTTTATTTTTGTCCATAGAGCAATCCACTTTTTTGATACGGTAGTTGAAATTACTTTGCAATGCCACCGCTAGATGGACGCCATGATTAATTGAATAATTCATTTTTATTTGGACATACATTTATACAACAGATATAGTGGTCAGAGCACCGGCCCCGGAAAGGAGGTGACCTGGGTTCGAATCCCAGTAGTAACCTAATATTTTTTCGTGAATTAGATTTTTCTGTATGTCTTTCTAATTGATTAATTAATTTGGTTATTAAATATTATCATCAAAGATCTTTATATCACAGAGCATCTCATCGACTGGAGTATGGATCATAAAACTAGAGGTACACGACTTCGGTGTGACGTCCTTCCAATGTTTTTGAGAATTTTCAGCTTTTTTTTGTAGCTTTCTGGTTAGTTTTTGTCTATGTTTCCAATACCCATGCAGCTGAAGGTTCTTTGGTCTTCAAGAAATGGGCGTTCTTTTACCGGAACAGTTATATTTTATCCACATTTACAAGAAGAATAATGTAAATAATAATAAGAATAATGATGTTGCCCAGAGAGGATAGGTATTTAACGATAACAAATTATCAAAATGAACTTAAATGTGGTGTTATCCTCATGCTGGCTATATTTTTATTAGAAAAAAATCATTTAATTACTAATATCGTTCTGATTGGAACGTTATTCTACAACTTTTTCTCTATTTCAAGGCCTTTGAACTAGCCAAAAGTACCAGTATTTAGGAAAACTATAAATACAACAATTAAAAACATATGAAAATGCAACTTTTGACAACTATTACATTTAAAAAATCGTATGTTGAAAAAAGTGACACACCCTACTGTGTACTCCCAGCTACCTCAGTACAAAGACTCATATGAGGGCCAAAAAAAGCATGTACTAAAGGTGAAACCTGCCAACTAGCTGCAGAAGAGTCACAACGGAAGAAGAATGGTATACAGTGACACCAGTTACTTTGAATTAGAATACCAGCAACGCGCCACAATCAGAAAGAGAGCGAGAAAAGAAAAAGAAAAGCAACAAGGGCACAGAAGTCAGCCAAAATACTCCACACCTTGTGGGTCCTGAATAGACTCTTCAATTCATTTCTTCATCTTAGAACTCTCAATCGCAAGAGACAGTCAGATTATGAAATGAAGTATTCAATCACCGAAATTTTCGTAGACAGGCGAGCTTTTTTGGTGACGTAGAGTGACGGTGAGTACTTGATTTTTGCGACGATTAATTCCGTCGACACTGCCAAGTCCATGACAGCGGCTTTATGGTTTCCTGCCTTGATGAAGGGAACATTAAAATCTCTCGACTGTGTAATTAATCATCAAATCAATCAATGAGTTCACCCCGTCACTTTTTAAATTATGAATGATAGGTATTTAAATATAACAATTATACAGTTGAGAAAGTAAGTAGTTGAAGTTTAGTTATACATTTAAATTTACTTAATCATGCGACTCATAGCCAATAAATAACTTTCGTAATATAGAATTAGAACACTAAAGGAGATTTTGTATTTTTCAATAAATAAATAACTTGTGACCACAGACCACCAAATGTATATAAACATTAACTAATAGAAGTTTCTTGGTATACGCTATGGTTCCACGGCCGGTTCCACAATGCCTGACTTGTTTAAAAAATTTAGTACGAGCTTGCAAAATTTTTTTTATTTGTTTGAATTGAAGCTTGCAATGCATGAGAATGTTTTACAAAGAAAAATATTGAAACATTTTAATAATATCTGCTCCATACATCTATTAATCGCTTACAATAATATCTATAAAATTACTCATTACTTAAATTACTAATATCTATAAATATTTCAAATAACTAGTTTTAAAACAATTATGAAAAGGTTCAACTAAATACTCATAAAATATATAATCTATATATGTTTATAAAAATTCAGCCTGCGGATGCTTGTATTCGCAAAACTCGAAAAGTAGTCGGCCGATTGAGTTGAAATCTTGACACAACGTTGCATTTGAGTAAGAGCGTGTTTACATCTATAAATATTAAACAATGTCTGTCTGTCTGTTCTCTACACCGTATTTCCGATCTGACCCAAATTTTGTATACTTATTCTTTAGGAACCGGCGGGTAACATTGGCAACATTTCCTCCCTCCCCATTTCCTGATATATTTTCCAAATCCAAATCTGTACCGTTCAACTGACCTAAATTTCGCACTTATTTTTTAGGACCTGGCGAGTAACATAGGAAACAATTCCCCCTTCCCCTTCAGTCCTCCCCCTCCCCGTGATATATTTTCTGTACAAACCTTCGACCGATCGAATAACGTTCGACCGATAGGATCCAAATTTTGCATCCATGATCCAATGATCCACCCCGCCCATAATATATTTACCATATATATCTGTACGTTCCTCCGATAGGACTAAAATTTTGCATACATATTCTTTTGAACCGGCTGGTAACAAAAGCGACATTTCTTCCCTCATACTTTACCCCCCCTCCCCATCCCTGATATATTTTCCATGCAAATCTGTACCGTTTCACCGATCTGACCCAAATTTTGTACACTTATTCTTTAGGACCAGACGGGTAATATAAGCGACATTTTCCCTTCCCCCTCTACCACACCCCTTCCAGATGTATTTTCTGTACAAATCTATACCGTTTGACCAATCTGACCCAAATTTTGTATACTTAGTCTTTAGGACCAGGCGGGTAATATAGGCGAAACGTCACGTCGTCGTCCCCCTCCTTACCTTATCCCACCTTCTCCCTCTGATATATTTTCTTCATAAATCTACACCGTTTGACCGATCTGACTCCAATTTACATTATTCTACACGTATTCTTTGTGAACTGGTGGGTAAGAAAGGTAAATTTTCTCCCCTCCCTCTTTACTCCCTCCTCTTCGCTGATATAATTTCCATAAAAGTCTGTACTGTTCGACTAATTGGACCCAAATTTTGCATACATATTCCTGAGGACCTGGCTGAAAAAATAGGTCACATTTCTTCCCTGGACATTCTATCCATTCCAGCCATGATTAAAAGGAGATATTGTTTTAATTAGAGGCTTTGCAAAACAATTTAACATTTGTTTACCATTTTGAACCATTTTGTCCTCCCACAAATTTATTTTTAACTTTATCCTTAACCCGTGCAACGCCGGGTACGAACAGCTGTCTTTTAATAAATAAGTTGCACTTTATTACAAAAATCGTTTAAAATTTTTAAAAAACAATAGTCTATTGTAAAAAATACGTTTTTTTTATTAGGGGATTTAAGTATGCAAGAGTAAATACTTTTACTGCATTAAAAATGTATCTTTAATATATGCAAGACGGAAATATTTCCTCTGCGTGCCCATCTCCTCGCCTAAAAAGGGGTTTATTTCTCTAGAATTTTATACCATATTCACTATTTTTATTCTATTCTTCTATTTTGGACAAAAATCTTTTTTTTAAATTTTATTTAGTTAAATGGTGTGTACAAAATATTATCACTGCTAAGAAACGTAAACAACAATCTAAATGTCATTTTTCCAGGTGCCAAAAAATGTTTAAGAAGACGCCTAAATTTATTATTTAAATTTACGAAATTATCAGAGGAGCCACAGTGACAGAAAACTTAGAAGAGATTGGCAGAGGGAGCCAGAGGTGAACTGAAAAGGCGAATGTTAATGATGATATTTGTAATATTGAATATATTTTTTACTTTTATGTTTAAAGTAATTTGTGTTCATGCTTTTATAGTTAATAAAGAAATCATAAAACTAAAAATCCTGCCCGCAAACGTCATCACCTTTATCAATTCTTTAAATTTCTATAAATTATGTATTTTACATTCCGTGTAATATTTTTTATTTTTTAAGATGTTCACGAAATTTCATAATCTTAAACAAGTCAGAACTCTGCACACAGCAAACAGCTCGTCTTCAGATTCCAGATAGACAAAGCGAAGGGAAGTTCCGTGCATTTGGGGGTTACGATATTTCACAAGTCAATTACTTTGGTTGTAATGCAGAAAACATTTGGCCTTACTAAACAGTATTACAAATATAATTTTCACACCTTCCTTCACTATCATAGGGAATTTTACTCGTGAGGACTTACAAAGAAGAACTCGGTGCCATCTTTATCTATATATAAAAAAGTTATGCAAATGAGAAAGATGTAGTAGTAAATGTAATCAAAATATAAATAATAAATTAATATGCATTTTATTTTTGAGATTATTGCAATTCGTTTACCAATTTTTCTACAAACATTTCATTTTCATTCTGTATTTTACAAGATATCCAATGTTCCAATGTCTAAGATATTTACTATAACTAAAAATATATAATATCAAGAGAAAAATACATTTTAGGCGTGATAATTAAGTCCTTCAGTATTATCATCCTATAATACTTATATATTTGAGATATTCTCTCGTGTATTCGATATTAGATCAATAATGTGCTTCCGTTAATCTTCATAAACCATTTCATTGATTACCTATTACGAAAGGTATCCGAGAAGGTGAACTTTTCCATCCAAATTGTTTACATTTACTCCTAAACATCAGAGCCGTTCAAAAACTTAGACTATGTTCCCAAGGGGGCTCGTAGAGGGCTCAAGAAGCGGTAAAATAAAAATATTGATAAGAGAATATAGGTGGGAGTAGACGATTTAATATAATAAAATTAGGTGCTAGTGGTCACAAAACTCGGAAGATGATCAATCATACGTAGGAGTAACGGAATAGTTCAATGACATCTACGTATACTCTAAGTGACGATAATTCTTTGAATAATTCAGAAACCCCTAAAACCTGCTTTTGCGGAAATATTTGATAGCAATTAACAATGATTCTACAAAACTAAATACACATGAAAAAGTCTATCTGACGGAGAACATCTGACAATGATGATAATTTGTTATTAATGCATATTATTATTTTTATTACGATTATGTTTTGAGTTGAGGAATATGCCTCTCCCTATATGTAATTATTACTTTTCTTCGCAAATTATCACAAAAACAAAAGTATGGAAAATTGCCAAATAATGTACATATTTATCAAATACTCAAGGCGATCGTCTTGCAAAGTGAGCAAATTTCACAATTTTTTCACATATCTTCTCTTGCGTATTTATCACATTTTTATACGGAAAGCTATCATATTCAAATTCATTCATCAAGTTTAATATATTTTAAATACAGATATATTTTATTAAAATTACATAAACTAAATTATTTTTTGCTATGGAACATGTAAAAAGGGTTGAAAAAACCACACAAAAATAGAATATTTTTTAATAACAGTGATTTTTACAGCATAAATTGTAAGTAAACAATCTGACAGATTTTGCAATAAGTTTAATTAATTAAGGATAATTGTTTACTTTGTAATATTATTGAAAAAAAAAAGACATCTCACGAGGCCATTCAGTCATTAAAGGTCCACAAAGTGGAGCAATTTTCTTCATTTGTAAAACATGGTAGGTTTAGTTATTTATTAAATTATTAAATAATTTAGTTCATGTCATTCTAATAATATATCTATATTTAAAATATATAAAACCTGATGAATAAATTTTAATATGATATCTTTCCATACAAAAATTTGATAAAAAACGCAAAAGAAAATATGTGAAAAAATTATGAAATTTGCTCACTTTGCAAGACGATCGCCTTAACATAATACTTATAGTTTGTTCACAGCACGAAAACATTTTCAACAATAAACTCATTAATTTCAATAATGCAATAGTGTTCTTCTTGATGAACTAACTTTAGATATAATAACGCACTTGGTAAGACATTCGACTTATGATCTAGTTACTTATTGGTCGAGGGTTTGAGCGTTGTTCCTGAATTTTTATATTACATTGCAATAAAGAAAGAATTTTATTCCGTGCACGCATCTCTTTTGTTCAAATTTTGGAAAAATCAATTGCTTTAACAATTGATTTAAATGGATAATCGTGTATTTTTTCTGTGATTCGTTGATATTAAAAACCTCAAGTACCATCGTACATATATCAACTATGTGTGCGGAGATTATATAGAAAAAATGCAACACGAGACCCGATGCAATCCTGCAGTAATGCAGTTTCAAAATCGATTGCCTTTGTCTTTGACAGGCAAATTTACTCCTAGACTCGTATCTTATCGGGTCGCTACCAACTTCCGTCCCGATGTTCGTTTGTCAATTCAGGTAGACGCTTGACATGTTAATATCTTGCATCGTAAACCACAAAATCTTCTGCACAAAGCTGGCTCGTAAAAATTTGCAGAGTAGGTATATCGGAGTCCTTTGTAGACTGAAGAAAAACTGGAAAAGATCGAAATTAAGTCATATTAGATTTATAATTTTCTTATTGAGCACTAACTGTTTATTCCCAGCGTTGCGTGGGTTAAGGACTAAGTTAAAAATAAGTTTGTGGGAGAAAACAAAGGTTCTATTGTTTACAAAAGGCTCTAAAAAACCAATGTTTCCATTTCATCTAGGCTGGAATGGATGAGATGTCCAGGGGGAAATGTCACGTATGGTTTCCATTGAGTCCTTAAGAAAAAGTTGCAAAATTAAGCTAAATCTGTCAAACGGCATGGATTTGTACAGAGAATACGCCAAGCGGAGAGTGTTATTTAAAGGGGAGGAAAAATGTGGCCCATGTTTTTCGCCAAGTCCTAAAGATTCCTATCCAAAATTTGAGTCAGATCGGTCAAGTTGAAAATACATCGGGGGAGGGGGTAGGTTAAAGTAAGAGGGGGTAAATGTCAGCTATGTTACCCGCCGGGTGTTCAAGAATAAGTATGCCAAATTTGAGTCAGATCGGTCTTACAAATATTGTATAGAAAATATATCAGAGGGAAGGAGTGTGGTAAAGGGGGAGGGGAAAAATGTCACCAATATCACTCGCCAGGTCTTAAAAAATAAGTATGCAAAATTTGATTCAGATCGGTAGAACGGTACAGATTTGCATGAAAAATATATCAGGTGGCGGTGGAGGGGTAAGAGGGGGGGATGTCACCTCTTTTACCCGCCGGGTCCTAAAAAATATGTTTCGACTCAAATTTTGCATACTTATCCCATTTCCCCCCTCCCCTTTTACCCTTCCTCACCCACTGACATATTTTCGTTACCCGCCGGGTCCTAAGGAATAGTTATTCAAAATTTGGGTAAGATTGGACAAAAAGTATGGCAGCGCATAAAATATGAACAAACAAATAAACAAACAAATATTTATTTATATACATATGAGATGTATAGTAATTTCGCCATGCTTACATTTAAAAAAAAATCTGAGACTTATACGAGTATAGGTCTACCGCTAAGAGCTTTGGTATGAATATCTCATTCTGTTATCATGTGTCAACTTCTTCCTTTATATGGAGCCAATGGTAGTGCTACTGAGAGAGAAATATATGTTTTTTTGTTGTATATATACATTTTTTTTAATTTTTTTAATTAATAATTTATAATATTTTATTACAAAAATACCTTGAAAATACTTACAATTATATTTTTTTTTGTATGTGTATACCTCACCAAACAGAGTTTGTGTGTGGTGAGGGATAACCACTTACAATATATATATACATAACATTTTGTAAAACCATATGTTTATCGTGCATGTAAATGATAATTGTATAATTTTATTTTGAAAAGGCTACCAACTTTAAATTGTGCAATTTGAAAAATTTATATTAAATAGTTTCTGCATCAAAATTTTAGAAGTATTCTGGTAATCAAATATTTTTTCGGTACGTAAATTTATTTCTAAATGATTCATCTAATATGTTTTGCTTACCATAAATAACTGAAAAATTTTTTGGAATAATATTTATTATATAGTCTAAACATAGGATTTAACAAAAATAGGTACCTGAGCTTGAAGGGTTTGGGTAAGGTGACATTTTACTAACAACATGTCGCTTACAGACCGGGCGGCGGTAGAGGCACGAACTGTGGTCAACTTTAAGTAGGCAATTTGCGTTTGGGGAAGGTAAAGTGTGGTCCTAAAATTTAAAGGTGTTCATGTCATTGTCGGAATAGTCTGACGTCACGTCTACAAATTATAACAAAAAGCGATACATGTTCCTGTAATAACAAAATGATAATTATTCGTAGAAGGTTGCTCAACATTTTGATTGGTTTTGAATTGTTATAATCGTGATGCCGTAAATGTCGTGATTGAAGTTTGATTGAACTTCTCATGATTCATTTTTTAACAAGAATATATTTTATTTTATTTATAAATAACAGTACCTAATCCGAATTCGGCAAAACATGTTAATTTTTGATATAAAATAATTCGACTTTAGTTGCCATAACTTACTGGCGTGACATGTCGGGCGCGTTTTTTTATTAGCCTACATCTGTATCGATAAGTGGTGAGCAAAACCCATTGCCGCGCGCGACTCATTTAGTAGACGCAGCGCATCCTTGCCGCGCGCGACTCATTTAGTAGACGCAGCGCATCCTTGCCGCGCGCGACTCATTTAGTAGACGCAGCGCATCCTTGCCGCGCGTGACTCATTTAGTAGACGCAGCGCATCCTTGCCGCGCGCGACTCATTTAGTAGACGCAGCGCATCCTTGCCGCGCGCGACTCATTTAGTAGACGCAGCGCATCCTTGCCGCGCGCGGCAAGAAAATACACGTACCTGTTCTTATTTTTATGGAAAAAAAAACACAACCGCTGCGTGACATGCCACGTGGGCATGTCTTTGATTAGGTCAGTTGTGTGTGAAATTCTCGCTTACGCTAATAATGCAATGACCTTATTGTGTATAACATGCATAAAATAATTTTACTATCTCTTCTTCTTCCTTCATGTAAGGATTAACACATAGTTCAATCAGACCACTCCCGCATTTGTGACAAGTTGTGTGTGAAATTCTTGCTCGCGCTAATAAGTGCAATAGCGTTATTGTGTGTAACATGCGTACAATAATTCTACTATCTCTTCTTCTTCCTTAATGTCGCATAGTTTCAGACCACCGCTACAAGCCAAATTATATTTTGATTGCGGTATAATTATGAACATCATTTAGAGGAAGGTATCCAAATGTGGAATAATATCCCTAATATGAAATTCTAGCATTACTCGTAAACGAATACTCTTGCTGCATAGAACAGTGATGTTCTATTTCTTTCAATCATTATACTCGCACACAGGTTTCAACTCGTCAGTCGAGCGAGCGTTGTGCCCGCGCGGAGAACGTTTTATTGTGTCGCTAAGAGAATGCGAGCGAGTGAGTAATGGCTCGCGTGCGGGCTCTAGGTACACGGAGATTGCGCTGGTGCAGAGTTCGATACCTGGATTAGTGATTTTTGCAAGTAGATTAAGTTCCTTATTTGGATTTGACCAAAGTCCTATAGTACCTCACATTCCATATTTGGGTACCTATTCCATAATTAGATACTTTTATGTTGATTTTGTTTTTGAGAAAATTTAATACTTGTAATTTAAAATATGTAACAAGACTGTTTTTTTTTTTAAATTTTAGCGTTCAACAGGCCAAGAGGCCCAATTACAGAAGTGAAACACATCACAAACCAACCAGACTTGAGAAAATCCCATAGATTAATTGTGATCTCACCAGAAATCGAACCTGGAACCCTCTGTGTGAGATGCCAGTGTCATATCCACTGGGGTTCTTTTAAGGATAATAATATACAAGTTTTAAGGATAATAATATACATGGAATACATTTTCCACCTGAACTTAAAGCAAAAGGAATATGTTGATAGAATATCAAATTGGAAACAATACAAATGAAAAAGGGAGTATGTTTAATGAAAACTTGGTTTTTATGGGTTAGTTTTTTTTTATTTTATCAGGTAATGATTTGAAAATTTTTATTCCTACAAAGGAATAGTGGTTTTGGGCTGTGCTTGTTTTATATTTGAGTATTTCTAGACTAAGGAATGCTCTTGTGGACCTAGAAGTTAAGGAATCCATTTTATAATTTTCTTAAAAAAATTGTAATAATATTTTTCCACCTATTCCATAAGAGTAGACACACAAAAATCTTTGAATAATCGGTTTATAGGGTATGTTCTGGGTTTTGTAATATGATTATAATTACCTATGCTTTTTTGAGCTAAATAGAGTGTGTTTATCATTAAACAATTGTATACGATACATTGTTGTATATGATCCTCTCCACCCAATGATACCATATTGAAGTATTGATTGAATTAAAGAATAGTACAATGATTTAATGAAAATATATAATTTTTCTTACTCTTTTGACCAAAGAATTTTTATACGGCTTCCATTTCATATTATTATCTATTAAAATGCCAAAATATTTTATTTCATAATATAATTTTTTAATAGATATGCATGTTTGTACGCATATAAATTTATGATTAATGTCATCTGCATTTTTATGAATTATAATATTAAAATCTGATAGAAGGTCACAGCGAAATATCGAAAACGGTACATAATATATTTTATCACTATTTAGCGATAAGATATTAGAATCGAACCAGTTTTTTAATTTATATGTATCTTCGCTTTTTTATATTTATAATATCTTATATAATATAACACTTTTATAATATTTATTTTTTATGTCACAAAAACAAAATGGTATTCCATATCTGGTTACATTCCTCTAATAATCCTATTTTACTTCCTCTTTTTCTTCATTCCTTCGTTTCAAGATTGCCACATTGAAGTTTTAATCAGACGACGCACGGCTCGTAACACAAATCTCGTCCCGCGACCCCACATTCACTTACATCCAGATTAAAAAGCTGCTCTTCGAAATTAATATAAAAAAAACTACATAGATAATAATAAAAATTAATACAAAATAAAAACAGCACATTACGATCACCGTCAATCTGAAAATAATTCTTTTGCAACCTTTATTAATCAACTGGGATGTCAATAACATCTCAATACCCGAGTCCAGATAGAAGCGGGGAATCGTTGTCAGTTGCAATTAATGATTTCTTACAAAGAACTAAGTCCAATCTATAACTTTTGTACTACGTGTATTGAAGAATGTTTTAAACTCTAGGAATTCAATTAGTTGTTGGCCTGCCATGTCAGAAAAAGTAAATAGTTTGTGGTGCATGAACACAAGTTCGCCGATTAATTCAGTAATTGAATATATGACAATAATTATTCTAGTCAAATATCGAACAAATAATATTACAGAGTAATTTTCGTTATAAAATGGTTTTTAAATTATTATAAATAAAATGTAGGTATACGATAGTAACAATTCATTTTTTTAATATAAGATATATTCCTTCAGAGGCTCTCTGCATTTTTACTCGCACTTTTACCTTTAATTCGGGTATCATCACACTAAGTAAGAGCTCTACCATTCCCTTGGGTGCCGTGCCAAATTATCGTTTAGAATATAACGTTGTTTATAGGAATATGATATGACATTTATGAAATTTTAAAAGGATAAGTTATTAATTGAAAAACAAGATTTCTTTTAACATAGAATGCTTTTGTTTTATGCTCCTATGGATCGTACGTTTGAAATAGAGTACTTTAAAGAAAAATTGAATACATTTATCGATTGTTGGAATGTAATATTTTTTTAAGCTTACCCAATGAGTTCAGAATTATATACTTTAATATTTAATTTTTCAGCAATTTACATTATTGTTTTTACAATATATTGTTGTGGGTATATACTTTTATAAATACCAAAGCAGAAATATGTCTGGAAAAACTTATTTATCTAGTGATGATAAGATATATGTGTACGAAACACATAATTAATTAAAGTCAGATTGAAAACCTAAAATAGTTTACTTTATATAAAAAAAAAATAATATAACCATATTGCACCACTACGCAACTGCCAATATAATATTTGCTTTTGTAACTGTAACTTAATTTCAAAAATATACAACACACCTATAAAGTATCCTCATTTTTTGTATTATTTACCATAATATAAATCTCTTTCTATTGTAATATTCTAGTGTGGCAGACCGGGCAACGAATAAAGCATTAGTATATTATAAAGTAATATTATTATTATTAAGAAATGAATTATGTTATTATGATATGATATAATATGTTATATCATATCATGAAGGCATTTATTGACATGACAGCGAGAGCCGCGAATTTAAATATTGCAGGATTGTTTAAGCTTACGTATTAATCAATCAGCGATCTTTCAAAATGTCTATTTTCGTGTTTCCTTTTCACGATCTGTTTCTTAAGTCTGCATCACCACTTCATCATGCCAAAAATATATTTCGAAATTCTTCGCAGCGATTTTGACCCAGTAATTCAGTACAATCAAGAAGACTCGGTGGATTTGTCGACCTCTATCGAATCAAATGATTATTCTTCTTCTAGATACTTATTACACTGAGAGGCACACGATACAGGCCTACAGCCAATATTATTATTTGACAGGCAGCAATAGCTGCTGCCTGTCAAATAATAATACTTTATTTTTTTGCTCAGTTAGGCGTGGCTGTATCAGTTACTCTGCAGAGAAACATTGCAGTAATAATTATTTGACGGCGTTCTGATGCGTTCTTGGAGGTGACCATTGATGGTCTATTGCCTTACCTTGGCCTTTCTAATATAAACCACCAACATTTGCGTGTTATAGCACCATATTGCTTGATCGTCTATCATCCCGTATTCTTATAGTTTTATAACCCAGGTTACGATAATCAAGAGAAAAAAAGAAATGACGAAGCACGTAATGCGTCAAACATTGATCTAGTTAGTAATTTTTGCAGAATTATTAACTAACTTTAATATCCCAAGTCGTTTTTACCCTTTACGTCTTAACCCCCCAAATCGTCCACAACATAAAATCAAAGTCGTATTAGCATATATGGTAAAAAACCACATTACAATTACATCTCTGAAGCTAATAGTTATTAAGGCAAGGCGATATAGACGTTTTCGTTGCAATCCAAATGTCTATCCTGGTAGCCGTAGGTCTGATTTTAAAGACGTTTCACTTCAAAATGTTATTCATTATTCTTCTCTTATTCATGTCATTTCACGTGGTGACTCCATATAATAAATAAATACCTTTATTAAATAAATTATGGAAACGCGTTCATTCAGTTTTATTCAGTTCTAGAAGTATGTGGCTATAAAGAACTTAGTCACCAGTAGGTATTGAAAAATGGTAACATAAAGAAACGCAATACGATACAAACGAAATCGAATAATAAATGTGGAAAAATTAAGCAAAGTGCTCTGGTTGAAAGATGTTCGTTTATTCTCTTTTTTCACAAAATTTTCGAAAAAGGCGCCTTCATAAATTTATCGAATTTATTGAGGGTTTTACCACACTTTCATATCTTCGTTTAATAAATTTTCTATCCTCTCTAATTTTATGTAATTTAAAACATATGTCTTTTAAATAACTTTACCTTTTATTGTACGCCTCAATTGAATCAACAAAAAAAATCTAATACGATATTCCATTTATCTTCGTACATAAATAAATAATGAAATAAAAGCTTTTTCCATACACATGTATGGATTCCGTTGCTAAACTGATTATCCTGAAATTTATAAATCGTTTCAAAATTTTAATATCAATAATCAAACACACAGATATATCCAAAAAAATTTAATGCAGATATAGAGGATTACTAATTTATAATGCACTGAATTCGAGATTTTATAGGAAGCATAACCTATAAATTTATAGTAAACTTAATGTTGGAAGGGTTAGATAGATACAAAAAATCTAGAATTCAGTATTTTTTAAATTAGTTATCCTCGGTGACTGCATTCAAAACGTTTTTTTTTTTATTTCTTGGATATTGCTTTGCTTTTATACCTCATATTTGAGATGTTTTTTTTAGGTTTGTTCAGAATTTTCATAATATAAATAATATAATGTGTTTGTCTTGCAATGTGAGGAAAATTCAGCTCTCTTTTCATAGCCTCTCTCACATTTTGTATCACATTTTTATATCAAATGGTTTCAAATTAAAATTTATTTTAAAAAATGCATAATTTTATATGGCAATAACTTGACTGTTTTTTTCCATATTTTTTTAGTGCGCTTTTTCAAACCTTTTTCCACAATTAACATATATTTAGCTGCAATAAATTATAAGAACTGATTTTTTTATTGTAATCTGAAGACAAAAAGAAACTGAAAACTTAATCGAAATTCCTCATTTAAGACTTTAAGAATTTAAGACGCAATGTGATTAGTTATAAAAAACCCACAAAGTGTTGCAATTTTTTTTAGTTCTAAACCATAGTTGGTTTGGTTCTTTATTAATTGATTAAATAATTAGTTTCTGTCCTTTTAGAATAAGATACATTCTTATATTTAAAAATAAAATTTTCTATAATAACGAGTATTGTAACCCCGCATCATATAGTATAAAAATTTACAGAGATGAATTTAACCCGCTCTTTAGGAAAGCGGGTTAGGTCACAGGGAAAATGACCCCTTTCTACTGATACTGCAGTTACGCAAGTATTTATTCTTGAATATTTAAATCTCCTAGTATTTATTAAAAATATATAGAATCTGATGAATAAATTTTAATTTGAAATCTTTTGATACAAAAATTTGATAAAAGACTCAAGAGAAGTTATAAAAAAGTACTGAATTTTGCTAACGTTGCCAGACGATCGCCTTAATGGAATATGATGACACTTTTGATAAATTAAATCCAGTTTATTTTTTTACATATTAACATTGTTGGGGTAAATTGGAATCGCTAGAAATAAATAACGCGTGTAGCTTATTGAAGTGTATTATAAATATCATCTTGCTAAATTAACCACTAAATTTATCTCCATAATGTTTGGAATAATTTCCTAATCTGAATGTTATTTTCCCACGTATTTTCATTTAACTATGTTTTAAGGGTTAATTACTTAGGTATAAGATTTTTTTCAATTTGATTTCAGTATAAAGAACATATAAATATTATGCTAAGGATTATTATTCTATTGCCTTGATGAAGAAAATGATAGTTTTCAAAACCGATTGGAAATTCATTATTTTACTTAATTAGAATAAAAAAATGTTCAATCAGAATTAGAGCTGTCGACTGGAAACATCCCCCACCCGCTCCACATGGATCCACCAACCACCCCCGAATACATCATCTCGTTTGAATTCGCAAGCTTTTCATCCAACTCCATTCTTCCGCCAAAATAATCCCCATTGTATTGTATTCTCTCGCAGAACCACAACACATTGTTCCCGAATACACAAACTCTTTCAACTGTGCTAACCATACCTCTTGTCGCATTTTGTCATACGTTAATTTTTCACATGATATTTATCTGAAGTTTATGCTCCGTGTACGCATCGATTGCATGGAATATAAATGTCCGGTAGCTAGTAGAAAAAACATTAGGGGAGTCTTCTTTATTTAATTTTGAATAGAAAATATTCTTTAAACTTTGGTTGAAATGTCGATAGTTACGGAGATAACCGACATCAAAATTTGCATTTCATTTTCAATATTTCTGGCTTATTTTTTTATAAAACGTTAGATCATTATAAAAGATATTTATATCGAATAATCGCTTTAAAACAAATCAATAATATGATTAAAATTTTGCAGAAAAAATAAAAAATATTTTTTGTAAGGTTCTTGTCATTTTATTTGACTTGTATTAAATTGAAAGAATTTTTGATATTCTATATAAGTTTATATAGTTATATTCCAACATGTTACAGAAAATAAGTCAAAAATATTGAAAAAATCCTAACTTTGATGTCACTTATCTGCGTAACTGTCAAAATTTCAGCCAAAGTGTAAATTTTTATTCAAAATTTAATAAAGAAGACTCCCTAAGGTTTTTGCTACTAACTATGAGACTCCCTTTATACAATATCGAGGGTAGAAAGCCAAAAGAGCGTTAGTGATTTTTCTAACTTTAGAGGAGAGTAAAAGAAATCTGATTTTGTCAATATTTATTTTTTTATTACTAAACGATTTCCATATGTGTTTTGATTAACAAATATGTAAATCGTGTTAATAATAATAAAAAGAAACATTGACAAACCTAGATTGAGGAACCTTTCTTTTGCTCTCCTGTAAAGTTCAAAATAATCACTAACGACCTTCTGGCTTTCTACCCTCGATATATATTTTAAATAATAAAGTGGGCACGCATGAAAATAATTTATGTCAAAGATATTTTATTTCTTCATGAAAAAAATGAGTACGACAAAAGAATTAAATGTTTAATCATAAAATTAAAAAATAAAAGTAATAAAAAAACGTTTTATTTTAAATTTCCACAGTGATATTATAGTTAATTGAACCGTCTTATCATTTTTTTACACAATATAATTGAATTTAGATGCTCGTACCCATTGTCTTCTAATTGGGGTTTACCCATATGCATTTATAATACTTTATGCGTATAGGTACAGATACACATGCTTATTTTGGGCATGCTCAAAATAAGCCTGCCCTAACAACTGTACACACTTGCTCATTATTAGCATGCTTATTTTAAGCATGCTCATAAATTAGCATGCTCAAAGCTAACAATTAAACATACATGCTTATTAGTGGCATGCTCTTGTCATAGAATAGAGAGGAACTCTAGTTCAAAATTGAGACATTGCGAACTGAAATAGAAAATTCAAGTGCCCCAATAAATCAAAACAGTTCCCGAGTTTCCATCCGCACATTTTTGATTTTAGTTTTTATAATTTTTATTGTAAGATTTGAATCATTCATGTCTTATAATAAAGTTTCATAAACATTATTTTTAGCTATATTATTTTTACATAGCGGTGACTGAGTATTCCACAGATATTCGTGATTCCTATAATAAGTCACGAAAAGTAATGTTTTATCATCTCCCCAACGCGTCATATTTGTTTCATCTGTCGCAGACTGAGAAGATTGCGAATGACATAACCATGCTCATAATAAGCAAGCCTGTTCACACATGCTCAAAAGATACCCCTTCTCATAATGAAAGACATTAGCACGCTCATAAATCAACCGGCGATTGATTTTTGAGCATGCCACTAATGAGCATGCTCATTACTAGCAATGTGCGTACACACATGCCACTAATAAGCACGTGTATCAGTACCTTATAGGTACTAAAACGACTCATCATCTAGCTATTATTATGTGTATTACTTAAACAAAAATCGAATTTGTTATTAAAAACCGCTTTAGAAAACTAAAGTCCAAAGATTTAAATAAAGTAATATTTTCACAAAAAAAAACGATCCATATATTTTAAATTTTTGTCACGAAATAATATCAAAATATCAGATTCTCACGAATAATAAAACAATGGCGTGATGACAACAATACGAGCGGAGATTTGGTTTATAATTCGCGACGGCTCCGGTCCAATCATTATCCACCGGCAACCTTTTACCTTCGCCGTTTCTGGGATCTGTCTAAACATTTATTTTGCGAATCTATTCGAGCGGGAAAATAATTCAACTTATTTCGAAACTGAAGAGACACCGCTTCCCGTAGATTGAAAATCCATTGGAAGTGGAGTCGAGGCTCAATAACTCGGCAAACCACTCGTCATAATAATATTAACCTACGTTAAAAGGAACCGCGATTTCTGACTGACGTCAAGAGACGGCATCGAAAACTTCGTAGTGTAGTATTCTTTATTTTATTACTTTTCATTTTTATTTCTAACGAGGACTTATAAAAATATATCGCGGTATGCATTGTGAGGTTTTACAAAAATTAAATGCGGTATGTATTGCGCCAAATGTCGAGATCATCCCCCGAGAATATCCGAACGGTAAGGAGCGCACATGGCAGATACTTAGCGGGTGCGGAGTGCGGGCGGGTGGCGGGGGGCGCGGAGGGGAAGGCATATATACGCCGCCGCCTAACAAGTGGCGGCCAGTATCGTCGCTGCTTCTGGCGGCCGGCTGTGTCAGGAGGCTTCTCCGATTCCGAACGACGATCCACGTTTGTCTCGAATTACCGTTTCGGAACTCCCGCAAAGTTGAAACGACAAAAATATAAAGATGCATTCTCACCGTGAAAGTTTAAATTCTTCGTAATAAAATTGTTTTTTTAAGTTCGCGACAGTCTGCCGCGCTCGAGTAAGGCACTTTTTTCTGCAAAAAATGAGAGCATCCGCGCGATACTTATCGCGGAATAGAGAAGAGTGACGATCATTTTTATTTCCAGTCATTGAGACATTTCTCAAACTGAATTCCGGCGAGAGCTAAACGAACTATTTCACGGAAGTTTTCCGGTTGAGAAGTCGCCAGAAATTTGAATATTTGACGTTCGGCCCCTGTAATGTTGGAAAACACGTGCCAAATATTTACGTTTCCGCGTGACAGTGATAGAGCGGAGCTCCGAGCCGCTCCGGCGAGTGTCGCCGCCGGCCTGGAGCGCGTCGTGCGCCGCTCATTCTTCGGGAAACGAGAATAATTTGCCCGCACGTCTCCGCGGCTGTATCAACAACCTCCGAGGATCTCTCGCACCGAAAAAGAAAAGGTAAGTCCGGAGTTTCCTGGTAAAGAGCTGACTTTTCTTCCATTGTTTTCCCCTGGCGGTGTGTGCGGCCGTGAACGTTAGTATGTTTAGAATGTAAATTTTAAACTGCCCCGATAGAATAAACAACCGGCGTTTTCGTTGGCCATTAATCTTCTCGTAGTGTGCTTCCGTTCGCTTTTTTATTCGTTACTGTCGATAGACTTCGCTTAAAACAACATTCAGTTTCAGAGAGTTGCGCGGCATTTAAAACCGTTGTTTCGAGATTCTTTGATGAGTCCTGTTTACACGTTTGAAAAACAGATTAAGATTTGAATAATGCGCCGAAAATATTAATATTTTTCTTTTTGTTTCCAGATCAAGGTAGTAGATTGAAATTTCGTAAAAATTCGCACTAACTTAAAAATAATATGAAAACTGGAAATGACTAAAGCGCTTAAGGCCAAAAACAATTTTTTTTATGTTAAATATACAGACTAGAACTATAATATGCCTTCGCCAATATATGAAACACTGCGCTGTGTTCATTTTCTAGTTATATGGGAATGTATGTCGCGTAAGTATTAAGTGCCGCGCCATTTTTTTATAAATAAGGCACTAAACGACATGAGTATTTCATAGTTATTAGTATTAAAATAAAAAATGCATGTGGGGTACCGGCGAGTAGTAGTGCGGAAAGTATGTGTAAAATAGCAAATAAAAAGCCAAAAAGACTATATTCGCTTTTTACCTTGTATCTTAAAATGAAAATTTTGGCACTTAGTGCCGTATTCATTTCCAGTATTCATATGTCGAATATCATTGTAAGTCGGAAGATAATTTGTAGAATTTTCACATATTCATTTGCCTTCTCTTCAGCACGTTATTTAACACTCTTGGTACCTATATAATATATACATGGACCGATCATTTCATACTATTTTTTATTTATAAACTTTATTTCTACCTACATAATATTTCGAGAGTATTCGACAAATAATGACATTATTCTATTCTGTTAGTTTATGTTCTCCCCGAAAAAGTGCAAAAATATTTCTTGGCACCCGGCGCTAATTTAATTAATTAAGGGATTTTATCATGGGACAGTTGTTTTGTTTTCAGGTTAATTTGACTTTTTTCACCCTTGGATGTGGATGTGATTAAATGTTCTCTATCTGCTTATTGTTTAAATTAGCTGTAACTCGTCAAAAATAACGGTACATGGCGGTTCTTAAATAATAAGTATTTACTTATTTACAGCCGATACCCATGAAACAGTAGTAACTTTTATCAAAGTATTTGAACATTTTTTTATATTTCCCCTGCCGGAAGTTAAATTTACTATTCTAAACCCTGGCGATTATGTGGAACATGAAGCGGTTCGCGCCTTTGTCCTATATGTACTGTATTTTTTGCCACAAATGCAGTTGCCGCCTTCGGGTGTGCTGGCCCGGGGTTCGCGCCCCATCTCCGGCCGTTTAATTTATTACGAAATCACGGACGTTGCACGACGTTATGGGGACAGACGGACGGACGGACGGACAGACAACGAAATTATTATATTCGTATTAATTTTTGTTATTTTTTCACTTAATGTGTTAAAAAATATTTTTAAAGCACTGAACTATATATTTCTACTTTTTTTTTATTTTAGTGACATCGTAATTACATATCAAGCATACTAAGTTGGCGACCGATAGACCAAAGGGATAACTTTCGGTTTAATTCAATTAATAATTTTTAATGAAAAATGAGATTTATATTACTGATTCAAAGTCAAAAAAAAGATCGAAGGCTTTCACGGGTACAAGATGTGTTAGTTCTAACTAATTCGGGGGTAACCCGCGTCAAACTCTGGTCGTCAGGACCGGTCGTCTGCCGACATATCGAACAGATCTCACTGCTCATTTTCAGGGCGCCTTGTTGATGAACTACTTCTCCAAAAAGCGCACAACCGGAGCGCTATATATATATATATATATATATAACATATTCGAGACAGCCTTCTGAAGTCCGTCTCTCTCGATCTCACTTTCCCGTTAAGGTCCTTTAAATAAATAAACTAATCCCTAGAAAACCCAATACATCTCATGAATGTGCCATTGCAGCGCCCGATTGAGCGAACGAATTTCAAGTAGAGCGCGCACTGTCACTCGTCGGGCGTCGAACCTGTCCATCTATTTTTTGAGTGCATTCAAAAAGTAAATCAAAACACATTGCAAAGGTTGATTTGAAAAGCTAGAACATTTCGAAAAATACTTTACTCTGAATTTTTTATATAGAAGAGCGAATAAAGATTTTTTCGTCGTTCTATGTATAGAGTATAATAAAAAGGGATTTTGTCATATATAAAGTGGTATATTCAAACATTGCACTAGAGCCATAAACAGTTTAAACCCAAGTTTAAACTGATTTTTATATAAGGATAACGTATACATATCATGTTATCCTATATTCTGACTAGATTTCTGTGGTTCAACGTTCATTACAATAATTCAATGACATTTCATAAATGAGCATTTTATAGCAGGTTATAAAGATTAATATTTTTCGTGACTTCCGTTCCCGAATGAGTGCTTTGTCCTTTTTTCGAATTCGAAGGGCTCTGCGCGGCGATTATAATTCTATCATATTTTTGCACCACAAGACAAACGTATGCTTACTTATGAAAGAATAATAGAAAAATATATGTCTGCTCTTACAAAAAGAATATCTCGGCTAATCTACGTCTCCGTTGTACAGTAGGTCTTGTCTTACCGGTTTTCGGTAAACCGGTTTGTTTGATTACCGGTATATATTATTCTAACTACTGTCATCATAGTTAGTTAAAGAAACTGTACTTAAACAAACAAACTTTTTAATGTATTTAAATTTTTATAAAATTATATTATGTGACGATATTAGCATTGTGGTTTAATTGGCACCCCGACGAACCTGCGCAGGACAAAGCCGCGAAATCCAGCTCGCGCAAAACAATCCTGATAATGCCGCGATGACGAAGCCGCGCCGACATTGCCGCGCGAATCAAAATTATAAAAATTAATAAAAAAATATAATAAGATATAACATTTTTAACCTAACGTAAATGAAAAAAAAAAACCTAACCTAACCTAACAAAATCGTAGTAGAAATTACTATTACATAAATATCAAATGAGAATAACTGCCACAGAAGAAGTTTTACCTAGTGTTACCTTATATTAACAAATGTAAAATAAACAAACAAACAAACAATATGGTAAGCAAATACTTTAGAAACTTAAACTGTCATTTATTTGAATCTTGAAACTGTTGTTTTTATTTTATGTATTTTTTAAATATTTCTCAAATTATTACTTACTCGAGCGCGGCAGACTGTCTCGAACTAAAAAAAAACAATTTTATTACAAAGAATTTAAACTTTCACGGTGAGAATGCATCTTTATATTAATACAATGTTTTTGTTTTTTTTTCTTTATAAAAATACTTCTAACAAAAATATTATCTTTGCTCTTTCTGTTTCATTCGTGTTCCTATTTTTTATGATTATGTTTTAAATTTTGATATTATAAAACCAATAAAACACAATAATTTCATTGTCTTTCTCTCCGTCCGTAACTTCCCGTAACGTTTGTAATTTCGTTTAAAATCACGGCTAAAAAAATTACACGGCTGGAAGTAGGGCGCGAACCTCGGACACGCCAACTCCAGCGCGGCCCCTAGCGACATTACTACCGCCGCCTTTCCGTAGACCGTAAAAATATACTATATAAAAATACTAAGGCTTAGCAAGGACGCGAACCATTTTACGTTCCGTGATTTTTTTACGGGTGTACGGCTAGAAAATAAATATTTTTTTACTAATTTTTATTATTTCCGGTTTAACTACTTAAAAATTCGTAGAATTCTCTCCAAAAATTAAAGTGAAATATTTACAATTGCAATAAATTATCTTCTGTGTATAGTTTTCTGGGATATTCTGCCGTGTGTGTGTGACCTCTCTGGCCAACGTTTCGGATCCCATTGCAGGGTCCATCATCAGGGCTGATGTTGGCTGATGATGGACCCTGCAATGGGATCCGAAACGTTGGCCAGAGAGGTCACACACACACGGCAGAATATCCCAGAAAACTATACACAGAAGATTCTGAACGGCCGTGAAAACCTAAGGACATTTTTTGCAATAAATTAATTTACAACAATTCAGTCAACTAGTGTGGAATGCGAAAGCGCCTTCTTTTCAGCAGGAGAGATCTGCACTGCATCAGATTCCACCTAAACAGTAACACGGTAAACTTGGTATGTTTTTATAGGCACATTTTAATTCAATTTCTGAAAAAAAATGTATTTAAATTAAATAGCCTTTGTAAATTTTATTTTTAGTATTTTTTTAATTTTTTGATTTCTACCTGAATACCGTAGTAGAATCTTCATTTAATACTTTTATTACTTATATAACTCCTTGTAATACCACAAATTACGGATAAACCAATATTAACATCACAAAGAGAGAGTGACCCGCAGAAGACGTGGCATGACCAGATTAACCAGATACTGTAAGATGGTCCCATTAGAAGCCTCAGCATGCGAAGATGTATGAATGTGGATGAGGCGAGAGTTGTTTGTCATGACAGAAGATTATGGCGCTCTATCCTATCTGCCTACTCCTGCGGGAAAACGGCGTGATGGTAAGTAAGTAAGTAACTTCACATTTCACCGATTTACCCGTAACATTTCTCAGTAATTTTGCAGGCTCTTTTGTTTAGGTACCTAATATATATCATTTTCAGGGAAAACAAAATAAATTATTTCAAATCCATCAAGATTTCTTTTTTGATTATTATACAATCAATCACTGTCGTTTTGAAAATAATTCATATGATACCTGTGTTTTCTTTGAATTATAAATCTCAGCTTATATAAATTGCCATACAAATAATATATCCACTTAAGTAAACAATTGATTTATAGGGAGGTACTCCCTCTTTATGAAAAATTGTAATTCAAAACTGTTGAACTTTTCAAGATATTCATTATGAATGTACCGTTGATTTTTATTTATTAAACACAAAAAATTATAGAAAATATGTTTAGGAGTAAATTAACATTTTAAATTTAAATTTCCGTCAGTAATATAAAATACTTGCAATTAGTTTTCTCATTTGGATTTGTGATATTGAATTTATGTACATCTTCATAAAACTTGGAAACAGCCAGGTTGTCTCTACTATGAGAAAAACTTTTTTAAATAATTTGCGAATTTGTATTACAATAATAATGATTTGGTATATCTAATCTAAGTTACTGTGTCTGTCTTTAATTAATGAAATATATAAATATATTTATCATTTTATTGTTTTATATTCCGGTCCAATATTCTAATTATGCATACTCTTTTTGTGAATAAATTAATGAAATATCGTGCTTTTCAATATTTAGTCCTGGGTATTATTTTGTGTTTATTATTGAAAATATATATAGGTTGGTAGGTATACACTTCACGCATACAGGTTCTTCAAAAATAATGCATTTTCATTATTATTATAGAATATTTATTGAAGGAAAAATCATGTTAAGTAAAAGCCTATTAAAGTAAAAATAATAAATGACAAATTTTATTTTTATTTTATTATTATTTATCTTTGACAGTGTGTATCCGTCCTAACTATGAAACAGTGCATTGAAACCGGTAGACGTATAGTTACTCCAAGCGGTTAATTCAAAGTTTATAATAAATTAATTTAAATTAATTAATAACAAATATTAATTGTTGCTATTCATTAACGAAGAATACTCGAGAGGAATACGCGAGGCAAATATTTAACTAACAATGAAGAAAAATTACTAGGCCTTTAAACCCGTGTTTTTTGAAGAGATTTTTATTTTCGCTCAACTATTTGGAAAAGTATTTTTTATTTTTTCATAAAATAAAAAGTTTCACGACTGACTTGTACCGCACCGCCCATTAAACATGTTTAACGGCAGCGCTCAAGAACCAAATTAAAAAATTGACACGTGAAATATGATTTTTTCCATCGTTAAGAGCGGCGTCTCTGTATCTTGTTATTCTCTGTAAGTGTGTCAGCTCGTTATTTATAACGTTTCAACGTCGGGAGGAACCGTTCCTCGCAGTTCCTCAAGATGTATTTACACTCGCTGTTTTCGCAATATGTGTCACCCGGTGTCACCATAGACTCCGAATCGTCAATTGATGTCAAGCATTTTCTGACGCTTCTACGGTACTTTTGCAGAACGATTATTTCTTATATTTTCCGACTAGGGTTTTTAACCCGTCCGAGGGTGGCATCGCCAGATACTAACCTATGTTGAATAATTACAATGAATTCAGTGTAAACGCCAAAATTTTGGGAATTGATAATAAATTCATAAGAAATATACTTTTTATGAATTAAATATGAGAAATCAAAGTAAATTAATACATTTTACATATTTTCTTCGATCGTATTAATACAAAAATAAATGGTATCGCGTAAATATATATTTTTCAATTTTTTATACAGTTACACCGAATTGACTCCGAGCAGTCGATATTAATATTACATAGGACCACAGATTATAAAATTCTACAGACATGAATTAAACCTCTTCTTTAGGCGAGGAAATTGAGAAAATTTATCCCCCTTGCGTATATTTTATGCACATGTGTCCTTAAGTTAAAATATTTATTCTTGCGCAATTAAATTCCGTAGTAAACAAAACGAATTTTTTAAATAGTCGTTGTTTACTTTTTTTATTAATATTACATAGGACCACAGATTATAAAATTCTACAGACATGAATTAAACCCCTTCTTTAGGCGAGGAAATTGAGAAAATTTATCCCCCTTGCGTATATTTTATGCACATGTGTCCTTAAGTTAAAATATTTATTCTTGCGTAATTAAATTCCGTAGTAAACAAAACGAATTTTTTAAATAGTCGTTGTTTACTTTTTTTATTAATATTACATAGGACCACAGATTATAAAATTCTACAGACATGAATTAAACCCCTTCTTTAGGCGAGGAAATTGAGAAAATTTATCCCCCTTGCGTATATTTTATGCACATGTGTCCTTAAGTTAAAATATTTATTCTTGCGTAATTAAATTCCGTAGTAAACAAAACGAATTTTTTAAATAGTCGTTGTTTACTTTTTTTATTAATATTACATAGGACCACAGATTATAAAATTCTACAGACATGAATTAAACCCCTTCTTTAGGCGAGGAAATTGAGAAAATTTATCCCCCTTGCGTATATTTTATGCACATGTGTCCTTAAGTTAAAATATTTATTCTTGCGTAATTAAATTCCGTAGTAAACAAAACGAATTTTTTAAATAGTCGTTGTTTACTTTTTTTTAAATAAATTTCAAACCGAGTCTCTTCAAGTAAAACATATTTTTGTAATAAAACGCGACTCATTTACTAAGACAAAATATTCAAAAGTATTTTACAAATACAAAATTATTTCAAAAGTACAAAACAGTAATATCATTATCTTTAAAATTGGTAAAAGACACCTGGAAGAGGTCCTCCGATGATCGAAGTCACTCATTAATGACACTTACTCTATCTGAATTTTTGTTTCTATACTATCTACCTGGTATTAATTTACTTACTTACACTTTTTGTTTGTTCATATGTGTATACATTTTTACTCTAATTTACTTTATTTTACTTTTCTTTTTCTAAAAACACTACTATGAAATTAGATATTTAAATGGAGTCTCAATAAATGAAATGGCTACTTACCTCAGAAAAGGTATTTTTATGTACCTAGCGAGGTAGGTAACGATAAAGGCCTGCACTTTGTATTTGTTGCTGTCTTATTCTTAAATGCAAATATTTTTTAACATTAATTATGTTTTGATGCAAGCTGTTATAAAAGTTATTTAGCTAATATGCGCCGATTTATCGGCACTGAAATTGAATTTAGTTTGACCTTGTCATGATTATTTCAAAATTTACAAGCTCTTGGTAATTTTTGAACAAGTATTGGAACCAGCCTTGGAATCAGACCGTGAGCCAAGAAATTTGCGTTAGCTCATGTCTATTTTTTGGAGCTCTGTGCACAGGATGTTTTCTGCGGAAAAAATAATAATTTGAACAATTTTATGTCTACGTTCATCAACACTAAAACAGTAATAGCTTTTTGAGCGAATTTTAAAATTCAAAGACTCGACAGGGTTTTTTCATATTAAGTTTTATTTGTTTTTACGCACAAAAATATAATCGCTGCAAACAATGTACACAAATCAGAATCTTACCTAATTAATCACTCAAAAAACTACAACCACCGTATTCTCAGAACAGTTATAGTTATTGTAGCAAAAAATAATTTTAATTGTAAAAAAATGCTCCATTAGCTAGATAATCTATATGTCGCAGAAAGTGATTAGATTCATGCGGAGTCATCAGCGAATACCAAATTATTCGAGGTTGCCAAATTTTTTCATCTAACTACCATGTACTACACATTCATTTAACTCTAACTCGGCTGTATAGGTTACTACTAATGTGACTATATTCCAGTCTAAGCTGTATCAAATTGACTTTCTACAATAAGTAAACTGATTAAAGAATGCTCCGAAACGAAAAGTGTTATTAATAATATATTTATATATTAGTTTAGTAATTGGTGTCGTTCTAAAATAACCACTTTTTTGTGCAAACAAATAACGGAGAGCCTGTTAGTCCCTCTCTTAGTTAAGAATAAATTGAAAGAAATAGAAATCCATAATCATTGAAAAATAAGTAGGATTGAATACGACCTTCAAAACTTTATTTATTTATAAACTAAATCTACACTATTTCATATACTTTAATTATTTATTATACTATCAAATTATATTCAGTTAATAAAATTAACAAAGCTTTGCTGTGGTTTTCATAAAACACAAATAATCGGTATCACCGATTTCGGAAAACTTTGTTCAAATTCTTATCACAGTAAAAGTATTATGATATTTTAGGGTTATATCACAGTTGATATTATCGGTATAAGATAAATATGCTGTTTTTGTATGGTCTAAATGTTATAAATACACAAAACTTATTTAATACCTTCCAGATCTGCCTTAAATGTTTCATGGTGGCGGTGTCCTAATGAGGATTTATCTCCTGCTATGTAGGATAAATATATCAGTTATCTGCAACTCTTAAGCTCTGGCTTAGCATAGTGATCTCCAAAAGTTTAATTCACTTTTCCAAACTAGAAGCGTAAGCAAAATTGTTATTGGACAATTTAGGCGTATTTATTGAATAATTTATTTAAAAGTTGAGTGTGGATAGTAAAGATGTTTTTTAAACATTTTTCGATCTTTTGTAGACTTTTAATCTGGTGTATTGTTGGAAAATAATCGTTTGGCAAGTATTTAGGTATTAGGTATACCTACGTACAATATTCCCGGGAAGAAGTTCGGGCTCGGCTTGCAAAGGTAAGTGAGATTGAGTAATCACTATTAATAATTTAAACTATATTATCATAAACACATGCTAAATGTAGACATGTAAATAAATATACATTATTGTATAATAAATGAAATAAACAACTTAAAATACAGCCTACATACTGTTTCAATATTTTTAAATAACTAAAATGGGACAATCACCTTCTAAGAAAATAGGTACCACATATATATATAATATATATATATATATAATATATATATATATATATATATATATATATATATATATATATATATATTTATATATATTATATATATTATATTTCAATGTTACATAATAAAGACAACTCCAGAACTCTATTGGATTACAATAACATTAAGCCGCGGCGGCTATTTTTATGCATTCGGGTTCTAACTAAAAATGTTGTTTTTAATACATAATTTCCTCAGATGTCGACACAAAAAACGTTGTAAATATTATTGACTCTGAAACTAAAACAATAAAAATATAACTTTGCACATGTTTCAAACCACAATAAAATTAGAAGCGGGAGGTGCACAGGGAATCTCCAACGTCATCATATTATAAAAAGTTTCTCATCAGTATGGGAAAACTTTGGGATTTTGATTACAAATTTTTGTAATAATGCCCTAGTTATTTGAAAAATTAGTAGTGTTATCAATATAATTAATGAGCATGTACTTTGTTTTCACCAGTATTAAATAAATAATATAAATCAGTGGTGAAAACAAAGTATATTCTTATTGATTATAATTGATAAAGTCACCAGAAAATTATGTTGCTTTTATTGAAGAATTTTTCCTTCAATATTTATCGAACAATATTAAATGTAAAGTTTTCAAGTCATCGTGTTGCGCCATTAAATATCTGCCTTATACATTAATAAAAGATAGTAGCTTTATTTCCATACTAAAATCTTTTTTATGCAGACCAAATATATTTTTTTAATAAAGAAAAGCTCCGGTGAAAATAAAGACGCAAACAAATTGATTAACTTCTTCAAGGCGAGAGAGTTCGTTAGCAAAACATTTAGATTCGAAAACCTAAAAGTTTTCTCATAATCTTGAAAATATAGTCATAGTTCATCGATCCAATACCCGATTCATAAATCACTCGACAGAGACAGGATTTATTTAGGCCGCAGAAAGCCAGTGCCAACCTCTTTCCTGGAGCTGTTAAAAATCGAATAAATACTTGTTTTTGCGTTAAAAATTATGATTAATTGAATACTTCCCAAAAAAAAAAAATAATCAGTTGCTTATTTTTCACAAATATCATTTTTAATCTAAAAATCATTGCGTTCGATTTAAAATTGAAGGAATCTACTTTTTATTGAAAGCGCTATTTAAAAAATTTTCTATATATTCTAACCTAAATAATCTTAGTAACCAAAAATAAAAATTTGGATGATAAAATCTTCCAACTATTTGGCAGTTTTCTGCATACTCTTTTATATGCATTTTTATTTTACAATACTTTTTTGCGTAAACGCATTTACTTTATTGTGAAAGATTCGCTCTCTTAGTTAGCTGACTGAGTATCATGGTACTTTAATCAGGTTCTACAGAGCGATCGCGGAAAGCCTCGGCTCTGCGATCCAGGGCCATACTTGGGCGGCTTGTTGCGAGGCTCCGGTCTAGACCTCTCGCCAGTTCCAGTGATCACCAGTTTTGGTATTCAGATTGTCCCCCTTTTTACTAGCAACATGTCCAAAGTACGTAAGAATTTTTTTCTTGCACGTAAAGAGTGTCACTTTGATTCGAACTGATTTTGAAATAGCCGTCCGCTGCGCCTTACACCATACAATCAGCGATAGCCAATTGCAGATGCCAATATAGCCAGTCCAAGGGCCAAATAGTAAGCAAAAGCACTGGCCGCGCACTAGCCATTATCGGCCGCGAAGCGGCCCCTATATTCGCCCACGGTGACTAGAACTAATGCAATTGGCAATCGCCAATTGCAGACATTAACGGACGCGAAGCGGCTACTAACAGCCGCCACTTTAACCGCCCACGGGGCCTAGCAGAAGGCAATGGACAACAGCCACTCGCAGAGATCAATGGCTGCGCAGCAGTTAAAACGTACATTAATTCATATTCACGACAATAAATTTAAAGCCTATATCTATACCTATAAAACTCAATGTCTGTCTGTCTGTCTGAAATTTGTAAACTTATTCTTTAGGACTCAGCGGGTAACATAGGCGATATTTCCTCCCTATTCTCATACCCCTTCCCCTCCCCCTGACATAGTTTCGATGCAAATCTGTAGCGTTTGACCGATCGGACTCAAAATTTGGAAACATATAATTTAGGACTCAGCGGGTAACATAGGCGATATTTCCCCCCTTACTTTCATACCCCTTCCCCTCCCCCTGACATAGTTTTGATGCAAATCTGTAGCGTTTGACCGATCGGACTCAAAATTTAGAAACATATAATTTAGGACTCAGCGGGTAACATAGGCGATATTTCCCCCCTATTCTCATACCCCTTCCCCTCCCCTGACATAGTTTCGATGCAAATCTGTACCGTCTGACCGATCAGACTCAAAATGTGGAAACTTATTCTTTAGGACTCGGCGGGTAACATAGGCAACATTTCCTCCCTATTCTCGTACCCATTCCCCATAAATCTGTAAATCGTAAATCTGTAAATTGGTAAATTTTTCGAGCGATCGGACTTAAATCCCCTATTATTGCAACCCTTCCCCTCCGCTGATATATTTTCGATGCAAATCTGTACCATTTGACCGATCGGACTTAAAATTTGGAAACTTATTAAGGACTCGGCCTGTAACATATGCGACATGTCCCCACTATTCTTTTAACTCTTCCCCTCCACCTATATATTTTCGATGCAAATCCATACCATTCGAATCGAACCTTTGTTTACTCTCACAAATTTATTTTAAACTTAATCCTTAACCCATGCAATGCCGGGTAAGGACAGCTAGTTGGTTATAAGAATTTCTCCTTATTATGATTTCTCGGTAAACAGTTTAATATGACGTCGTTACGGGAAACATTAAAATTCAACAACATATTTTAATAGATAAAATGTGTTTTCACTCATGGTTTACACTTTACCGGTTTAAATCGTTAATTAAATGAACAATGATATTTTTTTAGTTGACCATATTAATTGTAGAACCCATTCACTTTAGGTAAGCCTTTTGCATTAGTGTGAGTAATACCCTCTGTAACACGTAAATTGTGAAATTGTATTCATTTTTAAACCAACTTCATTGGCCGCTCGAGTACCACTCTGACCGGCGAGCGGAGCGGTAGTTTCTTTGTTTAATATTTTTCGCTTAAAGATGCGGTAGCTACAAAATCACGAATATTTTTAAATTAGGAAAGGAAATTTTAATTTTTTGCGTCTATCATTTAATCAAATAAAGAATGTTAGGAGATTTTGTAAACGGACTGTTACTCACACTAATGCAAAAGGCTTACCTAAAGTGAATGGATTCTACGAGGTTATTCCAAGTATCAAAGATCATTTTCGCTTCTGTGTGGTCAATGTACCTACCTACATTTATGTACTTAATTAACAAATGCAGCGTTTTAATGTATATAAGCACACGTATATGCATAAATCATAATCATAACTATATATGTTCTATGATTATATATAATCGACGCCCGATATTTCGAAAGACTAACTTACGTTCTCGGATGTGTTATACTTAATTTATTTTCAGGCCCAATTCTTTCAAACAACCAAAGGCATCCACTTAATGAACCTCACGCGGCTCGAGAATCGCAATGTTCAGACCATGTCTTTAGTCCATCGAATTCACTTTCTCTCTTTGTTTGTTCGCTTCAAATAAACTTACTTTCTTAATATATCCTCATCGAATAAACTTACCTTCTTAAACCCTCCTCTCCGATATTCTCTTGCTATTACTTTCTGCCCTCCGCACTATATCAAAAATATTTTGTGTTCGCACAACAGCTTATTTGTTCGTCTCTTTTAAAAAAAATTATGTATCATTTTTTATTAAAATTTGTCGGTTCCGGTTTTATTACTGAAGACAAAATGTTTTTTACACGTCCGGAGAATAGTTTTGTTTTCTTTTTCTGTGGCACAATTTAAATTTTTTGCAAAAGAATTCCTTTACTTCTTCAATGGAATTGGTTATATAAAGATAAAGACTTTATGAAAGTTTTTTAAATATGATTTTAATTAATCTTTTCCATTTTATTTAGCCCCGAATTTATACAAGATTTAAAAAACGTCCAGTTCTTTTCATCCACTACATGTAAAGAATTTTTCTTGTAATTAATTTACTGCAGATTTTTCTTTCATAAAACGTCAGATCTTAATGAAATAAATCCTGAATTTCTTAGAGCTTAATCAAAAATATTTATTTTGAATCATTGAGAATTACCCTGCATCATTTTAGAAAATTTATCGAAATGGAATTTGCGTTTAATAAAAGTGAATAATCTCTCAAGGGAATTTTTTTGCCATTCTTTGTCTCTCTTGATGCCAATAAGTCTTCTCACCCTTTATATCGTTAACAGTTGGAGATTTTATTTGGAAATCTATGCATTGCCTTTAGTAAGTTCAATATCTTCTAAAGTTGTATTCGATCGATTGAAATTTACTATTCTAGCGCATTCCATAATACAAAAATTCTTAAACTCTCGTACTACTTTGAGTCTATTATTTAAATTTTCAATATACATACCCACGTGTATTTCAGACCTTGTCATCAGTTCGTCATAAATATATCTTGAGAATATTAATTGAAAATGTTCTCACACTTTGTAAAATCGTTATGTAGATTGCAGGAATTTTTTCTGCGAGGTCGAAATATTTTTGTTTGACTTGTATTAAAGGGAATAAATTTGTAATATTCGTTTAAAGTTTCTTTAAGAATTATTATAGTTAGTCATATTGAAAAAAAATTGCAAAATCTTCGTAACTTTTAATACACATATTCTCAAGATTTTAACTTCTGTAGTATTGTGGACGTGGTCTGAATCATACTACGAAATATTTAAAAACACTTCAAGAGCTAATTATTTTCATTAAATAATTACTTATATAATATTTATAGTTTATATTAGAATAAATACTTTATTAAAAAGTTAAATTAATTTAAAGTCATATTTTTCGGGTGTTCATACAGCTTACAATCTATCGTAAGGCTGGCTTAAGCGATCACTTTACACGATGAAACGTTCACCAATTCTACCCATGATAGACTACCACGTCTATCAAATTTTTGGAAGTTGTGCGCATGTTTAACTTGCATACCTTGCCTCGATTGTGAGTTGTATTTTTACTACCGCCACCTGCAGTCGAAAACTTTGTCATTCCCATAAACCAGTACAGATGTCGCCATTGTTAATGAGATAGCTATACTTTTTGATTAGATAAAATCTAGTATTCTGTTCGTAAAAAAATTGAACAAAAATATTCTGAATATAAATTTATTTTATTTTGGCATTTTTAATGTTTATAAAAACTTCAATAATTGCAATTGCGGCCAACAAGCGTAGCCTGAGTTAAAGTCGTTACAAACGATTTTATACCATGTATTATACATTGGCTACACATGATGAACTTTTTTAGATCAGTAAATATATGTTTTTTTTTTTGAAATTGAAATGAAAAATTGAAATAAAAATAAAAAAATTTGAAAATGAAAATTTCATCCAAATACGCTTTCGTGGCTGTTCCGTTTGAAAAAAAATATTTTATACATATTTAATAGTAGTTCCACATGAAATGCTAACCATAAGCCAAATTTATAATATTCGGTTACTAGTCTAGGAGCTGATCGTCGTCAACCCTACGTCATCGAGTACCAGGATGAGACTTGTATAGGGTACTTGTAGGGCCCTGTAGGATGGGTATCAAAAAAGCAGGGTTGCCTGAGATCATCTTGGTGCGTTTTGTGTAATCGATAAATAATGACACCTATTTTTGGGTAAAAATTACGTCATCGAGTACCAAAATGAGACCCGGCACATTCGATGCCCTGCATCGAGTACGACAAGAAAAAACAGGGTTACCACCTTCTACCCTGGCACTTTATAGAATCGGCCAGATTTTAGGGAGGTGAAAAATAGGCAAAATTACGTCATCGAGTACTGTTATGAAATTTACGCCATTGGATTCCTAATAATCCATGTCATAAAAATATATGATTGCCTGCCCTCAGCTTGGAGCATTTCCTAGTGGGCCAAGTTTTATATCGGTTGTAGTACGCCCTGTACTGAGTTCAAGAAATCGTCGTGTAAAACAATTTGACATTTTTGGAGCTGTTTTGGATAGTAATAATATTTCAAAATTAATTGGATTTAAATAATAATAATAATCATATAAATAGTAATATATACATAGAATCTATTTGCCAACAGAGCAAATATTAGAATCACGTAAGTGTATTATTTTATTTTAAATGTGCGATTCTGCAACATTGCAAACTCTTCGCTCGACCGTATGTATAAGAGAGCACTATTGTCTTCTTTTTCTTCTACCCCTTATCCTATTGGGTCGGGTTCAAGAAATCGTTGTGTAAAACAATGGGAAATTTTTGTAAAAGAGAGAGATAACTGTTTAACTGACCTGTTTACCGTGCTCGTTGTTTAGTCGCTGGTTAAAGTTTGTATGCACACGCCGCTGAAGTTATTTTGCTGCTTCCTTATTTTTGAGAATTTCAAATATTGTGGTTAAGGTATTGCCAAATTAAATTAATGCTTCGTGTGTAAAAAATTGACAAAAAGGTTAAGGAATTTACCGAAAAGACATCCTACTTTTGAGGTCTTCAGTAGACTTGATACTGGAACAAACTATAAATGCATCGTTTAACGGACACATTTTTACTACATACTCAACATCAGCATAACCTTCCATACAATTCATTGGTGAATTTCGCGAGGAAATAAACTTTTCCAGCATCGTCTATTCTTCCAGATCGTTTGAATTGGCGAAAAAGTGATTCTTTTTTGACCATTATAAATAGGTTATTTTCGCATGAAAAAATACACAAATATTCGTGGATTTAGAAACGAGCGGGTAAAATAACGAATAAGTCGTATATCAACTTCGTTGTAGTATCAGAGGGACTAAAACGTAAAGTGTCAAATGCTAGAACTAAACAAGACTCGGAGCTAGCTACATATCACTTTATGGTCACCTGCGACATTAGATGGAAAAACGAAGTGAATGTCATAATTCGTAATCCACCAGGGAAAAACTAGATCATGAGAAAAATCAGCTACAAAATATTGGCAGAAAACGAAACAAGTAAGCCGTTTACTGAGAAGGTGGAAGCTATTTTTGAGAGGATCTCCACGTCTTCAGAGGATGTGGAAAGTTATTGAGGCGATAGCAATAAGATGAGATACCAAACGAGTAGGTTCAAATAAGATCCAGAAAAGTACTCTATGATGGGACGAAGATACTCAAAGGACAGTAAAGAAAAAGAAATTAGCATACATACTATGGATTGGAAACCAGACGATAAGTAACTACGAGGATTACATGCGAAAAAAGAAAAGGACTAAAGCTATAGTGGCAGCCGCAAAAGCACAAACATGGAAAGAATTTGGGTAGAAGTTAGAGAAAGTGCTCTTGGCGCAAGTGTTTTTGGCAGACAATTAAGAGACTACGTAAAAGTACAAATATCACAACCGTCAAAAGTGTCAGAGCATATGATGAAAACATGATAAAAGATGAAAACTGTATCTTGGAAAGGTGGAAGTAGTACTTCGAAGACTTGCTGAATGTGCCAAGAACTCATGTAATGAGAATTATTCATTGAAGAATGGCGTAAATTTCATACTGATACTCGATGACGTAATTTTTTCTATTTTTCACCACTATAAAATCTGGCCGATTCAATAAAGTGCCAGGGCAGAAGGTGGTAACCCTGTTTTTCCTTGTCGTACTCGATGCAGGGCATCGAATGTGCCGGGTCCCATTTTGGTATTTGATGACATAATTTTTACTCAAAAATAGGTGTCATTATTTATCGATTACACAAAGCGCTCCAGGATGATCCCAGGCAACCCTGTATTTTTTTGATACCATCCTACACGGCACCACCCTATACAAGTCCCATCCTGGTACTCGATGACGTAGAGTTGACGACGGTCAGCTTCTAGACTATACGTGGAATATTGCGTTTCACGTATAAAGGTCATTAATTAATTCTTTTTAATCTGTATATTAGAAAAATTAATGCTGTATTCCTGGACTAGCCTTTGAAACTAGAATCATGAAATTATATTAAAAAAACTATCTAGATTTGGAATAAAAGATAATGCTTTGAAGTGCTTTAAAAACTATTTCATTAATAGATATGAAGCATCTGTTATTGCCTGATAACAAAAGATGGTGACATAGTATCTAACCCAATCCTAATACCATAGGTTTTTGACTTTTATTGTTCATAATTTTCATTAATGATATAGTGAAAATACAAAAATATTCGGAAGAATATCGTATATACATTAAAAAGAATATTGCTTGATATCCCACTTTTAAAATACAGAGGTATCATTACCAGCTGCCAAATCTATGTATGTATTAAGTTCATGAGAAAACACCACAGGTGTCTCTAGCATAGTTCTTTCAAAGAAATGTAACATTCTCAGATTTGCATCATAATATAAAAAGTATATATTATATACATAGAACTCTCAAAAAATTGATAATGTGTGTATGTTATTACGATGGAATTGGTGATTGCATGATGGTGAATGCATTGTGTAGAGTGATTACTTAAGCCAGCTCATACAGGTTGTAAGCCCTGGGCCATCGTATAAAAAAGACTTCCATACACGTTTCTGACATAATTAACTTCGTCTCTGTGTCTCTACGATTTATCTTAGCGAATAAAATAAAGTTCAACCAAGACAAGAATAAAATACAGTTCATGTGAATTTAATTCACATTCAGTTCAAAGTGAAGTATTATTTTACGACAATTGCCTGGCGCAGTGCACGGACATAAAATAATGTGTGCCATGTTTACATTGCTCTTGTTTAATCATGGAATAATTTAATCCTTGTTTATTTACGACTTTGTTACACAAGAAAACATGTTTCTTTGTTAAACTTTATTTCGCCGCGGTTTAACTACTTAAGTCAATAAAAAGGGTGCTTCTGGCGATAACAACACAAAAAACGGGCTAGTAGTAATTGACCGTATGATTTTTATTGCTATGTAAGAATGGAGTATTTTATCCAAGGCACAGTTTTATCTGCGTAACTAAACTAACTTAAGTGACTAATGGAACTAGCTAACTAGATATTTTACATTGATTCTTAGTTTTCTTTTACATCACAAAATCCTTCTTGTCGATGTGCTCACGTTAGAGTATACATATGGAGAGACATATGGATCGACAGGAGGATACCGGATGGGTATCCAAAAGGTGGTCTGATGACATAGTACAGCAAGCAGGAAGAACCTGGATGCGAAGGGGAAGAAACAGAGATGAGTGGAGGAAAATGGAGGAGGCCTATATCCAGCAGTGCAGGAAGGAAGGCTGAGGAAAAAGAAAAAGAAGAAGTATACTTGCTCCTCGTTGTTTAATGTGACAGGTAACGTGTCTTCCGTCGTATCTCAGACTTCGTCCAATCATTTTGTCCGAGATTGACTTCTCATTCCTTTCCTATTCCTCCTTCTCCATCTTTCCTTCCCAATTCATGCCTTCCATCCTTCTCCCAGTCATTACCAAACTCTCCAGGCTCAATCTCTTCCAGAGACGTGCTCAAAATACTGTTGCATATTCGACGTTATGGGGTACAAGTAAAATACTAGTAAATGATAAAGTTTATTTGTAAAAAGTTTTAGTACACCAGAAAATAATTACTTGAAAATATCGCATCGTATTATCGCAGTTTTAACTTCCAATTACCTGTGGTGTCGAGCTATATATAGCTACATCGCTCCGCGTTCCGTGCCAGTGCCAAGAAACTTCGGCCCGCTTCCACACCTCGAGATTTTATTCAAGAACACTTCGGAATCTACCCGAAGCCCCTGTATATTTACTTTTCTTCGTTTTTATTTTACGGACATACATATTATGAGATATACCTTATATATAGATATATATATATATATATAATTACTTATATATAATATATATATATATATATATATATAATATATTATATTATATATATATATAAGGTATATATAAGGCCTCGATAATACGGCGATTCCTGATTTTCTATTAGAAAAAATATCGCCTTATGTTTGCATCAACAAGGTATATTATTTTTTTATTAATTTCAATAAAAAAAATTCTGATGTTTTTACACATTTGGTCATATAGATACTTTATAATACAAGTAGTAAAAATTTTCCGTTAAAGAATACTTAATTCTAAAGGTTCCAGCCGCATCACATCTTACTTAATCTTTAAATATTAATTTTACTATTTTTGACCATAGTTCCAGAAACGAATAGTCTTTCATTTGATCCATTAATTCATTTAAAAAATCAAATCAATTCACATTTCATATAAATCCTTTTCCGGTAGTTTACAAACTTTTTCACTTCACGACATACTATTCAATTAAAAATAATTGTCTGCATACTAAAAAATATCCACCGTACATATCGCTTTTTTAAACTCTTGAATTTATAGGTACTAGAGAATTTCCTCTCAAAAAATGTTTGATTTTTAATGCAAATTTTCGTGCTAAAACTTTTTCGTAAAAGCTTAATAAATATAGAAACGTACAAAAATTGCTTGTCAAAAAATGTGTTCCATCTTAGTAGTTTTAAGGTCAGTCAATTATCATTATAAATATTATGAAAAATATCATTAAATTTGAGTCGAATAAAGTCTACACAGAAAACACCTAAATTTTACAGGACGCTGCATAGACTTGCGGCATACGTCCTTGTCGACCGCGGCACACTTGTGTGCCACGATATACTGATTCGGAACCACTGCTCTATTCTCATGTAAAATTTAACCGACAATTCGTTTTCATATAAAATATGTAAAATATGATCTCTAACCTTACAAATATAATCATTAAAAGAAATTATAAGTGTATTTCGCATAATAATAAATTTCGCTCTTATAAAACATATTACATTATTTATATAACGTAAAATCCGATTTTAAGCCTAACTAAAAATGACACCATTTCGATTATGTAAAAAGCATATTTTTTAGTAGGTATTATAAAAACCGTTACCGATTGGCCATCTTTTGTACATTATTTTGTTTGTAATTTATGAAGCTATCCGATGAAAGTAATCGAGAAATTAGAAAGCGTTATTTTGTCCCTTGACTATGAAGCCTGAAAAGATTAAATTTTCCATTTTACTGCTGATCGTATTTTTACGGAAGGATAAGGACGATATAACACGATATCTCATAAGCTCGAACTTTACGACAGACCTCACAATAAAAGCATAAGGATATGTTTTGTACTTTCGTTTTATGCCAGCACAACGTACCATAGATTGAATATCGATACAAATAACTTTTATACTTTAAGTGATCAATCATGATGAGCAAAATCTAAAGAAGAGAAAATCTACAGAGATGCTGCGCCGATAGAATAAAAAAATATGATTTAAAAAAATCATACATTAAATTTACTTAAATAAGAAATACATAATGTATACAATTGTATGAATTTATTTTGCCCTATACAGTGAGTACAAAGAATATTCTTTTACATTTTATTTTACAAATATAGAATTAATATTATTGTGTTATTCCTTAAAAGATGTTCACTGTCTTATTGATTAGACCGAGGTCTGTACAAGTAAATGCAACAAAATCATTCCTTATATCTAACAATGGAATCTGAACAATAAAAATCCTATTTTATATGTTATAAAATTAAAAATATGAAAAACAATATAATATGTAAAATAAATTTATTTTTTTTCAATTGATTCAGCAACATTGTAGATTGACATTTAAAAAAAATATTGATTGTATTATTTGTATATATCTACTTATTTTATTTGATTAATTACACCAACATGTTTTCTTGTTTTTATAAATTATTTGATATTATTAATAATCAATTAGATATAACTACTAGCCCAATTCTAAAAATTTTCCAATAATTGTGAGTAATCAAGAACTTCAGTAATAATATTTAAAAATAATTTAGAAAAACAAGAAACAAAAGACATTTCAATCTGATATTTTGACAGTTACACAACACCCTGACGATGGAAAGGTTTTTCTGAAACATGTTGGTGTAATTAATCAAATAAAAGAAGTAGATATATACAAATAATACAATCAATATATTTCTTAATAATTCCGTTAATCAATAATTGGAATACAAAAAACAGAAATAGCAAACGAAAATGTAATTTACTTTGATGAACTTATAGTAGGTATAAAAAAGAGGAAATATTGTAGGCTTATAGAGCACTACGGCATCAAATTATAAATATATAAAATAATATTCTTAAAATTTTGTATGTTTACTTTTAAAAAAGTGTATAACTAGTATGTATGCGAGGCCTACTGGATATGCAGTGAATAATTAAAGATTCTAATGACTCCTAAAGTGATTTTGTCTCATTGATTTTTTGTGTTGTTTTTGTGTCGAGTTTAGCTGGAAATATTTTACCTACAGCGTTGTTAGCCACTATCCTCTACACACCTGTTTAAATTGTACATCCATAAAATTGTTTTTTTTTTCTGTTGAGAGTGATTTTCAGATAGTATTGTACAATTGTTGTAGAACAAAATACTACATTCATGTACAAAAAATTATTTATAATAGTTTTGTCAATTTCCATTCCTTAACAATAATTCATTTTATCAAACATTCCTAAACGTATTTTATTAAATATTTAGTGCTTAAATAATAATTAAATAAATATATTTTATTTTATTAAATATAAAATAGTATATAAAATGCGACATGTAAAAAATATATAATGTTAATTTAAACAAATTTATAAACTTGTTTTAACCATACTGATTTCAGAGTAATCAACGAGGTTAATATAAAAATTGTTCAGTATGTCTTATCACAAAGTTAATAAAGAAAATTCTAACTATTTTTGCGAGAGATCAAAATAATTGGTCTGCAGAAGAAAAGTGGGCAAATTAATTATTTTCTCGACAGCCTTACGAAAAATGTTGAGGTTAATGACTGCACGCAATTTCATAACCTTGTTTTCATTAATTAATAGCTATAAATTTTGTTTTTTTCGATTCTGTCAGGCAACCATTTCATTTTTTTTTCTTTCGTTCTGTGCAATATCTCTAGATTTTAACCAGATCTTTATCCCATTCCCAAGATCTTAGCCAATAAACATGAAACCGGGCCTATCTTTTCCAAACGAATATATTTAATACATGTAAATTAAAATTATTTCAGAAGAACTAGCGGCAATTATAATTTTCATGATTATTGGTTATTAGAGTGTACTCAAAATCTTCACATAAAATCAATCTGATCCTTGAATTAAATCTCTTTTCTTTATTCTATGGACATGATTTAAAATGATCGCTTTAATCGGATTGTACAGTTGAGAAAAATATTTTCTTATAATTATTTTATCCTGCCATTACAGTTTGCAATTTTACTTTTTTGGATTTAAATTTTATTTTAATGTCACTAATCTCACGCATTATAAAAATAGGCATATAATAAATGTATGTAATAGCAAAAATATGATTATTAGAGTATCTTATGACAGAATCATAATATATATTTACTATTATATATTATATAACTAACCAACCATCACGCCGTTACCCCGCAGTGGTAGGCAGAGAGGATAGAACGCCATATTTTTTTATCTTGATACACCACTTTTGCTTCCGCTATATTCATACATCTTCTCATACATGTTCTGCGGTTGTTGAGGCTTTTAACAAAGCCATCCTCCAATACTTGCAGTATCTGATCGCGCCAGGTCTTTCGCGGACGCCCTCTATCGCTTTTGCCTTCAACACTCAACCCATATATTTACTAACCATCCTTTCCTCACTCATACGTTCTACATGATCAAACAATCTCAGCACTCCTTTCTTTATTCTATCTACCACACTGCAGCCAGCATTACATTTACTTCTAATTTGTTCATTCCTCACCGCATTTCCACCGCATTCAGTCCACTTTCATTCCTTTTTTGCCAATTCCAGGATTCACTTCCATACATCAGAGTTGGCACTAGAACGCCATTATGTACCGCTAGTCTTCATTCTTTTGACAGGTTCTTATTGGCCATAGTGGCATTCAGAGCACCATTTACTCTGTTACCCGCAGTCACACTCCTTTCGATATCGTTCTAAGCCTTGCCGTCTCCACTAAACATGCTTCCCAAATATACAAACTCATTCACTTGCTCTAAGCATTCGTTGTTTACGATTAAATCACACTTAGTAATTCTTTCTTCTTTCTCGAAAACCATCACTTTCGATTTGCTAACATTCATCATAAATTCACTCTGCATGCATACATCGGACATGCTGGACACCAGGCACTGAATATCAGCTTCTTGTGCCCATTGTAACAACGCTACCAAACATTAAATCAAAGCACTAAAAGCACTATGTAAATCATACCACCACAGACATCAATAGCAAGATGAAAGAAAGCGAGTCGAGGTGGTTTGGCCACGTTGGACGCAGGGCATCCAATCACCAACCAGTCGATCTCCGTGGATTTTAACCGAATTACATCATGGGTGGTGCAAAGGAATAGCTAAATGCAGAAGCACGGAATTGATCGTGTTATCAAGGACAGAAGAACCTATAATCTGAGGATAAGGAGAGCTGACCACAACGACGACGACGGTGATTTGGGATGAAGCCAGGGAGAAAAGGATGACTCTTTGGTTCTTTGACGAATCATTTGATTATTTTATATGTACCCACATTTGTATGCCAGGTATTATTTATCCCCTATATGCTAGTGTATTTTATATTCTTTTTTTTTATATTTTCTGTAACCATCTTTACAGAATGTATCCAATTTATTTATTTAACTATGCTTACCTTGATAAGTACCTAAATTACATCATCATCATCATTCTCGTTTCCTTATTCTAGGAGAGTCGGGGGCCCAAAAACTAGGGAATAAGGCACTTCCTACTTTCCTGACCGCATTAGTACTTAAAAAAATCTCAGTGCCGTTTTATAATGTAGATTTTCCGAAGGGCCGGGCGCTATTAATTTAGTTCATTTGTAGCTCCTTGAGCAGTTATCTTCAGTCTTTTGCTAAAAGCGTTAGTTTTGAGCTCCACATAAGTCAGGTGCGAGCCTATTCCATAAATAACTTAAGGCGCTTTCACAGTAGGCAGCTCTGTAAGCTCTACTGAATTCTAGGATGCGTTGGCGCCTCGTGGTCCTGCAGACCTCAGTGTGATGTTTCTCACCGTTGGTATATACCTCTGATACAGATAAATTAGTTGACCAATGGGAGCTCAATCTGTAAATTAATTGGCGGTGTATTAATCAATGTTTAATTAAATATTCAACGTAAAAAGTCACATAACATGAATTAAACTTAACGTTATTCACTCGTAAATGAACACTATCGCTATTCACACGTTTTTGTCACTTTTTAAGATTGTTTTGATGTTAACTGTTCCCAAAACAAAATAAATAAATAAATAAACACACAAATACACACACTCACACAAACTCACTATTGGACATGTTTTTTCTTATTTTTTATCGATTGTATATATGTGTTTTCTTGTAATTGGCCCAAAACTCTGTACATCAATTATTGTTTTTTTTCAAGATTGATTAATTATATGGCTGTAAGAAAACCAATAAATGAAAATAAAATAAAATAAAATAAGAATATTCCATTTTGGTACGTATTATTGATCGCGTATTTTTTCGCCAATTAGGTACTTCGCTCGATTATTTGCTTTGTTTATCGCTTCACGATTCACGACTGGCCACACTGGGTGTCGTCTCGCGGCTCGCGCATACTTCGCACTGAATTGACCTGTCAAACACGATAATTCTACTCGATGGCCTGCATCCGCGCTATTTATATCTGGATAATCGAACCTCTTAGATTTTTCTGGTGCTTAGGAGAAGGTTCTAGTCACTACTAGGCTTTTCCAGGTGTTCCTCGAATGGTGTAGCTATTTCCAGAGTGCGGTAGTGTGTTCCGGAATGTAGCGGAATGCCCTAAAGGTTGCGCTGTTACTGTCGTCATTGACATATTACGAGGGACTCTGTACGTAATGTCTATTGCCACTTCGTTACATTACAAACGCTGATGCTATTTGTCCCAGCCTTGTCTAGGGCCACTTACGGCCGCCTTCTTTCCACAGTTGCCAGGAAAATAAATCTTGGCAGTCGCTTCTCTCGCAAAATATTCACGCCGTGTTAATCGAAATCTTTCCTTGTGAATTGAGTAGGAAAATAGTATAAATAATAAAAAATCAAATAATATTTATGATTCGGATCTAGTGAAGTCCGCAACTAATGGCTCAGAAGCTGCAGACCGAAACAGATGCCGCCAGATAATTTTGTCTGTGGTGTCATAGTTACCAATGATCAAGACCAAGTTACCTATGACTGCTCTGCCAAGACCATAACGAAGAAGAAGATGACGCGCTCTGCTCAAAAAAAAATTAATTAGTATTTTAATAAGTATTTTCTGGGTCCCGGTTGTTTCAATTTCCAATTATTTTTGTAATTTAAATATTTCCTACGTAAGTGCTACGTCATGTTTCTGTGGTACTTTTTTTCAACCGAAAACAAAAATATTATTACGGAGGTTAAAAGCAATCATACCAGATATAACTACTATAACGATGGTTATGAAAATAATAAAATAAAACGCGAAACGGTCTGAAAGAAAGTGTCCCAGTCCGCGTAGTAACGAGCACTCTTTAATTAACTGCACGCTATATTTCTTGCTGCTAGTCCATTTGTATTCACCAAAGTGTTTGTAGATAATGGAAAAAAATTAAATGTATAGACGGTTCAAAACACGAATAAAAATATATTATGGTAGAAAATTCATGAAGCGGGTATACATGATCTATTTATGATTTATTATGATCTATTATGATATATTTCTTAATTCTTTTTTTCTCAATTGTACCATTGTTTTTCTTTTTTTAAATTTCTTCTTCACTTTTTGCCTGTATATTTTAATATTTGTAATAAAAAATGTTTTTTATTTGATAACCTAAGAACCTTAATGTAATTGTTTATGATATTCATAAAATCAAGAATAAATATATATATATATATTTATTAAATATAACATGTATATATATATATACATTTATTCTATATATATTCGTATATGTATTTATGTCACATATGTATTTAGTATTAATATTATATATATATATAGATATATATTATAATATATATATACATACATAAAAATTCTGTTGTAATCCTTTGTTATTTGTATGTAAGATTTCTAAACCCTTATCAATCAAAAGAATGGTTTGTTTCCAAAATCTAATTAGAAAATTTAGAATTTTATTTTTGTTTTCATATTAGTTCTTGATAAGTTATTCAACTCCCTTATATTAATTTTATATTTTGGATACTGAACAGATACCAACTCAATGGACGAAGTCCACTATTGTCCTATTACATAAAAAGGGAGATAAGAACGAAATAAACAACTATAGGCCAATCTGTCTAATGTCAAATTTATACAAAGTGTTTTCAAAAATAATACTTGATCGAATATCGAAACACCTAGAAGAACACCAACCAAGAGAACAAGCTGGGTTTCGCACCGATTATTCTACCATCGATCATATCCATGTGGTAAAACAAATCATCGAAAAACTTGATGAATATGGTCAGCATTACTACATGGCATTTGTCGACTACAACAAGGCTTTCGACTCTCTGAGTCATAACTATATCTGGAAGACGCTAGAAAACCAGGGCGTAGAAAGCAAATATATAAAAATCATAAAAGAAATATATAAAAACTCCACAGCAACGGTCCAACTTGAACAGCGAGGAGAGGAATTTAGTATTCAGAGGGGTGTTAGGCAAGGTGATCCACTTTCCCCAAAAATTTTCACAGCCGTGTTAGAAAATATATTCAGAAATATAGATTGGGAAGACTTCGGAATAAATGTAAATGGAACAAACCTAAATCACCTAAGATTCGCTGATGATATCGTGATATTTGCAGAGAGACCAGACATGCTACAAACTATGTTACAGCAATTAGACAATGAAAGCAGGAAAGTAGGTTTGACAATGAACCCAACGAAGACTAAGGTGATGACAAATACAACAAAGGAGAACATAGAAATCGGACAGGAAAGCATCGAATATGTTGAAGAATACGTATACTTAGGACAACTAATATCAATAAAAGACCAATATTCAAAAGAAATCGACCGAAGAGTAAACAATACTTGGAAGCGGTACTGGTCGCTAAAAGAAATAGTGAAAAATGATAGAATACCAATGTCGGTAAAAAGCAAAGTATACAACACGTGCATTCTCCCATGTCTCACTTATGGGTGCCAAACTTGGCCTGCTACGAGCAAAAACAGCCAAAAACTCGCAGTTTGCCAACGCAACATGGAGCGGAGTATGCTAAACATAAGTCTTTATGACAGGTGGACGAATACAAAAATAAGGAAAAAGACAAAAGTTAGCGATGTTATACAAAAAGTAAAAAAACTCAAATGGAACTGGACTGGTCATGTTATGAGAACAAGCAGAGACAAGTGGACGAAAGACGTAATGGAATGGTATCCCAGAAATGGAAAAAGACAAAAAGGACGTCAAATTAAGAGATGGGAAGATGACCTACCAAAAGGATGGAGAAGAATAGCTCACGACAGAGACGAGTGGAAAAAACTAGGGGAGGCCTATGTCAGAGAGACAACCTGACCAACAAACTGGCTGCTTAAATGACATTTACTACGTATATTTATGTGTATGTATATGTATATGTATGTGTATATGTGTATATATGTGTATGTATGTGTGTATATATATGTGTATGTATATGTATGTATGTGTATGTATTTACTTATGTTAAAAATTGTTAAAATGGTCAGTGAATAAAGGCTTTATTTATTTATTTATTTATGATCTATTATGATATATTTCTTAATTCTTTTTTTCTCAATTGTACCATTGTTTTTCTTTTTTAAAATTTCTTCTTCACTTTTTGCCTGTATATTTTAATATTTGTAATAAAAAATGTTTTTTATTTGATAACCTAAGAACCTTAATGTAATTGTTTATGATATTCATAAAATCAAGAATAAATATATATATTGATTAAAGATAATGTATTAATATATATAGATATACATTTATTTCTAATATATCTTTCGTATATGTATTTATGTCCATATGTTATTTCGTATTAAATATATATAATAATATATAATATAATCTATATATACATACATAAAAATTCTGTTGTAATCCTTTGTTATTTGTATGTAAGATTTCTAAACCCTTATCAATCAAAAGAATGGTTTGTTTCCAAAATCTGATTAGAAAATTTAGAATTTTATTTTTGTTTTCATATTAGTTCTTGATAAGTTATTCAACTCCCTTATATTAATTTTATATTTTTGTTTTGTCTACTTCTAATATTTAATTTTTAGTATACGTTGTATCCTGATGAAGGGATTGGCTCCGAAACATGTGTAAGGTAGGTACCTGCGGGTAATTAGGCCTAGCTAATGGAGGTTTGAAATAAAATTAAAAATATCAAATTTATTCAACACATTTTAATGGATATCAGACTTATAGGTCATAAAAAATAAACAAAAAATTACAACTTCTACTATAAACAAAAATAAAATTAAATGTTTTTAAAAACCTTGTCAGTAGGATAATAATTCCAAATGGCTGGATTCACTCTTCTTCTATTATAGCTTCATATATTATTAAATTACTGAAAGCTTAGGAATTCAGGATAATCCCTTTAGGTCCAGAACAATTCATTGAATAAAAAAAAGAAGGACTGTTGGACAATTCATTGAACAAAAATCAATGTAATAAAGAGTTTAATTTTCACAACACGGGGTAGGCGCATTCATGATGCCTCGTGAACTAATACGGGAGAGTATGGGGATGATATAGTGAGGGCCACTACGCCTCCTTCTTTTCGTGCCTTCTCCATTTACACATGTACAATTAACAGTGGTTTTATTTTTTACTTTCAATTAAAAGTGTTTTATTTTTATTAATATAAATAATGTTACATAAAATTTACACTTTTTCTTATTTCTAATTTATCTAACTGTTATTTTTTTATTTGTATGTATGTATATATATTATTTATATTTTTAGTAAACATATTTTCATTTAGTTAAGGAAACGAGTCCCGTTATATTTAATACGAAATAAATAAATTAAATGAAGAGACATACAAAATTATAAAAAAATACGCGTCATATCGATATTCTTACTATTTTCAAACTTAGCTAAACGTGTGCCATAAAAATAGATTTTACTTAAAGATCACTAGGCGAGCATCACTACCGTACAATAGGCGAACCACCACTACACTAACAAACATCAAAATGTCAAAACTATTTTGATTGGATTATTTTGACAGACACGTCACAAAATGCTTTTTTCAACATTCGTTTTCGTGAAAAATTCGACTCAGATTTGTAGGTCTTATAAAATTTAATTTATTCAGCATTTTACAATTACATATATATTTTGCACAGACAATAACTTTCACAAAATTATCAATTTAACGCAATGAACATGTACTAAATAAATCATACTAATAATAATGTATGCCCATGATATAAGATACACGACTAATTTATTTCAGAGAACATTTTCTAGAGATCAATTTTGAGCTTGGCGTTAGCTCGGTATCCACATGGCTGATAATTCCAAACTAAGATTAATACAACAAGGACATAAAGAGATTCAGTTTAAACAATCATACCGAATGTACATGAAATGTTACTTAACAGTTTTACATTAAAACTATTTGATGTAATATAAAAAATATTTAAAGTTCAAGTTTGACTGACAATTTGTAATGTGAGATAGATATTTATAGAAATATGTAAAAATCACATATGACAATTGGCAGATTGCTACAGCTACGTGGTAGAGATCTGCAACGTAAGAACGAATGAAATGTCAGGTGGGATTTGCGCACAACTGTCTTTTTATCGTATAAGATAAATTTAGAGTTGTGAAAAACTATACACGTTTTCTTGAACACAAAGAATAAAATAACCTTCATGTTTTACCGAATACATAATATTTATAACTTGGTATCGAATTACTTCAAACACGTAGGTAGGCACGTAGCATGTTGGCCGTTCCAAGAAGGTTGTTTAATCTTTAGGTATACTCTATGTGTGTATAGTGGCGTGTGCCCACAGATAACCCTTCTATCTCTAAAAGTCAGTAAAGACCCCTACTGCACCTATTATTATATGTATACCTAGTATTATAATTCTGCATACAATAGACATTAGGGTGCTTCAAAAATGTATAAAAAAAAAAATTTATGGGGCACCCTTTCATATGTTTTCATACGTCTATAAACTTACACAATATTTTTATTTCAGATTTTAGAAAGGACTTTTAGGGGTAGCTACCAGCTGTGAAAAGGGCTTAACTAAAAAATATAAATTGGTATTTAGGTGTGCTACTAATACGTTTAAAGACATTTCCAATTATTTTAAATACTACGGGGGTCGGGACTTGGATCTGTTCAACCTATCCACGACTTATTGATGCTAAAAGCAGTGAAATATTTGGTTGGGAACGTGCCCTATATTTTCAAAACTTCAATGGTAGCGATCCCTTACATTAATTTTTTTGAAAAGTAAAAAAATACGTGTATATTTTTATGGCTATTGGAAGCGTATAAAGTGTTCCCCGATAAAAATAACTAATTTTCTGAAGCATCCTAATACACATACGTACATTCGGGGATGATTTACAGCTCGCTTCGCGTTAAATTATTTACTGTCCTTTACGCTTGCTAGACATACTTCCGAAAGAAATCTCATTCGTCTACACGCGCCATAAGACGCGATAGTTAGAACTACATCAGTAAGTTGCTGGGCAAACATTACCTTGGACTTGTTAACCATTTTAATCCTTTTCTTCTGTCCGATCTACGTCCATTGTTAAATAAAACCCTCCCTTTTCTTGTTCGCTTTGCTTCTCAAACTACGTCGTTGACGTAAAATTTTATTTCGAATGAAATTAAAACTTCACTATATACTATATAAGTATGCTTTGATATTTACGTATGAATATTGTTTTATTGTATCGCGTTTAAATCACGATTTTAAAAATACTAAAATTCTTTTAATGTATCAATAAACTAAACTTTATGCTATATAGGGTGTAACAGAGCTAATCCACATGATTTTACAGGTAGAAGCATCCATGCAACAATAATGTTGGAGTAATCAATAGTTATGCAAATTGAAATTGAAAAAAGACAGAAATTGAAATTGGATTTTTTTTTTATCATTTTATTAATCACATATTATTTAAAAAATGCAATGTTTTCATTAAAAATATTTTCACAAATTGACATTGTTTTAGCTTAAAAAGAGACCTTTGTTATTTCTAGGATCGGAAACAGTAATTTGCGTATGTTTAGTCATTGTTTGGAACATTTTTCCATTAGCTAAATAAAGTTTCCTCGCTTGCTCGCAATTTTCTTTCCTCCACATTACTCACAATGTGTGCCTGCATCTCTGTGTATTTAACAAACAAAGTGTAGTTAATTGTTATTCGAGTTGATTCTAGAACACACATATCACGCTTTTCGAGTTTTACCAACTTTTTAATATCCTGAAGTCATCTTTTTGTATTTAGTTTTAAAAGTGCGGATTATCAGGTCCTGATGTGTATTTCTAGTGTAATGTATGTAAGTATATTGTTAAACTAATTAAGGAAAAAGTTAGAGGAATCGCATGTTATGGAATAAATTTTGAATGGTTAAAAAATTGAAAACAATATAAAATTAAGAGTTATTTTACAAATTGTATGAAATAAATATCACCACACAAATATATACAAAGCGCGTGGGTTCCAAGGTCAATGAAGACTATCACATGACGCTTACGATTTGCCATCTGTGTTACAATTTTAATAGCCAAAAAGGGCTAATGAAACATGAGAGAAATTTTAAAATTTGATTTTGTTTAAATATGTGCTTAAGAAGTTCATTTAACTTTTATAGAAAAAAACGCGTTTAATTTTCTCAGACACATTTGTTTATCATATCTCCCCTGAATAGAATACGTTTTTTCCTACATATTTATTTATCGTAAATAACTAGTCAATACTCACAAATTCCTGTAAAAATGTTCTTACTTTCTGTCGGGAAAATTCTTATAAAATATCTATACCTATAAAACGTCTATCTGTCTGTCAGTTCTCTATACAAATCTAAACCGTTTGACCGATCTGACTATCAAACGTGTGCTGATAAAACTTTGCCTGGTTATTCTTTAGGACCTGGCGAGTAACGTAGGCGACATTTTCCCTCTCCCCCTTTATTTCAACCCGATGAATTTTCTATACAAATTTTACCGATCTTACCCAAATTTTGCATGCTTATTCTTTAGGACCCGGTATGTAAAATTGGCGACATTTTTATCCTGTCCTTTAGTTCTTTTACCCCACCCTCTTCCCCTGATATATTTTCCATACAAATCTATACCGTTTGACAGATCTGACCCAGATTTTGTATACGTACCTATTCTTTATGACCTGGCGGGAAACAACGATGACATTTCCCCCCTCCTACTTCACCACACCCCGAGACATATTTTCTATACAAAACCTATACCGTTTGACAGATCTGACACAAATGTTTCATACTTATTATTTAGGACCTTACGGAAAGGTGCCATCTTCTCTCTATCCCCCTACATTTTTTTGCAATATTTTTTTTCACATTCTTTGTAATTATTAATCTTCATTAATTTAAATGCCTTGGCTCTTGAGAAATAATCTTGTGTAAGCATGCAGGTGAATGATAGATAATTTTTATTTCAAAGTTTTTGTTAAAAATTATAGAATCTTGATTAATATATTATCTATCATAAGGTTAGGTTCTGAAAATAAAATACAATCCTACACATGAATAATCACACATAACTGAACCAAGCATTTCTAATTGGATTTTGAAATGTTTTAATGAAAATATGTAGAGTCGTACAGTCATTCTCTACCATTCTTCCGGACATCCCATCCATCTTCTGCCTGAATTAAAAGGAAACATTGGAATTATTTAGAGGTTTTTCACCTTCCCCTCACAATTTTTTTAAACCAAATCTATTACCTGGACAACGCTGGGTACAGACCGCTAGTTTTCATGTATTTTTAACACTATTTTAAAAATGCACTATTTCTACTACAATTATATTATCAAAATTTTGAGAAGCCTCCGTCAAAAAAAATCGTATATTTAAAAACAATATACATATCGTATATTTAAAAACAACAAACTTCTCATTATTATATTTTTCCAATCATTTATTTCTTTAACAAATTAGCTTAATATTTTTATAAATCAATATTACTTTCTTATACCGTACCCGCTTAACTCACTTAGGTACCTACTTGAATTTCTTACTTATTGACATTAGATAAAAAATACTTGGTAGTTACTCAATTTTTTTTATTTACATACATGATACATAGAAAAAAATGGATTAACAGTTAAAAATACCTGAATTTTATATTATAGGTAATTTTGTTCCTATTAGGTCAACCCTCTGTTGACAAGAACTGTATTTTTATGTTTCATATTCTTTGTTTTCGCCCAAACATTTTTGTTTATTCTAGTTGTAATACATTAAGAAAAAATAATAAATGTAAGAAGTCTATTCACAATCAACAATTTGGTTCGGTAAGCTACTAGACGATTTTAGCCATTATTTTTGAATTTCGAGGCAATGTTGTGACCATCGCGAAAAAACATTAACTGATGTTTATATTTTGACTAATAATTAAATCAAACTTATATAATATAAACCTATTCAAATATTATAAAAAATGTCATAAATTGTTATGTATCTAGCTAATTCCATTTAATTAGATTAAAGAAAAACAATTTTTATAACCATGTTTCAGAATTTGATGGGTTTGTTATAAAATATTTCAAATAATTAGAGTATTTTCTGTTGAAATAAATCTCCAAAGATAGTTTATTATATTTTTGGTATTTGTACGATTTTGAAAACAAGCGATAATTTTAAATTCGGTATTAATTAGTATGTTATTTGATTTAGAGTAAAGGAATAAATAAAAGGAGGTTTTATGAGAAAAGGGACATAAATTAAATTGAATTATGTGAATTTTAGTATTCGAACTCAGGTAAATTGGAACAATAGGTTGGGACCTATCCCTTGATTAAAATAGGTATGTTTGGGTAATAAATTATACTGTACAATGGACTTCGCACACATCAATATTGTGATCTTGATGTGTGCGTATTGCCACACCAACTTCGAGGGCCTAGTAAAGGCAACCATTTAACCAGTAGGCAACCGTTTGTGCAGTACGTGTATAGTGTAAATAGAATAAAATAAATACATTAATTATATTTTTTAAAGATTTAATCGATTCCTCATTAAAAACTTCGTAAATCTGTTTATAAGTAGGTATATATTTCAATTATTATTTTATTTGCTATTTCACTTCCTTGAAATATCTTTGTTCGCGAGGACCAAATGCTGATAAATACATCGCTAAAAAATCGCCAAAACACATCCTTCAAGCTATCTGCAGAGCCGTAGTTTCTTTGGTTCGGATATGCTCCTACAACGAAAAACGTCAATGATTTTCGACATCTTGTTCCCAGAGGCGGTGCATGCATGTTGTAGAGAGCTTATTGCGTAGTTATTTCTGTGGGTCCAAACAAGGAACACTTCGTGTTGTCTCGTTTGGTTCGATACCGGTATTATACAAGACCATCTGAATTCAGGATAGTCCAACATACTGTTAAAAATTTTGAATAGAAATACTATGTCGCTGATATCTCTTTTACATATGTGTATATTAATGAAATTGCCACTATTTATACTTTCCATTGGAATGCGCATTTTAAAATTGATAAATCTCAAGATTTATCTTGGACTCTTGCTATACTTCCAGAGTGTGTGTCACGCTGTCCATAATATTCATCTGAATTCACCTCACCACGTGTCGACTACTCCTAGTCTGGAGTAGTCGACACGTGCAACGGAATATTTTCAATAATCTTTTTCTGCAAAGGTCGCGTGGGTAACTCAAACAAACGTTTTGCCTCCCCGAATAATTTCTTGGAAATTTCGTGGTTACAATATTTTTTAAACACAGCCGAAATTATTCGAGTATTTTTACATGATAGTAATTTTTATACAATGCCGAGACGTTAATTTCTAATAAATTTCTTACCCCCGGACAAAGTTAATGACTATTATTTCTACTAGTACCTGTAAAAAGAGATGCATTTATGGAATAGATAAACTTTTTTTGAATTTATTACTGGTTATTGAATTAATCTTGTAGAAATTATTTCCTCCTCAACCGTTGATTATTTAAGACCTGTTGTCGGCCGTTTCATGACAAGTCATTTGTTTTCCTTTCAAGTGTTTTCTCTCATTATTCCCAAGTTTGGAGAATTGTATTCGCCCACTTTATATTACCCGCAGAAATATTTTTCAATTGTATTTTAGCATAAAATATTTTTTGAGAGAATTCATTGAATTCTTTTTTTTTCAAATCAAACCGCATGAGCTTGGAAATTTTTCATTAATCTTTATTTTTTACTTTGTTTTTGACTTTATTTTTCAGCCCTCTGTGTAAGCTGTAAAAAAATAAAAGCATATCTTGCATGCATGTACAAGGTCACTTCGTTACATAGGTATATAAAATTTGTTTTATGTAAAGAGCATACTCACATCTCTCCATTTATACCCATTCTGTGCTAGGTCTTTTTTTCTCGATAACTGCTCCACTCCAATAACTGTTTCATTAATATTTTTTTTCTTCTTCTTCGTTACACTCCAAAAGTGTACATAGTTAATACATTAAAATATTATCACAATTTTTTTTTTTTAATATTTAGCTTATAACCCCCCGCTAGGTGAAGCTTGTTCCGGGGCAGTTATATTTCTCAATTTAATCATTTTCATATTGTATGTTAAATCACAATTGTACAATATAAGAAAATATTATAATACAGAAAAAATTATATAAAATATTTATTAAGAAACAAAAATAAAAGGGATAAATAAAATAACATAAATAAAAAGACAAAGTCAATAGTAATATATATTAAGGTAGACACAATTACTAAAATAAAAGATAGTGCCCGTTCGGAGGTCGAGCGTGTATCACATTGTCCAGTTTTGATGTTTCCAGTACCCAGATTAACCTTATTTTCCCGTTGACCTCAGAGAGGCACAGCTTCTTTCTTGATTTGCATCCCCGTAGTCCAGATTGTGGAAGACGTATTCTCTGTGTGATGAAATTTTAATGCCGCACTCATTTCGCAACTCTGCAGATAGCTTGAAAGACGTGTTTTGACGATTTTTTAGTCATGTGTTTATCAAAATTCGGTCCTCGCGACTAGAAATGTTTATTTTTTTACCGGTTTTTATAAGATTTATATTCAAGAAATCTTTTAAGTGCCGTTTGGACTCACTTAATTTTATTGGCTCGTTGAACTCCTAAGAATTCAAAATTTTCTGTGACCTCTCACATTCACTTAACTCACATGTAATTCGAATCGTTTAAATATAAAAAGTGAAATAAAATTGTACTTATGTACTGTTTAAAATAACTACAGAGCAATGTTTCAATAAGCAACGCAAAACGACTAAATTGAGAATTTTTAAATAAACCACGCCTCCAACTGGAAAAGTTGGGATAGCAGGTAATAAATTCCATAAAAGCAGTAGGTACAATCTGAAAGTATTACAAGGATTCCAAGAATTGCAATGCTTTAAGTCATAAACCTGTTATATAGATATATTTTTCAAGATGTATAATATTTTTTTTGGTTATATACAGTCTGTAACAATAAACTTCAAATATTATAAATTAACACGTCCCCAAATTAAATGATAAACCATTTCTCAAGTTATAATTGGGGGGCGTTGTCATTATGATATTGTATTAAATATTGTAGAATAGTGTCACGTACAATTCACATTTATTAAAGTTGGCAAGCTTGTAAAAAATAATTATTATTATTAGTTACAGGATTTTGAAGCTAACAATTTATGAATAGAAAACCATTTGGTTTTTTAAATTGATTTAATTCGCTTAAACCTCAAACCAAATATTAATTAATTAATAATTTAAAAATGTCAAGATCGCCTAATTTGGTGAGGCAATCCTGATTCAAAACTGAATCACATTCTAATTATCGCTGTAATTCCAGCAATTTACGTACACAATGGACCGACAGATAGACAGACAATGAAATTATTATATTTAGATTAGATATTTGACTCCTATTACAGTTATTTTTGTATGATTTAGATTTTAGTGGGTATATAATATTACTCTGTCAGATATTATTATTTATTATATTTAATTATACTGTACGCAAGGACCATTTACATACACGTATAATATTTCATTTATTTCATAAAAGTTTACGTTTTACGTTAAAAAAATAACGTATTTTTTAAATAAACATATTTTTAAAATTAAATAACAGGTTAAAAGTAACATTTTTTTATAATATTTTATATTTTAAGTATTTCTTATAAATTTTAAATTTAAAAAATGTAACCGAATAATGTGTAGGTATATGGAATTTAATTCATAACAATATGTGTGTAATCGTCCAAAATTGCTTCATGTTGGATCTGGTGATCTACTTGTATTGAATACGTTTTTTTATTTTTATATTTCTTAACGTTTTGTTAACGAAATCTAAAAAAATGATATAAACGAAATATAAAAAAATAATTAAAATGAGCCACCATCACAGTATTGTTAGGTACAACAATAAGGTAATGCAGTACCTACATCTGAATGGATGATGGATGTTGATTTGATTCAGTAACTCAAGACTGTCAAGTTTATTGTTTAAATGTTTAAATGTTGAAAAAGACATTTTTAAACATTTAAACACACGCTTTTCTTTCAAAATATATGTTTGCGTATCTACAGCTCACGCAACATTGTACTGACTGCACCCGCCTGAAATTTGTATAAGTTAGGTTAGGTCGGGTAGGGTGAACCTATCCGACCTTATTATTATTAATGTTATATTAATAAAATAATTCACGAAATTAATTAAAACTTCGACTATACAATTTATTATTAAATAGTTTATCTCACCACCTTTCGCCATCTTGTTTAAATGACGGAATGAAAAATGTTCGATTTCCGGGATAATGCTCGCCACACCGAGTAGCCCCCACCCAGCTAGCGGAGGGGTCCGAGCGCCAGACGTGTGCAAACACCGAGTCTCGTTAACTGAAATTGAAAATTTAACAGTGATTACGTCTTGCCGCACAGGAAATATGGGTTGTAATTTAGAACTGATAAGTTTTGCCTACTTCTTTGGGCTCCTAAACGTCCTAAACCTACATAACGTACCTTTTAATAAAGATTCATGTAACCCCCGCAGTCAGATAAAAAGAAATTTCTCGTCATTCAATATTGGGTTTTCGACGTTTTCTGGATTGGATCCCATTGGATTTGTAATCCGGAAACATCCCAAAACCAATATTCTCAGAATGTGCTCTGCTCGGGTATCTTTACCACTGTGACATTAAATGGACATCATTATTTGTGGTTATTGTATTTTAGTTTTTTTATGTCATTTTCGTGGCTTTAAGGAAATTTTAATTATTTACTCTTTTTATAATTAAAATATCCTTGAAAATGTCCTGATTACTGTTTTCTGGGCGAACCTGCACAACCTATCTGGCTAAAAAAATTCTATGTCTTATTCTGAATTGCCGTGATACTCGGTAGATTTTAAAATAAAATATTTTGTACTGTATGCAAAAACCGAATATAAAAGTACTGCCTCCTCTATTTGTCATTCCTTCTACACCATTAAATATTGGAAAAATGATAAATAATAATATATTTACATTTGAATTTCCGTAAAACACAATTTTTAGTACTGACTCGCGATCTCATAATGAGAGCACTTGACAATGACGCGAGGAAACCGAAACATCGATAAAACACGCGGTGACGGTGATAACATTAGGTGCGAAGGTCAATAAACATGGCTTCTCTCGCGTCGGCGTCGTTACGCCACGTACCATACACGTCCGGTCCTATTACGTTCACCTACCCCTTTTTAGGGGAAATTACAAGAATTTTGAAAATCGGATGACAAAATTACATAAAGCAAATCTAAAGAAAATTACATCACATACGCCAGATAAAATTTCATAATCTCAGCAAGCAAACTAACGAATGTCTGATTGTGGTTCCGTGTGTATGGCAACACACACACTATTAAAATGTTAGACTCGCTTAATGAAAACATTTAGGTACAGTTTGAAAATTTACAAAGAGCAGTACAAAGTTTAATATACTCCGCTAAGTTTTCATACACGGTAAAGTCAGACATATTTGCGTTAGAATGGTCGCTTGATTATGACTGAAATGACATTCTTAGAAATGTAAGTCTATCCTTTCTCTATGAATATTCCACCCAATACTGTCAAATTATTTCACATGTACGGAAATAAAACATTTGTTTTTAATTCTGCTTGTTTAGTTTACTTGATTAATTATATCTATTTCATTATCAAACTAATACTTTAACTAAACGACTTACATTGACATATATCAATGTTAATCTACAATAAAATATCGCTATGTGATTTGTGTGCATGGAATGAAGAGATAGATGTTAAGGGTTTATATAAATTTTACACACTTCGAAGCGATTCTAAGACCCGAATCCAGAGTCAATACTTAAATGATTTATAGGTTAAGGTACGCTCTAAAAGTGTTATCCTGAGAGATATTAATCACATATCATCACCGAGTGAGGGCGAAATCATCTAAAATTTGAGGAAATCTTCGGGAGCTAGGAGGATGATGATGGACGTGGCGGGTCTGGATGTACGACGGACGAGAAGGATGCGGCCTCAAGGACTAGGGTGTGCGCGAACACTCCCTGGAACTTTTTGACGACTTCTCCACGGATGCCGCCATCTCACGCAGCTACACATCAAGATCATTGTCTCGTTTAAATTTTCGACCTAGACTAGCTAATTGATTAATGATTTAGAAACGCTTACTAATTAGATATAGCTCAGGGTTAGTAGCCAATTCTCGATAAGGAACATCAGTAATAAGCGTAGGTTCAGATCGTCCGTAGTAGGCAACCTATAGGTAGTTACATGAATTTACTTTGTAAAACTTTTGTAATAAATCATGTATGAAGACTAATCTCTTTCAGTTCATTGTGAAGTCCATCTAAACAAGCCCAATAATATCCCATGTTATTACTGTCCGTTACCCTTGATCGAGTCGAGCCCACATGCCCTGTGTCTCTTGCTTTACTACGGCAGCTGGTGGAGGTAGAACTTCAGTCGAATGGCTGCAAACTAATCTGAACTGAGATCTCTTCTAGACCTTTCCATATGAATACCACTCGTACAGAAGTGCCGTCTCAATATGTATATATATATATTTATATATGTGTATATATATATGTATATATATGTTAGTTCTAACTACTTTGGGGGTAACCCGCGTCAAATTCTGGTCGTCAGGATCAGTCGTCTGCCGACGTTTCGAACAGATCTCACTGCTCATCTTCAGGGCTCATTAGCATAACTCATTAGAAACGTCGCTGGAGAAACCCACTCCTCCACAAACTCCTGACGCAGAATTTCTCAAACTTTCACTTGACGGTGAACTCCGGACCCAAACGGTTGTACGCTTTTTGGAGAAGCAGCTCATCGACAAGGCGCCCTGAAGATGAGCAGTGAGATCTGTTCGAAACGTCGGCAGACGACTAGTCCTGACGACCAGAATTTGACGCGGGTTACCCCCAAAGTAGTTAGAACTAACACATATTGTACCCGTGAAAGCCTTCGATTTAACATATATATATATATATATTGTGGTTGTGGCTGGTTGTGGAGAAAACTTGGCGGGTAGGTCTTTATATATATATAGTATAATATATATATATAATATCGATATATATATATATTACATAAGAAATAAATAAATGAAATTAAAAGATATGCACAAATATCAAATAATAAATCTGAAAAATTATCCATTATTTGGAAATCGACCAGCGGGAAGACGTATATAAAGTGATACTTATATTTATACTGTTTTTTTATGACTCTGGTGAAGGAAATTGTAATTTTAAAACCAAAAGTAGTTGAAAAGCATTTTTTTTATTAACGGGAAATCAACAGACCAATTAAAAATCAGCTTATACATAAATATTAAAAAGTATAGAGATATATCACCATCTTACAAGTTTCATTTTGTATTAATATTTATATTTAACAACAAAAACAAATCAATGTTGAATATAAATTTAAATTACATTTAGGTAATTTATTGGATATTAATGTTATGCTCTGCGCCTCCTATTTTTATTACTAATGTTGTTTTATAAACCAATAGGTTTGAGAGGCACACGATTTAGATTACGATTTCCTGTAACATGACAGTTCAATACATATCAGTTCCGTCAGTAACCATAAAATGACTTAGCTCAGATCACTTAAGAATTCCCAAGACGGGAAATACTGACATTAGCAATAATAATGTTTGTATTGGCAATGACTTCAAAATTAATATAACGTGGAATAATAAACTTCAATTATCTATAATGTACATAATTATGCAGAACAACATCTAGCTCTTTCAAGAAATAATTACGATAATCTACAACATCGATATAATAATTATTATATGATTTTTTTTTTAAATCGCGCTTATATTTAAATGTTCTAAAAAGTAAAAAAATATGGACTAATATTTTTTCTTCACTCTCCAAATTAAAGGGGGGCTGATATTAATTATACAGGGTTTTTGGAAAACATTAATAACCTCGCAGGACTATATTCCTGCCTTGATTATGAGTCGAAAATGTTCAAGCTATCATGACCATGATAAATAGTTAAGTAGATATGCGACATCAAAGTTTGCATTTTTTTTTCAATATTTCTGACTTATTTTTTGTAAAACGTTGGATTATTATTAGAGTAACTTATATTGAATATGAAAAATTAATTTCCTTTAATAAAAGTCAAATAAAAAATAAAAATCTGCCAATTCCAATTGGAGTTTTTCAGGGTTTTTATAATTTTATTTAACTTCTATTCAAACGAATAAATTTTTCGTAATCGATATGAGTTACTGTAATGATAATCCAACGTTTTACAAAAAAAAGGCAGAAATATTGAAAAAAAAAATTCAAACTTTGATGTCACATATCTCCATAACTGTTGATATTCGGTCATGATAGCGTGAACATTTTCGACTCATAAAAGGCAGGAATATAGTCCTGCGTGGTTATAAATGTTTTCAAAATAACCCTGTATAATAGATCACAGAATTCTCTAGTTTATGGAGGGAAAGCCCGCATGCTTTTGGAGAGTGAAACAAAAAATTTTTGTTCGAAAATTAATTTCTTACTCTTACTTACATACTTGCTTACTTATCATCACGCCGTTTCCTCAAGAGGGGGTAGGCAGCGAGGATGGAGCGCCATACTCTTCTTTCTGTTCATGCATGGTTTAAAAAAAAATTCGTGTTATATAATTTTATACTTTTTAGTCTTTTGGTGGGCTCATTAACTAATTTCCCATATAAAACTTCAATTAATTATTGATGAATTACTGAATCTGATTGAATTGATGGATTCATGTATTGTCTTCGCGAATACGTTGGACATTGGGAAGCGGGTGAAATATATCGACTATAAAATTCCGTCCTGCCAAACAAATAAGTGAAGCTTATATCAGCGTGGTAAAATAGTAGATATAGTTTTAAATATGCATTAGTATTCTTTTTCCGAGGCCTGAAAGACGCGTGCGTAAGGACGTGTACGTGCCGAATAACCCTCACCGAAAAAAATCTATAAGACGTATATCAACGACATTTACATCGATAGATATGTAGATGTCGCTTTTAAAAATATGTAAATCCTGGAAAATCGTGAACGACGAAAATGGCCAACACGCCGTTGGCGTCGCGATATGACTCAAGGCCAGTGTCGTCAGTATTACTTATACTCGAGCCATCTTAAGATGGCACTTTTGACAGATCGTAATAGTGTTGTGACACACTTAAAATCATTAACGAAATAATTCAGTCGAAAAAAAAATTCGTCGCACGGGTGAGTTGAGAAAGTCTTTGTACATAAAAAAGGTTATAGAAGAATAATTAAACACATTTTTCTTAGATAAAAATATTTACTTGAATGTTTCATTCTGATTCATCCGCATTACTATCACTCTCCATTGAACTATCGTCGCTGCTATCATTTCCTAAATTAATTATAATATCATTATCTAAAATATTATCGATTCTAATATCTCCTTCGTAATCTTCCTTTATTCGTCGCACGGTTCTATTCACTACATTAGCCCAGTCTGTTTGAGTTGTACGCTGTCAAGCTTCTTCTAATAATTTTAACATTTTTGATGTCGTAAATGGAGGTTCTGTATTATGCCTTGCTGCATATCCCTTGATTTGAGCCTATATCAATGCAATTGCGTTGTATTCGCATTATATATTCTACGCATATTATACAGGCAATCAATATCCTATAACATTTTGAATCATTTCGTTCATTCCATATTTAATGTTGATGGACATCACTACTCTGGCGTTCGCGCAATAAAGTATGGCATTTGTCCTCTAATGTTTAGCTGTCGTTAATTACGAAACTTCATGCAAGTCTAAACGTCAAAAGTGCCATCATACAGTGGCCGTACTGTAAGGTACAAAAGCGGGCGGCACCTCTTTCTACAGCTAACAGAATACACTATTTTTCGTGAAATAAGTACAATTTTTGATTACTCGAATTATAAGACAAAATATGTGAATTGAGATTTCATCAATTTTCCTCATTTTCGACTCATAAGTAATTTAAGAATGTTCTTAGATTTTCACGGCCACTCAGAATCCGGATAAGGATACCGGCCATCATTTTTCATTTGAACCGAAAATCCTTAGAAAGCCTAAGAGTCACCATACGGATATTTTCAAGTAAGCACTCGAAATCTACAACCACCCGATAAATATTAATAGAAATTATGGTCTCAAATTAAAAACTTCATGCTATCCGGCGCTTTAATGTCAATCTCGTCGCAGATTCCGCAGAGATAGTGATCAGACAACAGATGAAACATACACACAACACAAGACAATACATGACTCCGACACGATAATGCCACGTAACACATAAACACAGAAACACCAAGCTTTCGACACGGTATTGCTAGCCAATACTTAACACAACACTGACAACGTTCTCACTTGTTGCGAGCCAATTCTTAATCACAACACCAACACTCACAGCAACACATCAGCCCTGATGATGAACCCTGCAATGGAATCCGAAACGTCGGCTGGAAAACCCGGCGTAATACCCCAGAAGAACATAAGTAATCTGTCCATACACGGTTTCAACTTCAACATTTAAAAATGTAATACGTTAAGGTCTAAGTCAGAGGGTTCCAGAGAGCCAGGTGCTTATTTTCAGTCTCAGTCAATGTGCTCATGTGCTCATCATCTGCACGTATAACGCGAACCGCTCGTCTTTACTCTTTGCCATTCTAGTCTGTTGCGTAGTTGCGTTTGTTATATAGCGAGGCATCTTATTAGAAATCGACTTCTTGCTCTCCATCCCCGTATATTCCCAGTGATCACGATCATCAATTTCTTATGCACAAAGTGTGAATAAATAATTTTCCTGTTGGTTCGTCTATGTGCTCCATGGTATTCGCAGCATACGACACCAAAATCACATCTTGAAGACGTCAATCAATTTCTTTTTCTCCCTTTCAGGGTTCATATTTCGGTAGAGCTATTTTTATTTTATTATATTTTTTATCAAAAAGGCCGTCAGCAGGTCATTATTGACCTGATAGATTAGAGCACAAAGAATAAATATTTTATGAACATTTTGAATATGACATGATTATACAATACACTTTTTCTGGTAAAGTAATAACAAATAATGTCTTTATGATAAAATAAAATATAAATAATGGTCAGATCAAAATCAAGACCATCGCAAATCAATAAATATAGTTTAGGAATGAGTTCTAGATTAACAAGTTTTACAATGGGCGGCCCTCGTAGCGCAATGGGTATGACACTGGCTTCTCACACCGAGGGTTCCGGGTTTGATTCCCGGTGAGGTCACAATTTTAATCTACGTGATATACTCAAACCTGGGTATTTTGTGATGTATTTCGCTTCTGTAATTAGGCCTGCTGGTCTGTTGAGGCGTAAAAAAAATAAAAAATAATAAAAATGAGTGCGCGAGTTTTACCGTGTAAGTAATTATTCTCGGCGAAATATAATTTTGTCTACGAAGAACATGCATTACACCGTCAACCAAGTTTACCTATATTTCGCTTTTGAACTGGGTCAGTTCACAATGAAAATATCAAGGTTGCCGTCCCTGGATTATATCTCGTTGTAGTGATTTATCATTATAAGTAGAGGAGAGAAATAGCCTAGATTGCTGTTTTAAAACTCGGTTGAAATGAAGTGAATAAAACAGCTATAGAGAATACAGTCCTACATTTAGGTTTCTTGAAATGAAATGGTTTTTCTAAATATTAACCAGCTTCAACACAGTACATTTGACGATAAAACCACTTACCTCTTATCAATAACATTAACTCTCGGCATTTGCTCAAAGCGATTTACTCTGAGTATTTTCGTCTTGCTTGTGTTTATTTCGATACCCAGTACCAAGCTCTCTCATTCAACCTTGTGGATAATTTATTTCATTCATTTCTTCGCTGGTCATAATCAATGTGGTACCCAGGGCTATTTAAGAATCGCCATAGGCCCTAAGCACTTTTGCATAATATTGCATTCGTTGGCTCCATTCATTTATGAAGTAAACTTCGCGAATTAAATTAAATAAATTTAAAAAAAAATTAATCTTATGTAGGGTGGTTAAGATGTCAGTGAACAAAGTGCATTTATGATGTAGGTGTAGGTGTAAGACCAAAAAGGAGAGGTCGATCTCCAATACGATGGACTGACGACATGCATGACGCTACTGGGTAATCTTTTGGTACGGTTATTCGAACTGCAGGTGGCCAAGAAAGGAGGAGGATAATCGTCAATGACATCATCAAACCACAACTCGCGGATCACGATCCTCATGTAATGAACAAACTGAATGGAAGAGAAGAATTTTGTATCTTAGCATCGCGCCGTTTCTCCATGGGAGTAGGCAGGCACCCCACACAATTCTATGAAATTTGAAAAATTTGAAAAATTATCAGTCTTATCTTTGTAAGTAAAATGTAATGTTCCAGCAGTGTAGATCCAAACCTAGATATAAGGAAATAATGCGGATTAAAACGATGAAAATACAGGAATATCTTACATGTAAAAATAAAAACAGATAATTTCAATTTTTTTTATTTGAATCGGGAAAAAAGTACTTTAGCTGGTAGTAGTTAGTAGTTAGCTGCGAACGACAAGAGCACTGATTGTAGCTGACTATTATAATAGTAATTAATACCTAATTACTCTACCATTTTATGAAATTACTGTAAATTAGTTGTGATTTATGTAAATATTTGACAAATAAAATTATGTTCAACGGGCGTAAAACCGCACAATCGAATTCCCTGTCAACAATTTAATTAATTTGCTTTTCCCGATTACCTATCGACAGCAATATCGCAAATTCTGACTTTCAATGTAAATTTATTAGCATTCGGGGCTTTATTATGATAAACGTATTATATTATTGGTATATCCTATCGACATCGAGATAAATTACAAATATTTTCTTTAATACGACACAATTTTCATGTTTCTCTGGTAAAATTTATCACAAAAACTGCTTTAGAAATTTTAATTTGTCTAATTTGACGCACTTACTATTGTAATTCATTACTGGAAGACTACTTCTGTCCCGTCAAAGATTTCCAAGACAAAGTATGCTCAGAAATGAAACTCTCGTTCATAATCTATAATAGGAACGTTACAAACAATATTTATATAGGTACTTCTTCAACAAGAGCAAAATGATTTTTTGGTGACATTATTAATATGATTAGTAAGAATATACATTGTTTTCACAACTAATTTGTTAAAAATACCAACAGGTTTCCGGGCAATGGTCCCTTCATAACGTATACCTACTAAAAATTAAAAAATGTAACAAGTATAGACAATAATTAAATAACAATAAATATATAGGAGATGAATAAATAATTATATTACGTATTATCTCCCAAAATCCCCCGAACTCAAATGTCATAATCCAAACCTTCTTACTTACTGTAATGTACATCTACAGAAAATATTTCAGGTTTGATACTATGACGTAAATCTGGCTGGCTATTAGTCTATTTTCGCGACTGGGCAACGCAAAGAAGGCTATGTATTTATCAGCTTATATTTGTATGCATAATATATTTTTGTTCTTTGTGGCGCTCTATTGACCAAACACGTCGGCCGATTTTGATGATTCTTACGTCAATTGATTTGTCTTTATCTTGCAATTATCACTAAAGACATGACAGTAATCAGAATTCAATATGGCGACAACCAGATTCCATATTGAGAAAAATAAAAAAATTTAAGTCGACGAACTATATTAAGTGGGATATCATTGAATTGGTATTTGAATTTTACAGCTTTGAAAGATAATTTTATCGATCGTTACCTAAAACGTTACTTAATGTTGTAAGAAATATCCTAATTGGGAATAAATAAATAGTAAAACTTGACTGTCTTATAATCCTAACTAAAAAGTGTAGAATTTAAAGTAATAAATTTAAAAATAAAATAAAATATAGTAGGTAATTTAAAAAAAACAAAACCCGACTGGGTAAAAATAAAAACTGAAAAGAAAGAAACAAGTCCAGTAGTCTATAATTCTAATTAATATAAATTAACTTTGTTTAAATTAAATTAAATTAATTCTGTTATTGTAATACTGAATAACTACACCATTGAAATAGTTTCATAATCGATACATACATAAAACAAATAAGAAATTCTAATGTGGAACACAGCGACTTTAATAGTCGGGACCCATTAAAAATCTAGACTAGCTCAAATCTTCCCAATAATGGCTATGTTCCGCATTAGAATTTATTATTTGTTTTATGTGTGTATTGATCATGAAACTACTTCAATGGTGTAGTTATTCAATATTACTTCACAGAATTCTAGACTACCTACTGGACTTGTTTTTTTTTTTAGTTTATATTTAAATTTCGTTTTTTACGCAGTCGAGTTTTTTTAATTATCATTTTTAATTTATTTTTAAATTTACTATTTTTCATGGATATAACGCATCTTAAGTTATTATGTAGTGTATCGTGTAGACTAAGCTAGACAGAGACTAATTTATAAAAAAATCATTTTTATGAAATCATTCATTATAAGTGTGCCATTTAATTTAATACATTGTGGAGAAGACTTTCCAATTTATACACCTACAAATATCACAAAAGCTTTTTAAACGACATTATATATAAACTTTGAGTAAAACCTACCATATGATATGCAAAGTGTGAAATATTCGCCTCAGCACGGGCATAGCCCAGTGAATCTGGTGATATTAATGACGGGTATAAAAGCAAAAGCAGCAATATCCAAAATATAAAAAATATTTTGAATTGGGTCACCGAGGATTACTAATTTATGTAGAATGTACTGAATTCTAGATTTTATGTGTCTATCTCTTCAAAATTATGTTTACTGTAATTTTATAGGCTATATTTCTATAAAAACTCGAATTAAATACATTCTATATTAGTAGGTAATCCTCGATTGCTGTAATCATTTTTTTTATTGCTGCCTTTGTTTTTATACCCCTTAAATACAAGCGTACATACTAACGCGTGAATACATAAATTAATAAAAAATATCCCGATACATAATTTTTAATAACAATCCCATAAAAGGGTGTACATCCAATAAAATAGCATCTGTTTCAAAATACAAAACACTACTCTGTAGCCTTTTATAGCACAAAATAAGTTGTCTGGTTATGTAACAATCATTTTGGGACCTATTGGGACGTGTCAATTTACATCAAGTATCGCAACAATAGCTCCTTTCATCTCTTTGTAAAAGAGGATGCCTTGACACTCATTCCATTTTTATCCAGTCATTGATTTATTGAGTCATCAAAGAGGCAATGACAATTAATATTATTCACCGTTTTTTCATCACGTTGAAAATCGTTAAGCCATGTATTCACTAGGGGACAAATCGCGAAACATTCCGCTCGGCATGTCGCATCAACATCTACGCTCATGTTTCGGGGACAATGACGCGGTCATTTGACGTGTACACACCGGGACTCGCATATCTTGTCGCGGAAATGTCATGAGGTTACGATGACAGCTGCGGTATCTCATTTGGCGAAAACGGGGTTCCGCGCAATTCGAAATGTTTTTTTGGGTCGCAATTTCAAATTAACGAGGTTTTACTGTAGTAAATTGAATATTATTAAAAACAAGGTCCTTTTTGCAAATAATTATTGTTTTCCAGACGTCGCCGAAATATATCGCCCTATGAGGTTATGATGATAGCCGCGTATCTGTTTATGTTAATAGTTTATCGAAAAGTAAGAGGAGAAAAAAGGGGAGAATGCGAAATTATTTACTGCAATGAGAAAGAAGGACGGACATTCTATGCGATCTTCGATCGATACAGCTTGATGAGTTCAAGAACGATTTCGTTTCCCCGCATTGTCATCTTGACAGATACAGCGCGCGCGTATTCACTTGTAAACATACCACGTGGTACTGACGCTCCGTGGAATGTTGCAGTGAGTACGCTCGGGTACCGTGCGCATGGCAACGTTGCCACGGCACGTAGAAATGCCGCGCTATGTTGTGCACGAGGTCGCGGAACAGTGCACGACGTTGCAACGTCACGTAGACTCTATGTCGCGCGTGCTGTTGAGGGACAATTTGTCCCCTAGTGAATACATGGCTTTATATACTGCCAATATTCAATATGCATAACCCTGTGTCTCGTGCATGACTTGTATAATGATTTGATTTCTGTTAAATATAACTCCACGAGTCTCCCATTCTAAGAAATTATCTGTACTAAAGTGTGTTACATGGAGACGACAACGGGAGTTGCAAAAACATTAAATTAAATACATATTCGTTTACTCACTATAGCCTGCTTTCCTTAGGTCAATACTATTCAAATGATACAAGTATTTAATTATTTAAATAGTAACATAAATACATCATTTCTAAAAACAGTTTCATGTTTCGATTGAAATCTAACTCAGTGAGTGTAATAATAGTTTAAATAATATATTCAAATATTATAGGTACTTCCCGATATAAATATGATAAAAATATAATTAAAGAGGTAATGGAGTTTCGTCATAGATTATCAAACATTGTAAATCTATGCTAATATATAAAGATACTAATCCGATTTCAAAAATCCTTTCATCAATATTTAGAATGGACTTTCAGAGAAGATATAGGCTATATATTATCCCGTTAAAATAAAAGGACTTTTCGTGGTAACCTATTTTACAACTAAAGTCAACGAAAAAATGGTCGAGCGATGTGTTTTTTACGAACGCCGCGCTGCCTTAACGGTATGAGATATTTAAATACTTTATATAGAGAAGTTTTAGAACTCAAAAAGTTCGCGACGATATAATATCTACATGTTAAGATTAACACAAATTGATAAAATATGACTAAAAGTTACTAAAAATCTACGCGTGAGAAGCCGCGCAGGTAAGCTAGTGGTCAAATAAAATTAGCCTCTGCCATAATGTTGGAACCACAGACCACCAAAATACATAGCCATGAACTAATGTAAATTTCTTGGTACGCAAACGACTGGTTCCAATGCGTTTGACTTGTTTATAAAAACTACTACGACCTCGTAAATTTTGAAACAATTATCAAAAGGTGAAAATAAATATTCTGAAAAAGTATAATGTCGTAGTAAATAAGTCACCCTTTCTTACAAGAAAAATATTGAAAAATTAAGTAAACAACGTCTATCTTTAAAAATAAACATTTTTTAATGGGATTTTTAATTATGCAAGAATTAATACTTTAACTGCAGCATAATGAGTCAAACACACACGAGGAGGGACATTCTCATTATTATTATTGGCAATTCTTAGCTAAAAGCTACCTAAAAAGTAGCCTGGTGTGTCCGTTAGCTGACTTCTTTGTACGAAAATTTTAAAGGATATTTAATATAAATATTAAATTTTCTTTGAGATAAAAATTAGATGGACGTGAACATTAAACAAGACAATATTTTTATATGTAGGTATGTTCCAAGAACACGGTTACTGCAGTTTGTCCCCAGAGGGATGATTAATTAATGAAGATAAATCATAAGTCTCACAGAGGCGAAACTATTTATATGATAAACATATATGGAAGCCTTTTATAATATGGCCCAGGGCTTACGACCTGTATCACAACATCGTTGTTGTTGTCTACCAATTGCATCGTAGAATATATGTTTATATTAATTTAAATCGTATTATATATTATATTATATAATTTTATATTCTTTCGGGAATGAAATATCTTAATTACTAAAATAATATTCGTGCCTTTTAAGCATTTACCTGCGAAACTGTTCACTTACGGCTACTCAAAGTATTCCCCACGTACATCTATACATTGACATAGACTGCGTTCCTGTTTCTGGAAGCAGTCCTGGAACTCGTTTTTCGAATATCAGTTACATATATTACAACATTTTCGTACGTTCAGCGCAGATATAGTCATAAATCTTGGGACGCTAAATCAGGATAGAATAAACAGGCAGGATAATCTAATCGGGTAATCGCTTTTTTTAGCCAGAAAGTTTCTCCTAAGTTTACATAATGATTTCTATTATCTTCCCAATAGCTATCTGATAACTGGATCAATCAGCTCGAAATTTACGCACGTATTTGTTCATACGTGTTCAATCACGAATACTTTTGTGATTTTGATACAGATAGGTACGTCGAGGGCGATACGGGCGGCAATGCGTAGATCATATCATCAACCATCCTAATTTCAAATATGTGTCGTTCCGTAACATCCGTAACTTGCTGGAATTATAACTATTGATAATTAGAGTGTGACATGCAATCAGCTCGCCGCTCGTGATAGACCCAATGGTCGTTATATTATTACTAGCTGTAACCCTTCAAAAACGACGGAACATTGGTTCGCGTCTTTACTAAGTATATATTTATAGTAGACTTTTGACGGTCCACGGAGAGGCGACGGTAGCAACATGCGTTAAGCGGCCGGTTCGGCTTTGCTGACCCGGGGTCCAAGCCCCTTCTCCAGCTGTTTAATTTATTTTTTAGCCCTGAATTCGGACGGACAGACAACGAAATTATTATGTTTTTACATTGCGTGATTTTTCACGGGTTTACGACAGGTGAATAATTATTTTCCATTTTTTGCGATCTCGGTCAATGCATCCAATGTAGTTTAAACTCAGCAGTATACTTAAGATATATGAATCCATTTAACATACCTACTTCACATACTACATGTGTAGTAGAAACCTTCGTATAAAGCAAGTTCGTTGAACGCGTTTAAAGACAATAGGGTGAAATCAATTGTAAAGTACCTAACTAGCTGTAACCCGTCAATAATGACAGTAGTTTTACATGTCGGTTCCTAAGTAATAAGTATTTATTTATTTGTATTTAAAAAAAGAAAAAAAATGCAATAAAGAAAAAAATAATAATTACTATAAAGAAGTTATGGACGTTGTATGAAATTACGGGGACAGACAGACAAACAACGAAATTATTATAATTGGGATTATTTTTAATTAATTATTTCACACGTCAACAACTCTTCATTACGTTAATTATAATTACACGTTGATTAATTCCATCCCGCCATATAGCTGTCGAGTGTGCAGACAGACGCCTGTTCTGGCGTATGCTTCATTTCTCCTTCAATCGGTCCCCATTTGGCATCCACTAATCGATTTCCAGCTCCGATAATGGACGCTGTCTTTCCTCAATTTGTTCCGCCGTATCATGCCGGGGTTATTATGAACGCTCTCAATTTATTTTAACATATTATCCAATTTCGCCTTGCTTATTAGGTATTCTTTTTGTATTTCGATTCCTTTGTAATACAATAGTCATGATGTTCTTTAATTTATTATTTTATTACTTATCTTCAAATTTTTTTCATCAGTTAAATGAGATAATTAACTTTTTATTTTGAAAAGAAGATCAAAGTTATAAGACCGAAATTACTTTATTTAAATATTACAGTATGTTCGTGGAAGAAAAACCTCAATTCGTGGAAATTTAAAAAAAGATTTTTTTCCTTAAATTTTAAATGAAACGTAAAATGAGGAATTAAAATACATGAACGGAAAATATATCCTCTGTAAAGATGTAAAATTTGGTTAATGCCTACTCTTCAATATGAAACAGTTCATCCAAGGTTTATTGACACGAATGTAATTAAGTTATAAATGATATTCAAAAACCCTATTGAAGCCAACGTCGAAATTGACCAATCAGACGCCACAATGTCATGGGAATTGGCAAGTGATGGTATCGATTCCATCTTCATCAAATCACTTGTGGGACCAATCCACGCCATTTCTGCACTGTATACAGTAATCAAAAATTCAGAAAATATTTAGTGTTCGTTTGGTGATCACGCACTCACTTTTATTTTTATTTTTTTATTTAAAATATAATAGAGACCTAAAAGGTTTATGGATAACATTTTTACATGATTCAATATAGGAATATAATAATAATATAATTTAGATATAAAGTCATTTTTTTATAGTTGGCCGAGTTTTAGCATATTTTTCACATTTGTTTTGAATTTGTCAGTGGTCAGTTGTTTGGTCTATTGTGGTAGGTCGTTGTAGTTTTAATCCGTTACAAATTAGTCGGGATTGTCCTGTTTTTGAAATATTATGTCGTAATAATGTTATAATCTGCTCATTTTGTTCGTACGATTATCAGTGCATAATATAAAAAAAAGTCCCCGACAAGCGTCTGTCCGTCTATATGACCGCACGAATCTCGAGAACCACTGAACGGATTTACTACTAATGCCCGCATTTCTTCAGGGAGATTTTTATGTATAAAAATTGCCCTAATACAGATAGAAGCTGAGTATTCTTCTTCTTCTTCATGTGCCCTGTCGGGTCCCCCCGACGTCGGCGATCATCTGGGAGAAAGTTTTCCTGTCCAGAGCAGTGCGGAACAGCACTTTACAGCATTTTACAGCACTTTACAGCAACTCTTACAGCATACAACAACAGAACTTTAACGGTATTAGTGAATCAAGTCGTGAAAAAATTTTCCGCTAAAGCGCTCTCGTGGAAAACGCTGCCAAAACCATTATCGATACAGAAAAATCGTTAATTTTGTAAAATTAATTGATCTACAAAAACATCAGTGGTAGCATATAACTTACACCAATCTTCTTTTCTATAAAATTTCATCAAATGTTCAACTAAGATATAATGGTTAACTTTCTATCAATTTTGACCAATTCATTATTAATCCTTATCAAATTAAACATCTTATTAACCATAATCATTTACCGCTGATCGAACTTGTCCTTTACCAAAACATTGATCAAAGGCAGATCATAAATCGAAGCAGGGCAGGGCCGCTAGAATGTCATAACATTAAACTGAATGTAACAGAGATTGAAATTAATGCACAAGTACAGGTACATAGGCACGCTTGCTAGAAAGCAGACGTGCCTATGTACACAAAAAACAAACTTGCAAGCCCACCTGATCTCAAAACTTTAACTTCATACGTCATAGTCCTAACGAACACAACGTGAAGTACCTTAATTAAAAACAAATATTTTGAACATTTAAATTACTGAACATTTTTTCGGATCATTCAAGATATCTTGACACCGGTATTGTATGATCCATTGTCACCTTTTATTATATTTCTTCGAATAAAATATTTAATACCTGATAGTCCTAATGGCCCTAGTGCGACACTAAAGTATAATATAAAAATATTTAATGACAAATAGAGGAATTAAGTGGAGACTGCGCCATGATTAGCAATGGAGTACAAATCATGTAATACTACGAGATGTACTCGTTGTCTATTTACTGACGTCATACGTTTTCCAGCTTTGGATTGTAATTTTTCTCATGGAGTTTATTATAACGAATGTTTAAGAAATTTGATTTTTTTAATACATAAGTATTTTATGGAGATCTTATTTTTACTACAATATATTTTATAAGTAATGTAGCTTATTTTTGTTATGCTCATGGTTTTGCGTATACAATTACAATGACGAAATTTAAAAACCCGATGGTCTATCAAGTATTAATATTGAAAAGTTGAAAAAAAACCGTCACATAATTATTTTAAACAAAACGATGCAATAATTTGTTGTTAATTAATGGATATTATAATTTCACTTTTGAAATGTCCCCGAGTCATGAAGGATATAACCGGATTTATTATTTCAGATATTAAGTTTATAGAACTCCATGATCACACATTTAGAAATATAATAATATATGGAATTATAATAATAATCACAAGTATGGAAATATAATAAAAATCACACACATAAAAAACTTAAACAAGTGTTTTTATTTCCATATATGTAATATATCCGAATTAGGTCCGATTGCGGCAACTTTATAATAATCTTTCGTTGAAACCATTGATTTTTGTGTTTTTCACAAATAAAACATCCCGTTTTCGTGAAAATTTACGTATTTAATAAACTATTTATTACTATTAACTAATTTCATGTAACCCACCCTTAAATACATAAATTTTGCACTACAAATAGGTCCTATACCAATTTGCAGAGAAGCATATTAAACAATTCTCTCACTCTTCTCGTAAATGTTATATAAAAATTAGTCGAGAATAATTTTCTAATAAATAATCAAAAAATAAATCGTTTCTTTTATTGCCTGAAACTATTGGAACACAACGAAAAAAATATCCGCCACTCTCGATATATCGTTATGGGTCCTGATAAATGTTTTCCGCGTCCATGTTTATTTTATATTCGTTTATAAGGACAACCAAAACTAAACGGCCGTAAAGTAAAGCGTGACCATTGCTTTCGGAAGCACGAGGAACATTACGGTTTCCTCGACTATTTTATGAAACCCCAAAAGAATTCGCGCGGGTATTTAAATTTAACGGTACCATCCACGAGTAGTATTACGGTTTATTATGTCGTCATTTTTGATGTAAAATAACATGAAGTTATTCTTAAAAATTTCGAATTTTAATATTCTCATCCTAATATTTACATAGAATGTAGGTATTTTTATATCGTATTTTTCTGCGTACACACGAATGAGATTTCTGTCAGAGATTCGTCTGGAAAGCGCGTAAAGGTACATAATTGAGCGCGAAGCTAGGTATGAATTTAGTTTTTTGAGCGCAGTGCAGAATTATGTATTATATAACGACAAATTTCTAAAAGATTCTTATCTGTAAACACACACCATTACATTGAACATTAAAACTGTTGTTACGTAATATCTCACTGATTTAATTGAGATAACGTTTAGGTTTTGATCTGAAAACGCTCCGAGAGTTTGCGATTGGTAGAAAGAGACAAAAATTCAAACCCGTGTAAACAACTTTCGATTTAACATGAACATTAGCGCCATGCCATGTGTTTCACTCTAACACAATTTACTTAATGTAATTATAAAATAAATTGGTGCGTTTTAAAGTCTTTATGTAGTTATTAATTTATAAACTAGCATGTATATAAATATAAAAAGTTATATATATATATACAATTAAGGTATATATATATACCTTAATTGCTTTGTTTAAAAGAACTTAAAAGAAAGCTTAGATTATTTCGAAGCGCTTAAAATGATAGTTACTCTGTTCTATGGAAAATTCATGTTGTCGAGATCGTTGTTACAGAATTAAAAGAATAAAATTTATAAAACACTGAAATAACCAGTCTGCATGATATGATGTCGCGTTTGGCACATTTTCCCTAAAAAATAATTAAATTAGTTAAATTCCCTTAAAAATAATGAATAAATATAAATAAATATATCTATAAAATAAACAACTTTTTATATTTATATACATGCTAGTTTATAAATTAATAACTACATAAAGACTTTAAAACGCACCAATTTATTTTATAATTACATTAAGTAAATTGTGTTAGAGTGAAACACATGGCATGGCGCTAATGTTCATGTTAAATCGAAAGTATATAGTTATATATATATATATATATATATATGAATATAATATATTATATATATATATATATATATATTATATATTAAGATATATATATATATATATAATTAATAATTTAATAAAGTAAATATACGGATTACTAGAAGCCGAGCAAAACACATTAACGGCGTCGCTGGAGAAACCCACTCCTCCACAAACACCTGACGCAGAATTTTTCAAACTTTCACTTGACGGTGAGCTCCGGACCCAAACGGTTGTACGCTTTTTGGAGAAGCAGCTCATCGACAAGGCGCCCTGAAGATGAACAGTGAGATCTGTTCGAAACGTCGGCAGACGACTGGTCCTGACGACCAGAATTTGACGCGGGTTACCCCCAAAGTAGTTAGAACTAACATATATATATATATATATATATACCTTAATTATCACTAAATTTGCAATCGCTAGCAACATCTTATGCCTTTGGTTCATTGATCTATTTAATGATGCCATTCCCGGTTGATCTCAGAAGAAAAGCAAAAAAATGTTTTAGTAGCGGCGTCGTTACTTCGTTTCCAGAACATTTCGTTTAACAAGACGGGAAATGGCAATTTTGTTTTTAAAAAAATATTCCCTTTTTCTCCGGAAATTGAGCCGTGACTTTACAATTTTGGCATAATGCGACATCGTGGAAGTGAAATGGAAATGACCTTTAAGGAATTACCTCGATTTGCCTGCTTAATAGTCGCACCGAGTATCATCACATAGCTCGGCTCTAAGCAAAATGCAGGAGAGCTAAATAACACGGTTATATGATAAGTCAGCTATAAATTAGTCATTATTGATTCTTAAAGAAATATTGTCTATTTTAAGTGTGGTAAATTAATATTAAAAAATGTAATTAGAAATTACAATACCGTAAATTCGTCAATAACACGGACGGTTGAACTTCGTTGACATTTTTTGTTGTAGGAGCATACCTGAGTCGAAGAAATATATAGACTTAGAATATGCTTAGTTCTAAGCATAATTAACAATATACTGATATATTTTAATTATTTTAATTTAATATTCCTGTTGAATTAGCTATTTTACTGTTAATTTAATTTTATACTAATTATAAATACTTAATAAAAATATAGAAGTATCATTATCAACTGCAAAATCTATGTATATTATGTCATGGGAAGAACTATTCATGTCTATTGCATTGTCCATTAAACTATAGATGAAAAAAATTGATTTAAAACGTACATACAATATTTAAAAATATGAAAATGTGTGGATTTGGGGAACGTTGCATTATTAAGGTGATCATTTAAGCCTGCTCCTACAGATCATAAGCCCTGGCCACCACATTAAGAGATCCATGCTCGTTTCCCATATAAATGAGTAACTTGTTGGTATAGTAGTCATGATTCTCGCCTAGTGATCTGGTGGTCGGTAGTTCAACACGCATTCCGTGTTAGCATCTCTATTTTTTTTAAAATACATATTTCTTCGTTTCTGTGAGACTTTTATAATTTATCTCGATCAATTAATATTTCCATCATATAATTCATTTTAAATTCCAATCAAATACATCGTAAAAAAGGACGTCCCGGAGAACGTTTGTCCGTCTGTATGACCGCGCCAATCTCGATAATCTCTAAACGAATTTGTATGCAGTTTTTACTGTTATGGTCTGCATTTCTTCGGGAAGATCTTCATGTTTTAAAAATTGGCTTAGCAAGAATGATATGGAAATATGGAGCTGAGCATTAACGGTATTAATGAATCAAGTCTGGAAAAAATTTACCGCTAAAGAACTCCCATGAAAAACGCTGCCTAATTGTGTAAAAGTAAATGATCTACAGAAAAGTCTGTGGTAGCATATATATGTACATTTTAAGTATAACTTACACCAACCATTTTTGCTATTAAATTTCATCAAATGTATAACTAAGATACAATGGTTAACTTTTCCGAACTTTTTTGAACAATTCATTATATCCTTATCAAATTAAACATCTTACTAACCTTAAGCATTTACCGCAGAGCAAATTTGTCCTATAAACCAAATCATTATTATTAAATAGTTTAGAATATATGACAAGTTGTACCGGGTGAAGCCGGGCCGGGTCGCTAGTAATAAATATTGTTAAAATTAACTTCAAATTATCCAAAACTTTATATTTATACATGATTTCACAGCCATGTTACGTTTTTATATCACATTGGTGTGTGATTCCTTCTCTTAATTAAGTGTAGTAAAATGTCTCCATTCAAACGGTTTTGAGAGGATTTTATAGAAAATGAATTCTCAAATATATTTTAGAGTTCATTGCGGTAGTTAGAAATTGAGAATTTCGCTCGGTACAATCTGTAGGAATTTATTCGGTTCCGCAAATCGCAGATATTGCTTCAAAAGTAATCAAAGTTCGAAGGCTAATTCAACAGAGAAACGACTTCTTTCGCCGTTCCATCAGCTATATAGGTACGCTGAAACTTGTTGAAATTAACGATTCAGATATGGGCACCATTATTGATCGCATATTGGGCAAATTTCGACGATAGCGCTATGTTTTGGTCGCGCATTGGTTTGGTTCAAAACCGTAGCGTGATTCTTGGTCTCGACGCGTAATGTTTATTCTGTTTTATACAAATTTTTCACTATCAAAATTCATCTTTCAAATTTTGTAACAGTTTATAATAAAAGTTTATTTTATTTATAAAATTAAGCATGGTTTAACTATTCTGGTTCGTATGTTTGGTAAACAAATAAATTGAACTTCTTCAAAAATAAATAATATAAATTTAACATGTAAATTCCACCATAATTAACATAGAGGGAACTATTGCGTTCATAATATCGCACAGATATTATATGTAAAATTGCAAATACAAAAAAAAGTAGCGATGAGAATCATTCTAAAGGAGAAATATAGAATAGAAAGATACTTTTATATTAAAACGAATAGTTTACTTTAAAATGAAATAGAATAGAATATTTTTAAAATAAAAAATCTCTAAAATAAGAACTTAAGCTAAAACAGTTATTTTCATATACAAAATCTTAAATGCCAAAATATTTCAAAAATAAAATTTATATATAGCTAACACAGATATTCATGGACATGAAATAAGAATTCCAACTAGAAAGAAGAGAAATTCATAAGACTGCTGATATTACAAAGTACTAAAGGAATTCAGTAATCTAAAAAAAATGTAAAAAAACAAAAAAATATTAACATGTTCAAGAAGGAGTGCAGACGTCATATCACTGAATAGAATAGAATTATTATATAAAATAGAATATATGCATGATTAAAATTATTTGATAACGATAAATAAATAAATAAAAATATATTAAATTAAAAATGTTGCACTAACTTGTGATGAACCGGCATGATAGAGGGCATCCTAATCAAATCGAGCAGACTGTATTTAATGTCGAAATGATGTTCAATTAATATTATAAAGCATTTTATTGTATTTCAATATAAATCGTTCTCCTGGTCACGGTAAGCACTATGATGTGCCTGTTAGATAGTGGGGTCCTCGTCAAATGACGGTATTTCTAGAGATGCTTTCTGTTATATGATAAATATTATACAGTCGTAAAATAGTTGACGCGAGTAGTATTTATTATTATATTTTTCATTCCGATCTTATATGTGAGCGCGCGCGATTGAGCGACAGGATGCAACCGGTCGACTTCAACCATATGATGTAGCGATACAGTTGTTAAAAATTAAATATTCTATGCAGAAATATTATTACTACTAAAATTCAACTTTTCATATGAAATAATGTTCTATACTATCAGAAATTACTCTAAACGATAAATTAACTAAAAATACGTATTAACTTAAAATAATATTAAATAATATAAATTTCATTGCAATGAATAAAGTCATTTGCCGTATGATGTTAGCGAAAATAGTTGTATGGCGCGGGTGGCAACGGCTGAGGTCGACAGATACGCTGTAACTATAAAAGGATCGCGGAATAAAATATTATACCTTCTTGAAATATTATAAATAATGTATTCTATACAATATTAATACTCTGCCTGTGCTAACTATACATTTAACTAAAATATATATTATTAACTGGAAATAATTATTCTGTGAAAATTGCGCTTTTGAATGCAATATTAACTAAAAATATTAACTAAAATATTTCTAACATCTTGGGTTCGCAGACGAAATCGATAATACCTAATGCCCTTTGCATTTACTAAGTATATTACCTAAATAGCCACAGCTATACCATCCTGTCCGTCAGGGACGAAACATAAAACACAGTTATATTCCTAAAAGTGCTACCTCTTACGCGACAAAAATACCTATTGCAGTCGGGCTATGAATATGAACTATTTCCGCCTCATAATGGCGCCTGGAACCAATACTAAAAACCTCACTAGAAATAATAAATGCGACTAAATCTCGATAAATACAATATATACTATTCGTAATACGTCGTTGAATTGGCACATGATTCGTCTAATGGATGAAGGACCCCGTTGTGTATCGTAATAACTTCAAATTCTTTTATAGGAGCAGTGTGGAAACAATTGCATAATATTACGTAATAAAAACATCTAACGAACCTAATAATCGATACATTTATGTTACAATAAAATACATACACTAGAAAGAATTCGTGTATTAGAAATAAAACATTTTCGATTTGAGACAAACCAGTAAAATCGTTCGAACGGCGCAAAGGGAAAAATTCACACATATTAAATAACACTGAAATTAATAATTATAAACACTTTGTATTAGCAAATTCTTACCTTGAATGGTTTCGTTCTAGACGTGCATGAACCTGTTCATATTAATTCCATGGGAAAATAATACATATATTTTCTATCTACGAAATAAGACATTTTTTGAAGCGAAACTTCTTTATAAATAAGTAGATAAGGTCTCGGGGATGGTTTGTTCGAAAGGATTCTACAACAGCCCGTGAGTTTATATGAAATAATAGTTTCTTTGAATGCTAATTTTGGTTTTTTAAACCCTCAGCATCTCTGCTGAGAGGGGTTGAGGCTCCGCGCCCGCCTAAACCCGGTGACCAACTTCCTAAGTGACTAAATGGCCCCCCTTGTTCCTCCGGAACTTACTGCATCCCGAGACTCTATCTCTTCTTTACGAGATGTGATCCTGTGACGCCTCTCTTTTAGGCTTATGATTGAGATGTACGTACTCTTTTGGTACGAGTTTCTGATGATGGGTGTTGTCTTGAGGCGCCTTTCTTTTAGGCCGGTGTTTGAAGAATCACGTACTCTTTTGGTACAAATTGATGACGACATTAGCCTCCTTTGCGGGCATAGTCAGCGATGTTACAAATTATTGTGCAATCTCATTATGCCTTTTCAGAGCGGCGTCCCACGATTCTGCATCTTGCAACATTTACTTTGGACAAATGTTAGAGTGTTAGTAACATATTTATAATATCCCAGCTATTCCATATGAGTGAATGATTTTTATATTTATTCTGGCCCTGTCTTTCTTACAGAGGACGAAATAGAAGTTAACGTTTTCTATCAAGGTTTTACAGCATTCAAGCATGGAAATCCTTCCAAAGACAAAGGGAACCTTTTTGTTGGTTTAAGTAGTTTGCGCCAGATGAGGTTAGGTGGTCGGTTTATTGACGACCCCGAGCAACAAGGAGGACCCCGCCTTTAAGGGGCCCTGCAGGGGCTTGTGCGGGTTCCACGCCCAAGTGCCGGCAATCATCCACCCCTCAGCCAGCTAGGCTAACACAAACCAGATATCCCCAATCTTTAGTTAGATCTCCCCATTCTGTCCTTTACTCGTCATTCTGAAGCCACTTATTAAGCTGAATATACCGAGGTACTCGATTCATAAAGAGTTAGTTGTAGACCGAGTGTAATGATTGCGCAATACCTACGCAATACAGTAATTATTATAATGCTACTAAGTAATTCATATAGAACTCCGTGTATTCAATTTTCAGCATAAACGGTATGAAATTCGCTTTGCATAAAAATACATCCGTTTGGAAGGAATTCTCGTACGATTTGAACCAATATCACACAAGCAATCGTGATATTTAATTACACAATTATTCCGAACTCAAATATTCCCAAAATAAATACATTTCGATAGTGAAAATAATTAACCGTAATAGATAATATAAATATGTTCCTTAGCTGTTACACAGTGGCGGTATGATCCTCTCTGGTACTGATGAATGGTAGATTCCTCCATACGTCCGGGCAGCAACTCCGTCCGCAAATGCTGTTCTCCAAATGAAGTCTCTGGCAGTAGTCTCTCGGGCAGCGCTTCCGCTGGCAGGTCTGGTCTCGAACTGAAGGGGCTGAGTATATCGTGTTCGCTCCTTTTATAGTAACGATTTCACCATACCTCTGAAATCCACGCTAGTGCAGTGACTCATCCTATGCGCGATGACCTCACCGCCGGCGCTCGCCATTGGCCGGATTCAGTCATCAGGACGGTCGCCTCCGGCTCAACCCGTCGAAAGGTAACGCGTGCCTGTGATTGGTCCGTTTCGTTAAAATAAGAGTAAAGCACCCGCTACACGCGAGACTTGCTGTTCCGTTTCATAAATAATAAAGGCTCGTTCGCACCTACACACAAGGTCGAGTCTATTAGGATTGTCATAAACAATTTTAGTTTGACACAGAATTATATCTAAGGTATAATAAAGACCTAAGAAATATTACTTGTATAGCTGAATATTCAATATTTTGTTAGCCTCTTGTAATACATGGAATCTTGAGAAGAAATATATCAGGCTTTTACTTTTAAACGATTCCAAACAGAAGAAATATATTTTTGATGTCCATACTTGACTTTTTGAATATTATTATTTTAAGATTTTCTAAATTTATTAAATCTATCTCTATGTCGACCATCACAAACTTACTAACTAAGGTAGGTACTCATAACCATAATCTTTACCAGCCGTTTTTAATCCATTGCTGGATGAAGGCTTCCCCAAGTGCCTCCCATTTTTCTCTTAATAGTATTATTCGCTGCCACGTATCTCCGCAGAATTTGATGATTCGTCAATTCAGTAAGTTTTACGGCAGCCTGTCGACCTTTCGATTCCTTTGGATGATCGCATTCGCCCAGTCATTGTCCGTCCTCTGGGCGATTTCACATACCATTTTTTTTTCTTGGCCTATTCAATTATGTCAAGTACTCTTGTACGTTCTCTTGTCCGCACGTTTCTTTTTCTGTTTACTTGTGTGATGCCCATCATACATCATTCTGTCTACTTATAGTTTTTGGAATTCTCTTTTTATTCGCAACCATGATGCTAAGAGATGCTTTTCGTTTTTAAATTCTGACTAACTCCTAACAATGTATTATTTCCAAAAACTTATTCGCTAACAATAACTTTTACTAGCCTCTAAAGAGGCCCGGATAGCCGAGCGTGACAGATCTATAAGCGCGTGGCTCGGGCTATACAATACGGCTAGTTATCTATGCCTATAAAACTCAATGTCTGTCTGTCTGTTCTCTATACAAATCCACACCGTTTGTCCGATTTGATTCAAAATTTGTATACATATGCTTTAGGACCCGGCGGGTAACATAGGCAACATTTCCTCCCTATTCTCATACCCCTTTCCCTCCCCCTGACATATTTTCGATGCAAATCTATACCGTTTAACCGATCGGACTCAAAATTTGGAAACTTATTCTTAAGGACTCGGCGGGTAATATGTGCGACATTTCTCCTCTATTCTTTTAACCCTTTCCCTCCCCTTATATGTTTTCTAGGTAAATCTGAACCTTTCGGCCGATCGGGCCTCAAAATTTGGAAACTTATTCGTTAGGACTCGGCGGGTGACATATGCGACATTTCCCCCCTAATCTTTCAACCCTTCCCCTCCGCTTGTATATTTTCGATGCCTTTGTTTACCCTCACAAATTTATTTTAAACTTAATCCTTAACCCGTGGTAAGGACAGCTAGTTCTTAATATAATAATTAGGCAAATTAATCGTTTACTCATTTGTATTGTATGATAAAATACTCTGGAGCGTCTCTTTTAATGTCGTTTATTTCTCAATTTACCATCGGACGGCTGTAAGCTGTAAAAAAAAATGTTTTTGATTTTGATTGTGATTGAATAACAAATTATTTACCAATTTTTTTGTCAAAACAACTGCATATTTCGAACATGTTTCTTTGACATAATTATATATTACTTATACAAATAAAAACAATTTTTTGTAATTCACTGTTAGGTTCACTGTTTGTGTTCATATCTTTAATTTTTAGATTTGATTTAATTTTTTATGTTTCATCTATTGTACATCCTGCTAAATGAGATACTTGAAAAGTCATATAAAAATATGACTTTTCAATGTTCGGATCACGATTATAATAAATTCACTTCTCACTCCTCACTCCTTTGGTACAATACCTTCAACCTCTATATATTATTATCAAAATTAGTTTCAAAATTTTAATTGCGGGCTTTTCGCTGTCAGCATTACAGTTTTCAAGGCGTCACAAATTAGTTTATAATTTAAATTTAAGAGAATATTCATTGTCTCCTAATAATTTTTAAAGTAAATTAGACTTTGAATTTTAAGAGAATATAATATTTTTCATTTAAAATTATAATCTATCCAAGAAGAATAATCACTTAAACAACAGCCTGTGTTATAAATATATTAATTATGTAAAAAAAATATTATTATACTTTATAGAATTTTTAGAGATTGGCAATTAAAGTAGGTAATTGATGATTTTCTTCTTTGATTTTCATACTATAAATAATAATCAATCTTAATCAGTATACTATAATAATATTAAGAGCATTAGTTTAATTATAAAATATCTGAATGTGAATGAGTTAGTTTTTTTATTTATTTCTTTCTATATTAAAAATTAAACACCTCTATGCCTGCCTCACTAGAGAAATCTTTTCAAGACAGGTAAAAATGGCATTTATACATATATACTCAACAGTACATTTCCTAGTACGTTTACTAGGAAATGTACTGTTGAGAATGATATCAAAATGAGGATGAAATTCAGAAATAGAGTAAATGAGACTCGGAATACCATTATCGCCAATAGGAATTTGTCACATGAGACAACACTAGCAATGTAGTTTTGTTATCAATGAAATGAGGAAACCTATAATTTGTAAAATATAATGACGAAAATAGGCTGAATGCCGTCGCTCAGACGCATATTTGAAAAATCTATTTACGAAAGATTAAAGAATTAACAAATGCTAAGCGAACAGCTTGCAGCAGTCGATAGAAATATGGATGGGTCACTGAAATGCTTTGGTGACAATATATGATATACGAGTGTTGAATGTAATAGGAACAGAGGGTGTCTGTGGAAGAGCTGGTTCCATCAAATAAACCAAATATTGAAGGTCGGCCCCGTTAATGGCTTCAGCAATCCGAGTGTAAAAAAATGAGAGTGAATGTGGTGAGAGTGGTACATGATGTAAAATTAAAAGTAATTCAGACAATTTTATGGTTTTTGTTTTCTGGGGTATTATGTTTTTGGCTGACGATTCGGATCCCATTGCAGGGTCCATCATCAGAGCTGATGTGTTGTTATGACTGCTTTCTACACGGTATTATATGTAGGCAAATACTTGTGGTTGTAAATATTAATGTGTGGTTACGTATTAGTAAGGTCTTAAAAACAGGGCATAATACACCAGAAAACACATAGCAGAAGATGTGAACGGCTGTGAAAACCCAACAACATTCTTAATTCAGACAAATACATCACCTCATTTTATAAACAATAAATACCTTCACAAGACCATTTGAAGCCTTGCAAGAATATTCCACTTAATTTTTAAATACTTTCAATATCCAACTTCTACAATTTGTATTTATAGATTAGTATATAATATATACTATTTTAAAAAAGTTTATTGGCATTATTCCATATTTAATCATGTACATATATATTATTTATATTTGCACATATGTATGTAAGTATCAATGTAAAATTGTTTTTATTCATTGTAATCAGGCAGTGTATCTATTAGTCTTAAAAATTAATATTATTCTTTTAAATAATATGAATTGGGTAATTGCTAAAAAATCAATCATCAAAACATATTTTTCATTATAAATCCTTTATAAAATAGTTATTTTAGTAAAGTTTAATAAATTATTTTACAGAATAAAACCAAGTTTTGTGGCAATTTTAAATAAAGAAATAAATTCAAGAGTCCATAATTTTATAATAGTACCAAAAAATAGGAAGTGGAGACTGTACTCGGCTCTCGGAGCCGAGCAGGCAGGCTGATGAAGCGGTCGCTAGGGTCGGCCAACAAGGTGCGAGAAAGACATATATTGTCACTTAGAGTATATACAAACTACTCTAAGTATTTTCATCACTTTCACACCGTTGTTGCTAGGAATTCTCATTTTATAAACGGTCTTACAATTGCCCACATTCTCCCAACTTGCCAGACATAAATTTGATTTTTTTGTGTGCGTGTATTTGTATGTATGTAAGAATACATTGTCATCGACAATCAAGTCGATGTGCAAATTTTCAGCTCGATTGGATGACGCGAAATGTATTAATTTTCACTTCCGAGATTTTTCCACAAGGAATCAAGACCGACGGTGAACTTGATACAAAGGATTTAATAAAAATGTTCAGCTACGACCGTAGCCTGCAGGACTAACATGTATAAGAGAAATCCATAGGATATGACGCTGAGTGATGAAGGTTGAAGGAACAACATTTATTCCAGGCAGGTAGGTGCTGATGGAACAGGGACCGCCGTGCCGGTGAAGGAATAGGTCAGATTAGAAGTATGAAGGTATTTTTTTTATGAATAGAAATGATAACATTTTCAGGACATGTACGGTGAAGCGTTAAACAGCTTTATGAGAACTGTAAATAATTATATGGTAAATATTATGTTTCGTGATTTGGTTCGTGGATTTTTTAAATTCTAATTTTAAAATTAATTTTATTACAATTAAGGTGAACGGACTTTTTTCTTCCATATATACAACTTTTCAAATTTTATGGATATGTGATCGATAATGGGTAGAATTGGTGATTAAGTGAGTTAATTGGTGGCTTAAGTCATAATTTTACATTGTGATCACTTAAGCCAGCCAATGACAGGTCGTAAGACCTCTATACGCCTAAAAAAGATTTCCACACTTTTTTCTACACTTTCCCACATAAATAGCAACGTCCCTTTAATACATTTTAAATTTATCTTAATTTAATCCATGGAATGTTTTTACCGTGAGATATAACATCGCGTGGTGCCATATATTTATATATGGTATTTTTTTAGGTAATACAAATTATCATAAATAACCCAATAATGATAACCACAATGATATAAAAATGGATAAAAAAGACAAATTTTATTCCGTTTAAGGAAATGTTAGTGTCAGCGAAAAGCCAGGGAGACCGGGGCAAAGAGTTTCCGATATAATGTGAATTTTTTGCTGACTTAATTCATTCTTAACTAACTAAAACTGAGCCTCGTTTCGCTAATTTCTCAAGTAATTAATGATGCCTAACGAACTCTTCTTAATCTAATAAAGTCAAAAAATCTCTAAATTTGACAGCAGTATCAAGATACAGGTTCAAAATTATATATAACTCGAGAAATGACCGTGGTTTTGTAAATCAGTATTGCCAAATTGATTTTTAATCTAATTTAAAATATGTAGAAGATCAAAATTAGTAATACAAAATCGGTCCATTATTATTAGTAGTACACCGATCAGTACACAATAGAACAATTTATCAGTACTTATAATAAAGAATCATTGCGTTATAACAATCCAACAAAGTAATTTTTTTGGGGTATTTTTCCGTCTTTCTACGACCATTCCGCCTGATATTTCGAATCCCATTACAAGGTTCATCATCAGCGCTCTTGTGTTTTTATGACAGCTTTCGACACGGTTTTAACTACAACATTGACACTCATTAACCTTGCAATGGTATCCGAAACATGGCAGAATACCCCAGAAAAACTCAAACCAAAAGATTCTGAACGGTCGTTAAAACCTAAGAATATTTTTTAAAAATTAATGATCTGACTGTATTATATAAAATTGTCATGGAACCAACCTTACCCGACATAACCTAAGCTAACCCAACCCAACCTTTTCTGACCTAAATTATCCTAACCAACAAAATGTACTGACTTAAAATATGACCAAAAATCTATTTGATATTGAAACTGAATTATTTATATTAATCAAATATTATATGATAAACTCTTTTTATTGTACAAAATACTATTGCAACTTATTAATAAAAATATCGTTCAAACAAATAAAAGCATTTAGATATAACGTATCGTTTTAAGAATAGCCTAAAAATAAATATTTACTTTTTATAAATAATTTATTTTATTTTATTAATTAAAATTTACTTTGTTTTTACCACTTATATATTGAAAAATATCAACATGTTTCAGAGCCCATGAACCCTTCGACAGGATATAATGTATACTAAAAATTAAACCACAAAAACAAAGTTTTCATTATAAATTCTTTATACGCAAGAAAAAGAACTGAATGCAGAAAATTTCATTTGATGTCATTCAAACTCATGCAAACTTCTTCTCTGTAGAGGATGGATACCTCTAGAAATGTCTAATTTTCATAGGTACTGCTTTATCATAATGATGTTACCCAAGTATGATTATTCAGGAACCTAGCCATTGGAGCCCCGTTCTTAGAGCATCTTGGAGAAAAAAAATGAATAACATTTGAAATTAATTCCAGATTTGCCATAAAATAATTCTGTTTTTGCTTGTAACTTTGCGAAAAAAAAAATGTTGAAAAAAGTAAAAACGCTAATATATTGAAAAGTAAAAACTCTAGAAATTGTGATTTTTAGATATAAAATCGAACTACCCCTTGCGGAGCAGCGGCTGAAACTGTGAAAACCGAGTGAAAGCTAATTTAATTCTGAAGCACATGACTTCGGAATGTTTATTTTCAGCACACTCGATAGCCGTACTCGTGCTCTATCCATTGCAATATTAACATGCAAAATTGGCCTAAGAATCGCAGATCAGTATACAAAAATATAAAAACGGCAAAAAACAACGAAGCCATTCCGTGGACACACAATTTGGAACAAAAATTTCCTGTAAACCTGACGCGTACTATTGCTATGTGTAGTTATTTGTGACACCTGGCTACGATTTTTTTAACCGAATTATTAAAAAAACAGAAAATTTCGATATTGGGTGGATATCAAAACAACTGGAGGGGGTAAAAAAAAACAAAAAATGGGCAAAATATGGCACCTCTATTATTCGAACATGAGACTCGATTTTTGAATTTCATTCAAACTATGCAACCAGTCGCAGAAACATCGCGCTCGGTAAAAAAAGACCAAAAAAAGTTTTTTATTTTTGTCACACTGCGAGAAAGAGATGGATGCAAAATTCCAACATACAAAAGAAAGAAGGCCGGATTTTGCACCTTTTGCACCATTCATATTTTCGATTTCTTTCTTAAGAGGCCCCAGTACACGATTTTCGTATTTGCTCTCGATTTTGTTAAATTTAACTTAAACTTATTAAATCATTTTGCAAAACCCATAGCTAAACAGGCTTTTAATCTATTTTATTATGATAGATCCATTTACTCTTGAAGCATTTCCTTAAAAAATTATGAACAGATATATTGTTATAACATCAAAAAAATATAACCCCGAAACACTATTTTAGTTTTCATGCAATAGAGTTATCTTTGGTAGTTAGTGTGTTAATCTCGTATATTTTCAAATAAAAACCATATATTTTATGTACAAATTGATTTTATAAAGTTTAAAAAAGAAGTGGTGCTATTCAGACATTAATATTTTTTGATAATTTGCTAAATATATCATTTTACAAAAGACAAAAATTAAACGTTTTTTTACCTATATTGCAGTATCCATAAAACCATTAAAACATCGATTATTTTAATTAAATTATATATGCAAACTAAGAAAATTTCACTGTCATTAATAAAAAAATATTCAAAAAATTATACCTCATACTCAAGAAGTTGAATTAATTAAATCCTATAGTCTGAAATGCGCGGGCTCGCTGCCGCCGGGCGCGCGGCCATAAATTAAATTTCTACACGTTTTTTCCTATATAAAAATAATAACAATTTTTTTTTTTAATTCTTGATCCACATAAAATTTAAATCATAAATGTATTTGTATGATATATGACTTTCATTGTTCAAGAACTAAAACTTAGGTCCAACGACAAATGTTCATACCTTCAGCCATCGAACGAACCCGTATTAACGTATGAATAATAATAAAATTATCCTATTTTCGGCAATTCTTTTCATTTCCTTTATCTTGAATATGGTTAGAAAAGGTTTCCCAAATGTAAATCATGTCGTACTTATGTACGTAGTAGTAATCCAGATAAGGGACGCCAATTTAATATGAAGGACCCGTCGCTGGAATATTATGGGATAACAAAAACGGACGATTTCTTATGAGCAAACCATCCTAGTCTAGGTACCTACTCAGTTAATTATTGAGAGACATCTTGGCTCTCAAATAATTTACACAAAAAATGACCTTTATGCGTCTGTAATGAATACAGTAAAGGTTTAAAACATTTTTAAAAACATTTTCTTTCATTTATGAAAGCCTTCACGATATTTTGCTGGGTTGGGGAGAATTTTTAAAACTAGGGTAAATCCTCAGAGCCGAATTACCACCATCTCTAAAGACCAAGGCCTACAATCATAGTCAAAAACTCATACACAAATTGTAAACAAAAATTTAAAGTTACAATTTCATTTCATTTTCATTTCAATACCGAAATACAGGCGTTCATTGGACAAATGAAATTTAATTGCTTGATACATACACACATTACATACATAAAAATATAGGATCATAATTAACAAGAAAACAATTTGTATTTGATTTTTTAATGTCTATACTTTGATTTTTAATTTTTAGTATACGTTATATCCTGATGAAGGGACCATTGGTCCCGAAACATGTTGATATTTCAACAAACAAGTTATCTTGCCATTATTGAAGAAAATTAAAGTAGCCCAAACAGCAATAGAAAGGTTTATCGTACTTGAAGTCTATGGTACATCAGGCCGTGTACCTATGGAGATCACGATCTCTCGATAGGTACACGACCTAAAGTACCAGTTCACCATAGAACCCAGGTAACAGACGTTTCCCAAAAAATATGCACACTAAAATGACAATGGGCTGGACTTTGTCGAAGAGATAATGGACGGTAGCGAAAATTAGATTTTGAATCCAAGTCCTGTACTTGTAAAAGATGTGTTGGTTGTCTGATCGATAATGAAGCGATGGAATAAAAAGAGTAGTAGGCAACGAATGTATGGGAACGACTGAGGATAGAGAGAACTGAAGATCCTTAGAGATAGCCTTTCCAGCAGTGGAGAGACGCGGAATGATGATGAAAGGAAACTGCAAACTAACAGTCTGTTGAAAAAACTACTTTTTGTATCAAACCTAAAATATATGTGATGTATTATAAAATACTATAATATAAAAATATTTATATACACAGGAATGTGCGCAATATTTAATGAATAATTACATGCCTATCCCACACATAGATTTATTCATAGATATTACCTATACTCGTAGGTACATATCTTTGAATAAATCCAGATTGAATTTACAACGGTACGTGTAGGCTGAATGGCATTCTATCAATTCTCCATTCTGGAGATAAGCTAGATAGGTTATTCTGTTACCTATAATAGCTTTTATATTTTTTCGCACATATGATAGCCTTTTATAGGTTGTCTTCTCAGCAGAAAAAAAAATCGAATCTCAGCTACAGTGGGGCGTCTACAAATATATTATTTGCTTTCAATTATGAATAACTTCTCCGTTACAGAATATTAAATATTTTTCATAAATATAAATAGATTTAATGCTTTCAAATTATATAATCAAATATAGGTCAACTTGGTTGTAATATTTTAAATCAGTCAATTTATTTATCGACGTTTTATACTTTAACGAATATATGTGATTTTTTAATTGTGAGATGACAAAAATGTAAAATTGAACATATATATATTTCCCTAGCCGTCTTCTACTACACAATACTATGAGCAAACACGCGTTATCATGTGTGCAATACACGTGTTCCCTGAAGAAATATATCATTTTATTTTTTCATTTTCAAGTAATTGCCTTTTTCCTCTTTAGGGAGGAAATAAATATAATCCCTTCGAGAAGGGGATATTTTTCATGTTATCTATTATCCAACATATCTGAAAAAGTCAAATTTTTATACATGTTAGTATATATAGTGTATTATCAATATGTATTTGAATCAAATTTAACTTTTTCTGTTTTAATTAAGTATTAATTGTTTCTGTATGGTACAATATTTCGTTTTCACTGTACTGAATACTTTGCTAAAATGCTCTAAAATTTACATTTTAATTATTACAAAATTCTGATCGACTTATGAAACTGCTATCTACGAACATGCCTGACGTAATCAGCGGAAATAAATTATTTGCGCATTAATTCTAGCTCTTAAACCCTTAATATTTGAATAACAACCCCATTTGACATTTACGAATACGTAGTTTCCCCGATTAAATACATTTAACGTTTGTAATAATTATTAATCTCGGTAACAAAAATCTCTAACTTAATATCATATTTTAATTGTCACCAATCTACAATTTGTTACAAATGTTGAGCATCCTTATTATGCAAAAAAAGTATATTTTTATGGTCAGTAAAACTATAAAAATATATAAAGCTGGAAAACGATCCCATGAGAGAAATTTTTCGAGGAGAGTTATAGGTTGATTTATATATCTACTGGTTTTTTCATCCACCTATTCGTATACAGAAATATATTATATTGGAAAGATTCGGAAATATTTTATATGAGATTAATACGGTAGGTAATAGAAATCTGAATTTCTAGACACAGATTTCTATTACTGTCTTTTAATCTAATCGGAGGACTAGATTAAATGTGGGTTGGATATAAGAAATGCTCGACGACTGCGCGCTTACCAGACAGCCTCGTCAAGAGGTTACATTAGCTTCCACCGGACTTTGTACTTACATGTCTACTAGGATATCAGGAGCTCTCCGCTCTGATCAAATAAGACTTGTGGGCTGGTCACGTACCTTTCACATTAACACAATGCACAACGAACGTGTCGCGCATTTAAGCAAATTTGAACTTACATATATGTTAGTATGTAATTACAATATAATGTGTTCTTCCAAGCAACAATCGTTTCAGCTTAACGCTATGGCGTTGGCCAGGCGCGGGCTAAAGCGACCACTCCTTTCCTAACCCCGGGCCTTAAAATAGCTTTTGGTATTTAACTCAATTTCATCGCGTATAATTAATCAGAATTGTGGGGTAAAGAAGCAAAGATAGCAATATCCGGCAAAGGATTACTAATTTATAATGTACTGAATTCGAGATTTTATAGAAAACACAGACTACAGATTGACAGGAAACAAGATTTTGTAAGAGATAGATTCATACAATTTAGAATTTAGTACATTTTAAATTAGTATTCCTCGATGACAGCATTCAAAATATTTTTTTTATTTTTTTGGATATTGCTGCCTTTGCTTTTATTTTATATCCCACACAACTTTTTTATATTAACGCGAATAAATCAGTAGAGTTAGAGTAAATTAGAGTAAATCAAATACTCATGTATTAATTTCAATTATATTTACATTTTCTATCATTACTGTCCGCAATCATCTCACTCGGTATCAGGACATAATATGGACTCACCTACATATCTTGCACTTCTCGACACTCCAAATGATAACAAGGGTATATTTGGAGCAATTAATAATTGCAAGTTGACTATATTTTAATAGAAGTGCGTTCACCTACATACTATTGAGAAAATCCAACCTATCTTACATTAAACACACTGGATGACTGAGCAGAGATATTTTGGAACATATTTTTCTGTAGAAGATACTGCGAACAAGATGAACAGATTTATGACATTACAAAAGTTTGTCTCACGTCACCGACCGTAGAGAAGAAAAATTATCACATTTTACGAGTTTTGATCACTTCAGAACGGAAGTTTGTTCTGTTATTTTTATCTTACTCTACAACTTCCGAAACTGAAAGAAGCAAAGAAGAGAAGATAAATCTAAAGTACTAACGTACACCTGAATGGTAATGTATTTTATTAATATTGTTACTATTCAGTAACGCTCCAGTGCCATTTTGTATTTATAACAGGCGTAATACATCTTAAAATAATTATTATTACTTACACGTAACCTTTACCTTTTGGGAAAATTTTCGCATCCACCTACTTATAAATGGCAATGAAAACGAACGTACCATAAACCAGACAGACCTTTCCTTAGTCGGTCAATGTAACGACGAAGGGTGAGGATAACAGGTATGCTCTTTTAGGGTGTTCGCCCTCTAGACACTAAACGATAGCAGTTTAGTACAGCTAACTCACAAGTACGCCTACTTACGAAGATAATAGGCAAAGTTCACAACTTGCGTAATTATACCCAATGCCAATGTGTGTTGTTGTTCCGAAAATCTATTAAGATAAATTTGTATTCAACCTCTTTAGTACCTGATTCGTAGATACTTCAGAGATCTTATAGAAATCTTTCAAAGTAAAATAATTCAACATTCATTTTCTTATGTCTTCTCTTGTGTTTATCTTAAGCAGCAAAAACTTTAATTGACTGTAGCATTGACATATGAGCACGGTTTATTTTATCTGGAATTTCTAGTTTAACGCAACTATTTTCAGTACGCAACCTCGTTTCTCTGAACATATTTAATCCAGCCGCACATCCGTGGGCTGCCGCGTCCTGGACGTTCTCCACGGTAAGCGTGTTATTATTGGGGGTGATTCAACGCTCGCTCTCCCCCTGGTGGGACCACGATATCAGGAGGCATGGCTGTGTAGGAAGGGGCGCAATAGAAGGTTTCATTGCTACCTCAGGTCTTAACATAATAAATGAACAGGAAAAGCCAACGCCCTTCGCGGTTCTTGCCGGGAGAGTTGCATTGACAACACACTTTTGCACCAACAACTGTGGCGCTTGTTGGAGTGGAGGATATTGTACGGTGTGATACCACCGATCGTCACTTATTATAATTAAATTCAAAAACATGGATTGATTTAAGAAAATATTCGAAGACATAAATAAGTAAAAAAACTGGTTAGACTCTAATAGTTCTCGATTAATCGCTGCGACCTTTTATCAGATTTTAATAGTATAATTCATAAAAACGCAGATGATATTAACCATAGATTCACATGTGCACAAAATTGCACATCGATTAGAAATTTAGATGAAATAAAATATCTAGGTATTTTAATAGATACTAGTATGAAACGGAAGCCTCATATAACTAATTAATCAAAATAGTTGGAAAAATTAAGAAATAAATAATTTATTAATGAAGAAATAAATAAATGAAATTAAGAGAAATACACAAATATCAAATAATAAAACTGAAAAATTAAATGCTAGAACCTGGATTCGAACCACGGACCTCTGTCTTACGCGGACAGCGTGTTACCAATTTCACTACCCCAGTTACTTAATAACTCGTCAATATTTGATAGTTATATGGTTCTCTTTGAATTATTAAATCACTTGTTATATCTATATTATATATATATATATATAATATATTATATATATATTCCTCTATATATAGTATATTCATATATAATATATATATATAATACTATCATCTATTATATATATATAATTAGGTCCTTACATATGAAATTGACGTTTTGCCGTACTGGCAATTTTGATCTCAAATATCTTCTCTTTGGTTAGGAATTCCAAATCCAAATTTATACAGCTATTTACTCATGTATTTGTGTTTTGGAAATTATAATTCATTTGTTTTTTCCTCAATTGTTTTTTTCTTTGCGTCACTCAGTTTACAAGATGAAAAACTTGAAATATCACGTTATTTACGAGTACGAGTTCCACCGTGGCACCAGGCTGCAGAAACGGCTCGAAGGATTAATGGTGTGTATGGCCACGGTGCCGCAAAAGAAAACACCGTGCGGTTTTTTGGTTCGCAACGTTTTCGTTTCTGGCATTTCAACCGCAGAACAAGCCCCGTGGATGGCCGGAGACCAAAGTTGATAATGAAGAATTGAAGGCTATTGTGGAAGCGGATCCATCGCAAACCACATCCGAGTTAGCTGCAGGCTGCGGTGTTAGTAATAAAACTGTTCTAATCCACTTGAAGCAAATTAGTAAGGTGAAAAAGCTTGAAAGGTGGGCACCTCACGAATTGAGTGAAGCAAATCAACAAACGCGCGTTGACTGCTGCGTTGCATTACTCAACCGGCACAATAATTAAGGGATTTTAAATCGAATCATTACTTGTGATAAAAAGTGGATCCTGTACGATAATCGGAAGCGCTCATCGCAATGGTTGAACCCTGCCGAACCAGCCAAACCATGCCCCAAGCGAAAATTGACTCCAAAAAAGTTACTTGTGAGCGTTTGGTGGACTAGTACTGGTGTCGTTCACTACAGCTTTCTTAAATCTGGCCAGACGATTCCGGCAGATGTCTATTGTCAGCAACTGCAAACCATGATGGAAAAGCTAGCTGCTAAGCAACCGAGGCTGGTTAATCGCTCTAGGCCACTGCTGCTTCATGATAACGCTAGACCACACACTGCGCAACAGACGGCTACCAAATTAGAGGAGCTTCAATTGGAATGTCTAAGACATCCACCGTACTCTCCGGACCTTGCCCCAACAGATTACCATTTTTTTAGAAATTTGGATAACTTCTTGCAAAGGAAAAAATTCAACTCCGTTGGGGCAGTCCAAACCGCCTTCAAAGATTTTATTGATTCCCGTCCGAATGGTTTTTTTAGTAAAGGGATCGATGAACTACCTATGAGATGGCAAAAGTGCATAGATAGCAGTGGTACATACTTTGATTAAATAAATATATTATAATAAAAAAAAATCGGCTTTATGTTCCTCCCATACTAAACGTCAATTTCATATGTAAGGACCTAATATATTACTAAAGACAATTATAGCTGTGTACTTACTTTAATTCAATCAATTTTACAATATGGTATCATTGGGTGGGGAGGATCATATAAAACAACACTTAACACACTTTATATAGCTCAAAAAAGCATAATTAAAATTATTTTAAAAAGCCCTAGAACCTACCCTTCAAACCTATTATTCATAAACTTTTTTATGCCTACTGTGATGGAAATTTTTAATAAAATATCATTAGTACAAATTTTTAAAGAAAATTATAAAATGGATTCCTAAACTTCTAGGCCCACAAGAGCATTCCTTAATTTAAAATTACCCAGATACAAAACATGCGCAGCCCGAAACCACTATTCATTTGTAGGAATAAAAAAATTCGATTCATTACCGGATAAATTAAAAACAATTAAAGACTTTACGTCATTTAAAAATGAACTTAAAAACTTAAACAAAAAACTTCTTGAAATTCCTTTTTTAAATATTTATTTACGACTATTTTCATTTTGATTCCTGATATTTTTGTTTACTATTTTGTTTTTTAATACTTTTGTTTTAAAAATTGTAATATTAATAAAATAATATGATGTGATCTACTCCTCCCGTAACCACGATGGTCAGCTCTTTTGTGGAGAGTTATACGATCTTATTGTAGGAATGATCATTGTATTTATTAAATTTTGCACCATGATATGTATTTATAATAAATGAATAAATAAAATAAATAAAAAAATAAAAAAAGATACGGGCGTATTATTTTATACAATTGCAACTTCCGCAAAATTTGACACTGATCGATGTCCTCAAACAACTATTCGTTTTCAGAATTTATCACGTCATTCGCTGGCATTACCGCCGAGCGGTGGCATTATTCAACATATTTTCCGGGAATTTTCCGGGATATTTTTTATACACATGTAACCTGCGCTGGTAACATTCTGTTTTCAGAAAAATTATTTTGAATACTGTAACCTACCCTCAAACACATTCCCTGAGGAGATATAAAAATGAATTCTTCGTGTTAGGAACTTAATTAATGTAAGTAGCGTTGTATTTTATTCACACATTTTCAATTATTAGTTTTTTTTCATTACGGTAACAAATATGTAATTTCTATTAATTTTTTATTTTAAAATTTTTGGAACGTGGTATTCCTTGAAAAAGTGACTATCAAAGCTGAAATACTTCAGGGAATAAAGCTACAAATAATTCATAATTTTATTTTAAATTTGTCAAATTAATATTAGGATTAGTTTGCATTGATTGAATAGCAGAAAATAATTCGCAGCCAGGTTGGTCACTGTTCGACTACATGTTTCTATTGTGGATTATAAAACTCAATGTCTGTCTGTCTGTCTGTCTGTTCTCTATACAAATCCACACCGTTTGTCCGATTCGATTCAAATTTTGCATACTTATGCTTTGGGACCCGGCGGGTAACATAGGCAACATTTCCTCCCCTTTCGATGCAAATCTGTACCGTTTGACCGATCGGACTCAAAATTTGGAAACTTATTCTTTAGGACTCAGCGGGTAACAAAGGCGATATTTCCCCTCTATTCTCATACCCCATTCCCCTCGCTGATATATTTTCGATGCAAATCTGTACCGTTTGCCCGATCGGACTCAAAATTTGGATACTTATTCTTTAGGACTCGGCGGGTAACATTGGCTACATTGCCCTTCTCCTCCTTTACCCTTTCCCCTCCTGATATATTTTCGATGCAAATCTATACCGTTCGACCGATCGGACTCAAAATTTGAAAACTTATACTTTAGGACTCGGCAGGTAACATAGGCTATATTTCGTCCCTTCCCTTTTTACCTTTTCTCCTTCCTCTGATATATTTTCGATGCAAATCTATACCGTTCGAATCAAACCTTTTTTTCCCCCGACAAATTTATTTTCAACTTAATCCTTAACCCGTGCGATGCCGGGTACGAACAGTTAGTTATGGATAAAATAGAAAAAACAGTTTATTTTCTGTCCATTATCCCTTGTCTTTCGAGCTTAATCTTTACCTCTTTAGAGAAGGTTCGGAGTTCGTTGAATTTAAGAGCGTTTTGTATTGTTGATGTTTATTCTCCTCAACCGGAGATGTGCTCCGGGATCAAATAAAGGTATACAGGTTACAGTTATAAGAAGCTATTGATGTTCCTCAGAGGTCCGCCAGATGCAATGGTAGACTGAAAACGTGGCGACGTCGTTCTGTCTCCGTAGAGAGACTTTCTTTATTCCAGTTTGTTTACGGACACAGCTGTTTGATTACATTAACGTAAACAAACTGCATTTGCTGGGTCACCCGGGTTGGAGCAGTGTTAGATAGATACCTCTAAAAAAAATATATTTTATTTATGTAATTCTCTCGTACATATCTAATTTGTTACGATTAGTTGATGCTACCTATATACAAATGTTACATATCTTGTTCATCAAGATAAATATATTTATCATCACAGAAGATTATTAAAATCACAGAAGATTATTAAAGATATTTAAAATCATTATAGACTATATTACATTTAATGCAGACATCCGTTGACAGGATTAATAAACGTGTGTAAATTAAGTTTTCTTATTGTAGTGTTATTTTTTGTAAACCTCGCCATGGTAGACAGATAGCACATTATTAATTTTCGTTCGTAATTTTAATTTTTATCGTATAGATGAGCATTTTATTCAATTTTTATGGAATACAATGCTCATGTAAAAGGTAAATATTAAAAGAAACATTATAGTTGTTGTAAACTGATGTAAAACAACGACGCACTGTAAATGTATATATATCCTAGTGGGGTATCAAAGTACAAAGTAAAAACATTGTATGACAATTGGCGGAATGATAAGTTACAGAATACATTTATGGTTGAGAAATTAGAAATATTGTAGAAAATAAACTTATTTTACAAGATATAAATTACATCACATCGATCATTACAAAAATCACATGTATAGAGTGCTTCGGTTTCAAGGTCGAAGTCCAATCAATACGGCACGAGACTTTGCTGTAAGCAAATATAGCGAATTTTGCTTATATTAAGCATTGGTTACATGTTCAAACAATTGTTAACTAGGTACCTATTATAAAATTTCGATTCTTAACTGAAGCTGAATCAAGAAGAAAAAAAATAGTGGTTGAGATCTCGTTGTAGTAATTAATTTTATAAACGAATAATCTTTGACGTGACATTTGATACCATATTTTTCAGTCTGTCTTCATAAGCTTAATAAGTTGAAGACAACTGAGTTATATTTAGATAGAGATGATGCATTTGCAGGCTTAACGCTAGATGGATCTCTTGATTAAAACCGCTGTTTATCAGTTGGCCGCTGATTTAGATTGTAGTGTGTATGGTTTGTCTACCATTACGGTAAACAGTGCGATAAAGAATATTCTGACTTTTCGGTTCGGAAAATTAATTAATTTTCATAAATCTGCCAGTTATTTTTTTGCGTGATATTAAAATTTTTCCTTACTTATAAAAAATATTTATCTTTTAAATCTATCTACATATATCTACAAACATCTATTAAAAAAAACTCAACCAAAATATTTCTCTCAATTTTTTTTATTAACTTATCTTGTTAAAACTAATAATAATTTTAGAAGAAAATAAGTAACCGCTTTCTTAAGGAGGGAGTATTTTATGAAATTAATGATAAATGATGAAACCTATAGAGCTTCGGAGCAACGATAAGTGTAGGTTTCTTAATGAGTATTTTTCTTCGATATTTTTATTTGTTTTATATTATTTGATTATTTAGAGTATTCACAAGTTCACAGTACAATAAATCAAAGAAACAATCTTGAAATATCCTACTGGATCTCAATTATGAACGACTCAATATATCAATGTTATTTCAGATCTTAAACACTAATCTAACCAATTATATAAGCAATAAAACAAGAGAAAAGTAAAATAAACAAAGTATGACAATAGCAAAAAACAAAGTATGAAAACAGTAATAAAAGCAATAAATCAAGAGAAAAGTAAAATAAACAAATTATGAAAACAGTAATCAAAGCAATAAAACAAGAGAAAAGTAAAATAAACAAAGTATGACAATAGCAAAAAACAAAGTATGAAAACAGTAATAAAAGCAATAAATCAAGAGAAAAGTAAAATAAACAAATTATGAAAACAGTAATCAAAGCAATAAATCAAGAGAAAAGTGACATAAACAATGTATGAAAACAATTTTTAAATTAGTTTTTAAACAACAATTTTTAAAACAGTTTTTTTTGTTTATTGTAACTGATATATCCGCTAAAGTATATTTATTTAAATAATATATAATAGGCTAGCTTGTTGGCACGGCTTTGCTCGGGACCATAAGTCGGTAAGCGTAGAATTGTGTTGACGTCTCTTTTTTGCTGGTTTCGGCACCTGTGATTGGATTGCCTTGCTGGACCGTCTTCGCTTTGCCAAAATATGAACAGATATTTTAGCGCACAATCATAACACTCTATAGAGAACTTTCCAAAACTTTCTAGAGCATTCCGAAATCTTATAGAACTTCCTGGAATCTTCTAAAACTTTCCCTTTCCAGAAACTTCTAAAGCACTATAATTCTTTCTGGAATCTCTAGACCCACCGACGCACTCCCCCACTCAGTAGAACTTTCTGAAACTTTCTCTATCCAAAACTTTCTAGAGCATTCTGGAACCTTCTCTTAATCTTCTGGAAACTTCTAGACTCATCGATGAACTCAGCACTCAGTTTGGAACCTTATAAAACCTTTTTAAACTTTCTCCTTCCAGAACCTTCTAAAGCATTCGAGAACCTTAATGAACGTTCTGGAACCTTCTACACTCACCGACGTACTCCGTCACTCAGTTTGGAATCTTATATAACTTTTAGCAATCTTATAGAACATTCTCTTTCCGGAAATTTTTAGAGCTTTACCGAACATTCTGGAACCTTCTAGACTCACAGACACACTCCGCCACACTGTTTGGAAGATATCTTTCGGGAATCTTCTAAAGCGTTCTCCTTCCAGAACATTCGAGAACTTTATTGAACATTTTAGAACCTTCTAGCTTCACCGACACACTCCGCTACTCTGTTTGGAACCTTTTAGAACCTTCTGGAACTTTGTCTTTCTAGAATCTTCTAAAGAATTCGAGAAGCTTCGTAAACGTTCTGGAACCTTCTAGAATCATAGTCAGTCTCCGCCACACTGTTTGGAACGTAAGAGTACATTCTTTAGAAGAATAAAGAATCTTCTACAACGTTCTCCTTCCAGAACATTCTAGAACTTTATCAAACGTTCTGGAACCTCACAGATACACTCCGTCACTTTATCTGGAATCTTATAGAACTTTCGTTAATCTTCTAGAAGGTTATCTTTCCAGAACTTTCTAGAGCTTTATCGAACGTTCTGAAATTTTCTAGTCTCGCTGATACACTCAGCACTCAATTTGGAACCTTATAGATTTTTTGGGAATATTCCAGAATGTTCTCCTTTCAGAACTGTCTACAGCTTTATCAAACGTTCTAAAATCTTTTAGACTCACCGACACACTACGCCAGTCAGTTTGGAACCTTATAGAACCTTCTCGAACGTTTTTTTCCAAAACCTTCTAAAGCATTCGAGAAACATCATGAACTTTCTGTTCTAGACTTACTGACATACCTTGCCACTCAGTTTGTGACCTTATAGGGTTTTGGGAATATTCTAGAACCTTTTACTTCCAGAATTTTCTAAAGCATTATTGAAAATTCTAGAATCGTCTAGACTCACCGGCACACTCCGCCATTCAGTTTGGAACCTTATAGAATGTTCTTGAACTTTCTGCTTCCAGAAACTTGTACAGCATTCGAAAACCTTCATGAACGTTTTGGAACCTTCTGGATACACTGACACACTCCGCTGCTCACTTAGGAACCTCATGGAACTTTTAATAATCTTCTAGAACGTTCTTCTTCCAGAACTTTCTAGAGCTTTACCGAACATTCTGGAACCTTCTAGACTCACAGGCACACTCCGCCATACTGTTTGGAACGTTATAGAACTTTCGTGAATCTTCTACAAAGTTCTCCATCCAGAACATTCTTGAACTTTATCGAACAGTCTGGAACCTTATAGAATCACAGACACACTCCGCCAACAGAATTTTATAGACCTTTATCAAACGTTCTGGAACCTTCTCGACTCACCTCTTAGTTTGGAGCCTTATGGAATTTTCGGGAATCTTCTAGAACACTCCCCTTCCAGAACTTTCTAGAGCTTTACTGGACATTCTGAAACATTTTTGACTCACCGGCACACTTCACCACTTAGTTTGGAAACTTATAGAACTTTTGGAAATTTTCTAGAACGTTCTCTTTCCAGAACTTTCACAGTCGGCGGGCCCATTCTGGAACAATCTGAAGTATTTGCGGCCTTCCCATAACAAAACAATGTGCTAGAATGAACATTTTCGTCACCCACTCTCACCCACGCTTAGCCACCCCCACCAAACTCGCACATTTTTAATGGGACACCAAGGGCTATCCACCACCATAACCACCAGGGGTTGGTAGTATCTGGTTGTGAAGAAAACTTGGCGGATAGGGAAACACGGGTTTCTTTATATATATATATATATATATAAGCTTACATATGAAATTGGCGTTTTGCCGTACTGGCAAATTTGATCTCAAATATCTTCTCTTTGGTTAGGAATTCCAAATCCAAATTTATACAGCTATTTACCCATGTATTTGTGTTTTGAAAATTATAATTCATTTGTTTTTTCCTCAATTGTTTTTTTCTTTGCGTCACTCAGTTTACAAGATGAAAAACTTGGCAACCCTTGCGCAGCCGAAACGGCTCGAAAGATTAATCATGGTGTATGGCGACGGTGCCGCAAAAAGAAAAAAACACAGTGCGTGTTTGGTTCCCCAACGTTTTTTTGCGTTCTGTGGCGGGCTGGGGTCTGGCTCTGGAATTTTCTACGTTCGACCTGCGAAACAAGCCCCGGGGGACTGCCGGAGATCAAAGTTGCTAATGAAGAATTGAAGGCTATTGTGGAAGCGGATCCATAGAAAACCACATCCGAGTTAGCTGCAGGCTGCGGTGTTAGTGATAAAACTGTTTTAATCCACTTGAAGCAAATTGGTAAGGTGAAAAAGCTTGAAAGGTGGGTACCTCACGAATTGAGTGAAGCAAATCAACAAACGCGCGTTGACTGCGGCGTTGCATTACTCAACCGGCACAATAATGAAGGGATTTTAAATCGAATCATTACCTGTGATGAAAAGTGGATCCTGTACGATAATCGGAAGCGCTCATCGCAATGGCCTGCCGAATGGCCCTGCCGAACCAGACAAACCATGCCCCACGCGAAAATCGACTCCAAAAAGGTTACTTGTGAGCGTTTTGGTGAAAACTGTGTGGTTGTCCCGTTCACTACAGCTTTCTTAAATCTGGCCAGACGATTACGTCAGATGTCTATTGTCAGCAACTGCAAACCATGATGGAAAAGCTAGCTGCTAAACAACCGAGGCTGGTTAATCGCTCTAGGCCACTGCTGCTTCATGATAACGCTAGACCACACACTGCACAACAGACGGCTACCAAATTAAAGGAGCTTCAATTGGAATGTCTAAGACATCCACCGTACTCTCCGGACCTTGCCCCAACAGATTACCATTTTTTTCGAAATTTGGATAACTTCCTGCAAAGGAAAAAATCAACTCCGATGGGACAGTCCAAACCACCTTCAAAGATTTTATTGATTCCCGTCCGAATGGTTTTTTTAGTAAAGGGATCGATGAACTACCTATGAGATGGCAAAAGTGCATAGATAGCAATGGTACATACTTAAATAAATATATTATAATAATAAAAAAAGGCTTTATGTTCCTCCCATACTAAACGCCAATTTCATATGTAAGGTCCTAATATATATATATATATATATTGATTATGTTATAAAAAAGTAATATAAATAATAAATATAATATACATGATCTCCTTCTGTAAACTCAATATATTCCTTTTTTCTAATGGTAACAATGCGTCTGTCAATTGAACCATTTTCTATATGTTGATTATTGATTCTTAGTATATGTGGAACATAATTAAATATAATAAAAATCATTTTTAAACAATATAAGAGTCAAAAAAAAAATTTTTAATAAGGGTCGAATTTCCAAAACACATACAAAACATTGAAATAATTAGTGGAATGCAAGATTGCTCTCTTTGATGTTAAGAAATATTTTAATCAAAATTGCGCAATGAATTTGAAAAGAAAAAATAAAACAGCCTTTGTTTGTGCACATGATGGCTTTATAATCGTACAAAACTTCCTGGAAAATAATATTTGCAAAGGCCATTTCCTTGAAAGTTAATTTTTAATTTCAGATAATTCAGTTTGCTGGCACAGAGTCGAGGAAAGAATAATCAACGACCAATTTGCACGAACTTATTATTCAAGATAAATTATGTTAAATAAAGCAAAAAACGTGAATGGTATAAATTAAGCTATTTTTCTTTCGATTCGCAAGATTCCATGAAACCAAAAATACAGAATTATACTGTACATATAATATATGTCGTTACACTGAAGTTCACAAGACTAAGACGAGCATCTTTCGTCCAACGGGTGAACAACTTTATAGCATTTAAAGACTTATCTGTATAATGGAGTTCCAGTAGCCAAAAGACCTCTTGGCCACCCACCTATAAGATGGCTGATGATGTGAGAAATGACGCATAATATTGCACAATGCCAGTTTGGAATAAATAGATCAGGACGTGGATGATTGAGAGCACTTGTGCGACCGAAATCTTAACGACCCATAGCACCAAAAGAATATTTCCAGTTTGTTTGATCTAATAGTAAGAGATTCCTCGAATCCTAATATAACATTAGCGCTTCAATTATTGTAATATGAATATTGACAGTACAGTAATAAGATTATAATATTAAAAACCAAATTAATTAATCAATTAGAAAGACATACAGAAAAATCAAATGCACGAAAAAATATTTGGCTGCTACCGGGATTCGAACCACGGATATCCAATTACGTTATAGTGGCCGTGTATATTTCCGTGAATATATTGACCTTATCTGTAAGTCTAATTGTTTATTAATTGATTAACTTTTATTGTCCATTTTTAGAGCAATCCACTTTTTTCTGGTACAGTAGGCACAAATACCTTCGTGTTCCTGGCGCTTGAAGACGCCAGAACTTTATTTGTCAGCATTTTTATTTGTGGACACATTTGATACAACATACGTATATATTATATTCAAGAACACATTCTTATTGTGAAGTTGCAATTTTTTCAGAACAAAGTTCTGTGAAATTTAAAACCAAATTAACCGGTCGAATGCCGCGCAATTTCGCGCACGATTTCTGTTTTTTAGACACTTTTTTGTGATGGTTATATTCATGTAAAAATCAACAATAAGTGCTAAGAACTTGCAGTTTCTAGTTTCTCAATATACAGACTTCAATACTTTTATTTCAATAATTACTTGTATAATAATTAATTATTCATTATTTATGGAAATATGTAACGAAATTTACTGTCAGAAATGTACGCACATGTTTATCGAATAAAACTATGGAAGCAATAACATTAAAGATATTGTATATCAATATTTTCGTTCTAAATATATCAAAGAATATAGAAATCCTTTTTTATTGAAAAATAACACTTTTTTAACAGATAGATAACACAATTAATGCGCAGTTTGAAGACGACATTTGGAATAATTTTTTTGTCCGGTTTGCGCCGAAAATGAGGTTACTGGACAAATAGAGCTCATTCATTCATTCAAAAATTTGAGATACACCAATGATAAGCTTTAAAAACCCATAAACGCAAGTAAAATAGGCCGAATTCGCATACGTGTCTAGGGAGCGCAGATGTGCGCTCCGGCACCCGACCGGGTAATTAATCAATTAGAAAGACATTTATTTATTTATTTATTACATACAGAAAAATCAAATCTACGAAAAAATTATAAGTTCGATCAATTCTGACTGCTGTAATTACTCTCAACTGGGTACAGATTATTCAACATTGGTTTCTGTTCATCAAAATGTGTAGACATGATCCAACGTAAGTTTCTTGATACACGGCCTGGTTACACGTTACACGGCTGGTTCCAAAATGATTGACTTGTTTAAAAAAAATACTACGAGTTAGTAAATTTACAAACAATTATGAAAAGGTCAAATTAAATACTCTTAAAAAGTATATTGCCTTAGTAAATAAGTCGCACTTTATTACAAGAAAACTTTTTTACTTAAGAAACTCAGTTTGGACGAAAATACAATTAATTAAACACTACGTCCGTTCTATGTACTGTCTTAAACATACGTAAGGGGGCACATGCCTCCGTTGTGACGCAACCCCCTTTAATAAAGAATAGTCTGTAAATTATTATACTATGTGATTTCTAAATAATATTATTTATTTTACTGTTGAAAAATATCTACTTTAATAACACAAAAAATAGTGATTTCTAATTTCAATTAATACAGAATGTACTGAAATATAATTTTGTTAAATTAATCAAGATAGTAGATGTTAGACTGTAGCACCAGGGCAATTTTTCCTTTTTCTCTATTTAACTATTTCTCTCTGTCCTCTCGGCGGTAAGGAGGTCGCTGAAAAAGAGGATTTTGTCTCATTCCAATAGCGGACTTAAGCTGCGGAGTTGACCCGAATTGAGGCCCCTCAATCACATAACAAAATTTAGAATTACAGGAAGGTATGGCATTGGAACGAAAATCAAAAACATAGCGGAAAACTCTTTACTTCGCATGTCTATGAACCTACTCATTTTAAACAAGTATCTTATTATGCGGATATTATTAAATGAATTACATGTAGGGAGAAACAGTAAAAAAATCAATCAATAGAATACATATATTGTATTATTAATATTATTATTATTGAAAGCATTAACTTTGTGGTTAGACATTATAACAGATTGTTGGACATTATAAACAATAATTGATCACATGCGTGTTAGTCTTGTCAGGGACAAACATGCACTGATTAGCCTAATGAACCATCAGGGATCTACCGAAAGAAAGTGAGACCCACTTTAGACCCCGCCCCCTCTCACTCTCTTTCGGTAGACCCCTGATGGTTCATTAGGCTAATCAGTGCATGTTTCTCCCTGACAAGACTAACACGCTTGTGATCAATTATTGGTGGAAGTGTAACAATACTATGGTTGAGATGTGTAGTGTTGTGAATGTAGTGGTGTAGTGTTGGTCCGAATGAAAGACGGGTGGTGGTTTTCTTACAAAATTATTTCATTAAAATTTATAAATACATAATATATGCAAAAATAATTTTCTTCTAAAATTACTATTTCCCCATAAAAAATTAAAAATATGATATATTTTCATTACAACTTCAGGAAAATTAATAAATTGCTTAGATACAAAAAAGTATGTGTAAAGATCTTAGTATTTTGAAAAGAAAAAGTGTTATAAAAATTCAGTACATCACCCGCACTCCCCTACCGGACCCCTGTCCCGGTGATCTTATTAATTTGGCTGTCGTTCACTTTCAGAAGCGTGGCGACCGGCGACCTGTGGCGGATTTAACCAACACACCACTGGCGAATGCTTTTAGGAAGGCGGCAAAAAAATTAAAAGGTATTTGCACCGCTACTTCTACTGTTACTACTACTCAAAATCGCTTACTACCTCCCCAACCCTGATGACAAAATAAATATTATATTTTCACTTTCGATATTATAAAACAAGTCTTTATCAATATTACTAGCGTTAAAATGACGTAATTTCATTAAATATAGATTATTCAAGTTTGTGTTTACTGGGGTATTATGCCGTGTTGTTACGACCTTTCGGGCCGACGTTTCGGATCCCATTGCAGGGTCCATCATCAGGGCTGATGTGTTGTCTGGAATGTTGGTGTTGTGGTTAAGTATCAGCTTGCAATACCGTGCCGAAGTCATGATGTGTTTGTATTGTGTTGTATGTATGATTCATCTGTTGTCTGATCACTATCTCTGCGGAGTCTGCGACGAGAATGACTTTGAAGCGCCGGATACCAAAGATGTTTTTAATTTGAGACCATCATCTCTATTAATGTTTATCGGATGCTTGTAAATTTCTAGTGCTTCCTTGATAAGACGCGCATGGTGACTCTTAGGCTTTCCAAGGATTTTCGGTTCGAATGCAAAATGATGGCCGGTATCCAGAAAATGCTCAGCCAGTGCTGATTTTTCTGGATGACCGAGTTTGCATGCCCGTTTGTGCTCGTTGACCCTTTTGGAAATGGTACGCGCCGTTTGCCCCACGTATACTTTATCGCAGTCTTGACAATCGAGTCTATATACACCGTCCGTTTCTAAGCGATCTCGATCCTTTGCTGATCTCAACATATCTTTAATTTTGAAGTTGGCACCAAAAACTGTCTTAATGTCTCTTTTCTTGAGAGCTCTTGCAATTCTGTCTGTAACGCTTTGGACAA
>JADDOH010024098.1:0-215040 GCA_016648135.1 Agrypnia vestita | reverse complement strand
TTCTAAAGCATTCGAGAAGATTCGTGAACGTTCTGGAACCTTCTAGAATCACAGTCACTCTCCGCCACACTGTTTGGAACGTAAGAGTACATTCTTTAGAAGAATAAAGAATCTTCTACAACGTTCTCCTTCCAGAACATTCTAGAACTTTATCAAACGTTCTGGAACCTCACGGATACACTCCGTCACTTTGTCTGCAATCTTATAGAACTTTCGTTAATCTTCTAGAAGGTTATCTTTCCAGAACTTTCTAGAGCTTTATCGAACGTTCTGAAATTTTCTAGACTCGCTGATACACTCAGCACTCAATTTGGAACCTTATAGATTTTTTGGGAATATTCCAGAATGTTCTCCTTTCAGAACTGTCTACAGCTTTATCAAACGTTCTGAAATCTTTTAGACTCACCGACACACTCCGCCAGTCAGTTTGGAACCTTATAGAACCTTCTCGAACGTTTTTTTCCAGAACCTTCTAAAGCATTCGAGAAACATCATGAACTTTCTGTTCCAGACTTACTGACATACCTTGCCACTCAGTTTGTGACCTTATAGGGTTTTGGGAATATTCTAGAACCTTTTACTTCCAGAATTTTCTAAAGCATTATCGAACATTCTAGAATCATCTAGACTCACCGGCACACTCCGCCATTCAGTTTGGAACCTTATAGAATGTTCTTGAACTTTCTGCTTCCAGAAACTTGTACAGCATTCGAAAACCTTCATGAACGTTTTGGAACCTTCTGGATACACTGACACACTCCGCTGCTCACTTAGGAACCTTATGTAACTTTTAATAATCTTCTAGAACGTTCTTCTTCCAGAACTTGCTAGAGCTTTACCGAACATTCTGGAACCTTCTAGACTCACAGACACACTCCGCCATACTGTTTGGAACGTTATAGAACTTTCGTGAATCTTCTAGAAAGTTCTCCATCCAGAACATTCTTGAACTTTATCGAACAGTCTGGAACCTTATAGAATCACAGACACACTCCACCAACAGAATATTATAGACCTTTGTCAAACATTCTGGAACCTTCTCGACTCACCTCTTAGTTTGGAGCCTTATAGAATTTTCGGGAATCTTCTAGAACACTCCCCTTCCAGAACTTTCTAGAGCTTTACTGGACATTCTGAAACATTTTTGACTCACCGGCACACTTCGCCACTTAGTTTGGAAACTTATAGAACTTTCTAAAAATTTCTGGAAATTTTCTAGAACGTTCTCTTTCCAGAACTTTCACAGTCGGCGGGCCCATTCTGGGACAATCTGAAGTATTTGTGGCCTTCCCATAACAAAACAATGTGCTAGAATGAACATTTTCGTCACCCACTCCCACCCACGCTTAGCCACCCCCACCAAACTCGCACATTTTTAATGGGACACCAAGGGCTATCCACCACCATAACCACCAGGGGTTGGTAGTATCTGGTTGTGAAGAAAACTTGGCGGATAGGGAAACACGGGTTTCTTTATATATATATATATATATATAAGGTCCTTACATATGAAATTGGCGTTTTGCCGTACTGGCAAATTTGATCTCAAATATCTTCTCTTTGGTTAGGAATTCCAAATCCAAATTTATACAGCTATTTACTCATGTATTTGTGTTTTGAAAATTATAATTCATTTGTTTTTTCCTCAATTGTTTTTTTCTTTGCGTCACTCAGTTTACAAAATAAAAAACTTGAAATATCGCGTTATTTACGAGTACGAGTTCCACCGTGGCACCAGTGCTGCAGAAACGGCTCGAAAGATTAATGATGTGTATGGCGACGGTGCCGCAAAAGAAAACACAGTGCGTTTTTGGTTCCAACGTTTTCGTTCTGGAAATTTTGACCAGCAGAACAAGCCCCGTGGACGGCCGGAGACCAAAGTTGATAATGAAGAATTGAAGGCTATTGTGGAAGCGGATCCATCGCAAACCACATCCGAGTTAGCTGCAGGATGCGGTGTTAGTGATAAAACTGTTTTAATCCACTTGAAGCAAATTGGTAAGGTGAAAAAGCTTGAAAGGTGGGGTACCTCACGAATTGAGTGAAGCAAATCAACAAACGCGCGTTGACTGCTGCGTTGCATTTCTCAATCGGCACAATAATGAAGGGATTTTAAATCGAATCATTACCTGTGATGAAAAGTGGATCCTGTACGATAATCGGAAGCGCTCATGGCAATGGCTGAACCCTGCCGAACCAGCCAAACCATGCCCCAAGCGAAAATTGACTCCAAAAAAGTTACTTGTGAGCGTTTGGTGGACTAGTGCTGGTGTCGTTCACTACAGCTTTCTTAAATCTGGCCAGACGATTACGTCAGATGTCTATTGTCAGCAACTGCAAACCATGATGGAAAAGCTAGCTGCTAAACAACCGAGGCTGGTTAATCGCTCTGGGCCACTGCTGCTTCATGATAACGCTAGACCACACACTGCACAACAGACGGCTACCAAATTAAAGGAGCTTCAATTGGAATGTCTAAGACATCCACCGTACTCTCCGGACCTTGCCCCAACAGATTACCATTTTTTTCGAAATTTGGATAACTTCCTGCAAAGGAAAAAATCAACTCCGATGGGACAGTCCAAACCACCTTCAAAGATTTTATTGATTCCCGTCCGAATGGTTTTTTTAGTAAAGGGATCGATGAACTACCTATGAGATGGCAAAAGTGCATAGATAGCAATGGTACATACTTAAATAAATATATTATAATAATAAAAAAAGGCTTTATGTTCCTCCCATACTAAACGCCAATTTCATATGTAAGGTCCTAATATATATATATATATATATTGATTATGTTATAAAAAAGTAATATAAATAATAAATATAATATACATGATCTCCTTCTGTAAACTCAATATATTCCTTTTTTCTAATGGTAACAATGCGTCTGTCAATTGAACCATTTTCTATATGTTGATTATTGATTCTTAGTATATGTGGAACATAATTAAATATAATAAAAATCATTTTTAAACAATATAAGAGTCAAAAAAAAAATTTTTAATAAGGGTCGAATTTCCAAAACACATACAAAACATTGAAATAATTAGTGGAATGCAAGATTGCTCTCTTTGATGTTAAGAAATATTTTAATCAAAATTGCGCAATGAATTTGAAAAGAAAAAATAAAACAGCCTTTGTTTGTGCACATGATGGCTTTATAATCGTACAAAACTTCCTGGAAAATAATATTTGCAAAGGCCATTTCCTTGAAAGTTAATTTTTAATTTCAGATAATTCAGTTTGCTGGCACAGAGTCGAGGAAAGAATAATCAACGACCAATTTGCACGAACTTATTATTCAAGATAAATTATGTTAAATAAAGCAAAAAACGTGAATGGTATAAATTAAGCTATTTTTCTTTCGATTCGCAAGATTCCATGAAACCAAAAATACAGAATTATACTGTACATATAATATATGTCGTTACACTGAAGTTCACAAGACTAAGACGAGCATCTTTCGTCCAACGGGTGAACAACTTTATAGCATTTAAAGACTTATCTGTATAATGGAGTTCCAGTAGCCAAAAGACCTCTTGGCCACCCACCTATAAGATGGCTGATGATGTGAGAAATGACGCATAATATTGCACAATGCCAGTTTGGAATAAATAGATCAGGACGTGGATGATTGAGAGCACTTGTGCGACCGAAATCTTAACGACCCATAGCACCAAAAGAATATTTCCAGTTTGTTTGATCTAATAGTAAGAGATTCCTCGAATCCTAATATAACATTAGCGCTTCAATTATTGTAATATGAATATTGACAGTACAGTAATAAGATTATAATATTAAAAACCAAATTAATTAATCAATTAGAAAGACATACAGAAAAATCAAATGCACGAAAAAATATTTGGCTGCTACCGGGATTCGAACCACGGATATCCAATTACGTTATAGTGGCCGTGTATATTTCCGTGAATATATTGACCTTATCTGTAAGTCTAATTGTTTATTAATTGATTAACTTTTATTGTCCATTTTTAGAGCAATCCACTTTTTTCTGGTACAGTAGGCACAAATACCTTCGTGTTCCTGGCGCTTGAAGACGCCAGAACTTTATTTGTCAGCATTTTTATTTGTGGACACATTTGATACAACATACGTATATATTATATTCAAGAACACATTCTTATTGTGAAGTTGCAATTTTTTCAGAACAAAGTTCTGTGAAATTTAAAACCAAATTAACCGGTCGAATGCCGCGCAATTTCGCGCACGATTTCTGTTTTTTAGACACTTTTTTGTGATGGTTATATTCATGTAAAAATCAACAATAAGTGCTAAGAACTTGCAGTTTCTAGTTTCTCAATATACAGACTTCAATACTTTTATTTCAATAATTACTTGTATAATAATTAATTATTCATTATTTATGGAAATATGTAACGAAATTTACTGTCAGAAATGTACGCACATGTTTATCGAATAAAACTATGGAAGCAATAACATTAAAGATATTGTATATCAATATTTTCGTTCTAAATATATCAAAGAATATAGAAATCCTTTTTTATTGAAAAATAACACTTTTTTAACAGATAGATAACACAATTAATGCGCAGTTTGAAGACGACATTTGGAATAATTTTTTTGTCCGGTTTGCGCCGAAAATGAGGTTACTGGACAAATAGAGCTCATTCATTCATTCAAAAATTTGAGATACACCAATGATAAGCTTTAAAAACCCATAAACGCAAGTAAAATAGGCCGAATTCGCATACGTGTCTAGGGAGCGCAGATGTGCGCTCCGGCACCCGACCGGGTAATTAATCAATTAGAAAGACATTTATTTATTTATTTATTACATACAGAAAAATCAAATCTACGAAAAAATTATAAGTTCGATCAATTCTGACTGCTGTAATTACTCTCAACTGGGTACAGATTATTCAACATTGGTTTCTGTTCATCAAAATGTGTAGACATGATCCAACGTAAGTTTCTTGATACACGGCCTGGTTACACGTTACACGGCTGGTTCCAAAATGATTGACTTGTTTAAAAAAAATACTACGAGTTAGTAAATTTACAAACAATTATGAAAAGGTCAAATTAAATACTCTTAAAAAGTATATTGCCTTAGTAAATAAGTCGCACTTTATTACAAGAAAACTTTTTTACTTAAGAAACTCAGTTTGGACGAAAATACAATTAATTAAACACTACGTCCGTTCTATGTACTGTCTTAAACATACGTAAGGGGGCACATGCCTCCGTTGTGACGCAACCCCCTTTAATAAAGAATAGTCTGTAAATTATTATACTATGTGATTTCTAAATAATATTATTTATTTTACTGTTGAAAAATATCTACTTTAATAACACAAAAAATAGTGATTTCTAATTTCAATTAATACAGAATGTACTGAAATATAATTTTGTTAAATTAATCAAGATAGTAGATGTTAGACTGTAGCACCAGGGCAATTTTTCCTTTTTCTCTATTTAACTATTTCTCTCTGTCCTCTCGGCGGTAAGGAGGTCGCTGAAAAAGAGGATTTTGTCTCATTCCAATAGCGGACTTAAGCTGCGGAGTTGACCCGAATTGAGGCCCCTCAATCACATAACAAAATTTAGAATTACAGGAAGGTATGGCATTGGAACGAAAATCAAAAACATAGCGGAAAACTCTTTACTTCGCATGTCTATGAACCTACTCATTTTAAACAAGTATCTTATTATGCGGATATTATTAAATGAATTACATGTAGGGAGAAACAGTAAAAAAATCAATCAATAGAATACATATATTGTATTATTAATATTATTATTATTGAAAGCATTAACTTTGTGGTTAGACATTATAACAGATTGTTGGACATTATAAACAATAATTGATCACATGCGTGTTAGTCTTGTCAGGGACAAACATGCACTGATTAGCCTAATGAACCATCAGGGATCTACCGAAAGAAAGTGAGACCCACTTTAGACCCCGCCCCCTCTCACTCTCTTTCGGTAGACCCCTGATGGTTCATTAGGCTAATCAGTGCATGTTTCTCCCTGACAAGACTAACACGCATGTGATCAATTATTGGTGGAAGTGTAACAATACTATGGTTGAGATGTGTAGTGTTGTGAATGTAGTGGTGTAGTGTTGGTCCGAATGAAAGACGGGTGGTGGTTTTCTTACAAAATTATTTCATTAAAATTTATAAATATATAATATATGCAAAAATAATTTTCTTCTAAAATTACTATTTCCCCATAAAAAATTAAAAATATGATATATTTTCATTACAACTTCAGGAAAATTAATAAATTGCTTAGATACAAAAAAGTATGTGTAAAGATCTTAGTATTTTGAAAAGAAAAAGTGTTATAAAAATTCAGTACATCACCCGCACTCCCCTACCGGACCCCTGTCCCGGTGATCTTATTAATTTGGCTGTCGTTCACTTTCAGAAGCGTGGCGACCGGCGACCTGTGGCGGATTTAACCAACACACCACTGGCGAATGCTTTTAGGAAGGCGGCAAAAAAATTAAAAGGTATTTGCACCGCTACTTCTACTGTTACTACTACTCAAAATCGCTTACTACCTCCCCAACCCTGATGACAAAATAAATATTATATTTTCACTTTCGATATTATAAAACAAGTCTTTATCAATATTACTAGCGTTAAAATGACGTAATTTCATTAAATATAGATTATTCAAGTTTGTGTTTACTGGGGTATTATGCCGTGTTGTTACGACCTTTCGGGCCGACGTTTCGGATCCCATTGCAGGGTCCATCATCAGGGCTGATGTGTTGTCTGGAATGTTGGTGTTGTGGTTAAGTATCAGCTTGCAATACCGTGCCGAAGTCATGATGTGTTTGTATTGTGTTGTATGTATGATTCATCTGTTGTCTGATCACTATCTCTGCGAAGTCTGCGACGAGAATGACTTTGAAGCGCCGGATACCAAGATGTTTTTAATTTGAGACCATCATCTCTATTAATATTTATCGGGTGCTTGTAAATTTCTAGTGCTTCCTTGATAAGACGCGCATGGTGACTCTTAGGCTTTCCAAGGATTTTCGGTTCGAATGCAAAATGATGGCCGGTATCCAGAAAATGCTCAGCCAGTGCTGATTTTTCTGGATGACCGAGTTTGCATGCCCGTTTGTGCTCGGTGACCCTTTTGGAAATGGTACGCGCCGTTTGCCCCACGTATACTTTATCGCAGTCTTGACAATCGAGTCTATACACACCGTCCGTTTCTAAGCGATCTCGATCCTTTGCTGATCTCAACATATCTTTAATTTTGAAGTTGGCACCAAAAAATGTCTTAATGTCTCTTTTCTTGAGAGCTCTGGCAATTCTGTCTGTAACGCTTTGGACAAAGGGCAGAAAGGCGATGCCTTTGCACTCAGGTTCTGTATGTTTTTCAGGGCGAACAGACCTCGTACTTATGACGCATTGTATCTGTCGCTTCTGGTAACCATTGCCTTCCAGTGCGTCGCTGAGTGTTATCATTTCCTCCTGTAGATATTCATCTTGGCATATCCTTTTGGCCCTCGTGGCCAAAGTGTTGATGAGACCTCTTTTTTGAGCAGGATGATGGTGGGAGTTCGCATGTAGATAACGGTTGGTATGTGTAGGCTTCCTATAAACTCTGTGTCCGAAACTCCCAGTTCACAGAGTTTATAGGAAGCCTACACATACCAACCGTTATCTACATGCGAACTCCCACCATCATCCTGCTCAAAAAAGAGGTCTCATCAACACTTTGGCCACGAGAGCCAAAAGGATATGCCAAGATGAATATCTACAGGAGGAAATGATAACACTCAGCGACGCACTGGAAGGCAATGGTTACCAGAAGCGACAGATACAACGCGTCATAAGTACGAGGTCTGTTCGCCCTGAAAAACATACAGAACCTGAGTGCAAAGGCACCGCCTTTCTGCCTTTTGTCCAAAGCGTTACAGACAGAATTGCCAGAGCTCTCAAGAAAAGAGACATTAAGACAGTTTTTGGTGCCAACTTCAAAATTAAAGATATGTTGAGATCAGCAAAGGATCGAGATCGCTTAGAAACGGACGGTGTGTATAGACTCGATTGTCAAGACTGCGATAAAGTATACGTGGGGCAAACGGCGCGTACCATTTCCAAAAGGGTCAACGAGCACAAACGGGCAAACTCGGTCATCCAGAAAAATCAGCACTGGCTGAGCATTTTCTGGATACCGGCCATCATTTTGCATTCGAACCGAAAATCCTTGGAAAGCCTAAGAGTCACCATGCGCGTCTTATCAAGGAAGCACTAGAAATCTACAAGCATCCGATAAACATTAATAGAGATGATGGTCTCAAATTAAAAACATCTTGGTATCCGGCGCTTCAAAGTCATTCTCGTCGCAGACTCCGCAGAGATAGTGATCAGACAACAGATGAATCATACATACAACACAATACAAACACATCATGACTTCGGCACGGTATTGCAAGCCGATACTTAACCACAACACCAACATTCAAGACAACACATCAGCCCTGATGATGGACCCTGCAATGGGATCCGAAACGTCGGCCCGGAAGGTCGTAACAACACGGCATAATACCCCAGTAAACACAAACTTGAAGATTCTGAGTGGCCGTGAAAACCTAAGAACATTCATAAAAACCAAGTTTTAATTATACCCCCTTTCTCTTTTGTATTGTTTCCTATTTATTTCCTTGTATTTGTATTGTATCCATTGTTTCCTGTATTCTATCAACATATAGCCGGCTGATCGGACCCATGGCTCGAGTCAGACTAGGTGAAACAGACGCGCCTTTTCCACGCGTCGGGCTCCTTTCTCATTTGTATGTATATTTCGAAAAATCAAAAATTATACTATAATAAATCAACTTTTTAAACGAAACTTTGTTAGATCGTTTTTATCGTCGCCACGAGTCTGCCTGAAAAGTTTCAGCTCGGTTGGATCACGGGAAAGGGGTTTAAAATCGATCCAAAGTTTTTTCGTCAGACAAGCAGACAAGCAGACGCTACGAGTTGAAAGAAAGGGAATAAATAAAAACAATTGAAGCGGCAGTCATCTGGAAGAGTGGCTTAGATGGCAGAGCGATAGCTCGGCATGTGGGAGGTAACGGAATGGAAACCCGGTGAATATCGATATCACTATCACTATAGGTAAAAATATAACAAAGTAAATAATAATTTTTGAAATTTTCTAACGCGCCATTTCTGAAGCAGTATTTGTATCAAATATTACTGGAGTTATTATATATGTTACAGTGGATTTGTGTATCTAGTAAGTCTATATTTTCACTAGTAGAAATATATTTTACCCGGTCGGGCAGTGAAATCATGTCAATCAATGAATTTTCAGATTCACAGCGCAGTATCGGTGAAACTATATTTTGTTCGCGAATGCACGCATATCTCAAAGCTTAGGTTAGGTTATGTGAGGTTATGTTTGGTTAGGATAGGTTAGATTAGGTTGATAATATCTGGTATATAATTTTGAAATGCACAGAAGAAATTAATAATGCAGTAAGAATTTTTTTCACACAATAACTTAAATTTAAATTGTTTTTCTAAGAGGTCAATTTCATATTCACATAGGAAAAAGACATCTGTCATGATCTGTCAAATTTAATTTTAATAATAGTTTGGAAACCAAAGGAAATTTCACTAGTAAGATATCAGTGAAAATATTTTTCAGTAGTTTGTGTTAATTTCTATTGGTGAAAATCTGCTTGGATATTATAAGAATGACCTTCAATATAATTTCACTAAAATGCAATGTGAAAATGCAGAGTGAATTTCAAAGAAATATAGATTCACTGTAGCATACATGATATGCGTTAAATTGAACTAAATTAAAGTTAAACCGGAAAAGGTAAAATTTGATAATAAGTTATGTCGACACCACTGAATTTGCTCGTATATAAAAATTCGTAATATTACATAAACATATCAACCAAAATATTGCACGTGCAATATATTTTATAAATTTAACTTGAAAGGTAGTATGTATCATGTAAATATGTCAACCAGGAGAATTGAGAAAACTATAAGCAAAATATGAAATATACCAGAGTTCCCAGAGACGAAACTGTATGTGTTTATTATGGGAAAGTAGGTATAGAGGTATTTTGGGTGTACATAGGGCTTACGACCTATCGTACAGACATCTATAATATACATTAATTGATAAATGATATCTCTGTGATAAAAATCCAGCACGGTTCTGAAAGATTTGAATAAACTCAAAAAAAAAACAGAGTTCGTTTGATTGACTTGTCGGTAGGTACTATACAAAGGTCAAGGGTACAATTCCAACTTTATACAGATACAGATTGCATATACAAAATTAATTATATGTTAACATGACAACATGATGAACAACAAATTGAAATGACAACACACTTTTTGGCAATCATTCAATCGGTGAGTTCTAGCAGATTTTCACAATTGATTAGTACAGTCCTGGAGTGAGTGGAGACGTGACTTTGTTTTCCTCTGGGTTTTTTCCTCTGAGTAATATAATACACATTTATCATCATAGGTGGTATCGCGCAGGGTCCCAAAGTGTAACCGTGCAAAATTTCATTTAAAGGATTGTATATAAAACAGACAGACGTACATTTAATTATATGTGATGTAGATTAAGAACAATGAAGGATTTAAAAGTTTTAAATTTCTTGTCTTTTGTACTTTGCTAAATGGCTACACATGTCTCGTTTTTTGTGGAGAACCCAAACAGGACATACAATTCTAACGTTTAACCCTTCACAGAGATTTTTTTTAATTAAAGAGAGAGATGGCACGTCGCACATAAAAAATGGTTGCGAATGATTCGGAGCAAACTTCACGTTGTTGGACGTTTTATCAGCCAATGAACATTTTTGAGAAAGTCTTGGGTAACTACGAGTATATGAGTTATCGATATTTCGACCTGTTTTGGATTACGCCATATAAAGTTTCACCTTACGCCCCTAACCATATCGCAGGCCTCCTGGATAACATACTGAAAGGTATATTGATAGGTTACCGAAGGTCACACATTTGCTGGATATGTCTGATGAAGGTTCTCACCATAAGTTCATACGCTAGAAAAGTCCAGTAATTTCCTAGTGCAATGTCGCAGCTCGCTCGATTAGCCACTAATAGTCGCGACTGCTTTGGCAAAAGCGTAATTATTATGAAGAAAAACATCCCACCTGTAGAGTTTATTTCCAAGTGTCTCATCGTTCGAAGAATTGACCTACAAAAGGTCTTATGGAAATCTTGAAACCCCAATGAAAATGATTCAATTTCTCGGTCATCTAGGGTAATAGTACCATATACTGCTTCGGTGAGACGTAAGCATGCAGGAAATTTTTTAATCCTAAGGAAAAACATAAGGCATAAAAAATTATCAAATTTCCTTACGAGTAGGTACATTTCGTAGAATATTAGCAATACAACGCGGTAGATGAGCGTATGGTTTTGTTAACTTGCACAGAATTTTATTTACGGTCATATCAATGCGACACAGTATGCAAATGTAGACCAGTTTTTCCATATGAAACTGTACAGCGAATTCGAATAACGTGTGGGTATTTAATGACGTATAACGCTGGCCTGGTATTTCATTGACATTCGGATTTTACTTTTCGTGACGTCAGAAGGTAGTCAATGTCATCAACATGCTCCTTATAATTCTCACAATGAAGATTCGATGATGGAGACGAAACTGAGAGAAATCTATTATAAAAGACTTGAAAATGTGCAGATTGAAGAAAATAATAATTATAGACTCTATGCCTTTATGCCTTAATAACTACTAACGAGTATGTAAAAATCGCAGACTGATTTAGCATTAAAGACTATAAGACCATCGGAAGATGTATTAAAAATGGATAGTTGAGAAATATTAATAAAAAATAGACGAGAGTATGGCAGTAAGTACCTGCAATACATGTATCTAATTATTTTTTTTATTCAATTTATCCACATTTTATAGGTAACAGTAAAGTATAACAGATAATTTTTTTTAAATTTTTTTTTTATTTTTTTATTTTTAATTTTCATTTATTCGTTTTCTTACAGCCATATAATTAATCAATCTTGAAAAAAAACAATAATTGATGTACAGAGTTTTGGGCCAATTACAAGAAAACGCATATATACAATCGATAAAAAAATAAGAAAAAACATGTCCAATAGTGAGTTTGTGTGAGTGTGTGTATTTGTGTGTTATTTATTTTAAAACAATCTTAAAAATTTTCCACTGAATTTAAAAATTTACTTTAACATACATTAATAGCGAATGGAGAGGGTGGAGGGGAATGTGGGACGGGAGTAGAAGAGAAGATATAATGTACAAATTAGTACAATGTAGTACAAAGTAGTACAAAAAAAAAAGTACAAATGTACAATGTAATCAAAAATGTTTTTTTATCGCTGCGATTACATTATTTTAGGGGATTTGTTTTTTCAGTTTTCTGTGACATTTTGCTGTGAATATACGTGGCAAATTTTTAATCAGAATAAAAAACGAGAACAGGTGCATTACTATCCTTAGAGCACGTCCCTGAATGTCAAAATTATGCAAGATTAAATGGAGATAGTGAGGAAGGATGGCAATGAAAAATGTATGGGTTTTTTGATATTAAAATCGTTGTTTAGGTCAAAGCCAAACATTTTATGTTCCTACGTTAAAGATACCTGGGTTACTGGGTAATACCCAATACAAATTATTCATAAAAACCCAAAACAAATGTAATTCGTTGAAAGCTTATAAAAGCCACTTGGAAACTAAGCACTTACCCTGACTGCGAACATTTTCTAAGCTTATATAAATATTCTAATACTTTTGACTAGCAATCCGATATTGCTTTCTGTATATAACCGAGTTACCTCAAGTTCAAGCTTCAAGTTGATCTTAAGGAGAACAAGTTCTGAGAAAGGTAACGGCGTCTAACTACACGTCACAGACTACATCGGTAGTACCTACCAGAGACGTTTTGCATATATCAATTATTAAATTGTGTTCGATGATTCACAATCAGAATTTTTTAGTGCTTTTCTTGAATATTCAAAAGAACTGGGATATGATTCAAGCTTCAGAATGTAATGTACTTCATCACGGTCCAATGATTTCGCTTGAGGAAAATTCCGATTTAAATTCTGACTTAGATACTCGTGTATAAAATATAGAAAACAAACAGAAATCTACTTGCGTAGGTAACCACTGTCATGCCTTTTTATTGATCGAGATAGCGAAGATAGAATTTCACATTATTCTATCTTAACCATCACCTAAGAACGTCACTTACATGATATTTTACCACGAAAATAGGGTTTCAGAGACAGCGACAGAGAGATACTATAAAGTTTTGCCATATTCAAAGGTTAAATAAATACAAGACAAGAGTGGCACGTTAACCTTAAACTGTGGACGTGGGGTCTCAGAGGCTCCATGTTTACCTCGTGTAGAATTTCGGTTTAAGTTAATAAATTTTTGGCTAATGAAGAGTAATTGAAAAAATTAACAATACTCCAAAATAAAGCATTAAGAATTATACTAAAAAGAAATCGATATACAAGAATCAAAGTGATGTTAGAAAGCTTACAAATAATTATATTCGGACAAACAATTGAATTGAATTACTTCTATTTATATATTAAATTATTGGTGGGCACAACAATACCTTTGAATTATTAAGAAGAATAAAAAACAACATGAACATGACCTCTAACTATACAAGAACAAAAGATGAAATGAGATTACCATTCCAAAAGAAAAAAATCGAAAACTTCTATGAGTACAGTGGGATGAAATTATACATGAAACTACTAGGGGATATTAGGGATGAAAACAATATAACGACAATTAAGAAAAAAGAAAAGATATTTACTTTTGACTAAACATTTAAAATACGTACTTATATCTTATGCTGTATACATTAGGAAATATAAAAATTATTGTATTTTGTACTTCAAGAATAAAAGAAAAAAGTTTATTCTTTGTTTGTTTAATTTTTCATACTGTAGTTTTTCATTTATGTGGTCTACGCAATTCTGGATGTTTTTTCTTTATTGTATGCGTATTCGTAAATTAATCTATTATTTTTGTTAAGACGCTATACAAAAATAAGCGATATACGTTAGTTTTAAATTTTATTTTTTTCATTATTGTATTTTGAGTATATAGATGTGATGAAAATAAATTTCATGTAGGAATACGTATTATTATCATTCTGTCATAGTTAAAAAAATATTTGTTTATTAATCGAGAGGCGGCGCCCTATTCTTGAATCAATGAATACTGTTTTTTTACATATGATTTTCTTTCGTCGTATCAGTATAATGTTGCGGCTCGTGTGACTTAACAAACATATGTATGTGGCCCGAAGAATACACACGTGATCCGTATATACTTCCAAATGATCGTATTTTGCATACACTCTTCTTCTTCTTCTTCTCTTTTTCTTCGTTCTTATGCTAATTGCGCAATATGGCTTCACTACCCATTATAAGCTTCGCCAGATGAATAACTCGGAGCCAAGCGCTTCTGTTCTAGTCCGCCAATATCCACTTCCCCATGAATCCGAGGTGAAGCGCCTCCAGAACTGTTTATAATAAAACTCCAAACTCTATAAATACATTTTATTTTTTATTTTTTTTATTTAAAATATAATGGAAACCTAAAAGGTTTATGGATAACATTTTTACATGATTCAATACAAGAAATAATAATAATATGATTTAGATACAAAGTCATTTTTTTATAGTTGGTCGAGTTTTAACATTTTTGCCACATCTGTTTTGAATTTGTCAGCGGTCAGTTGTATAGTTTTAATCCATTGCAAATTAGTCGGGATTGTCCTGTTTTTGTTTTGGCGTGATAGTTTTGAGCCATTCTAGTGTTGTGTTGATGTTTTTCATGTATTTTGTGTAATTTTATGTCTTCGTCTTGTATTTCGCCAATTGCTAGTCTGTGAATGATTTTAAGTGTTTCGATTTTTGTAATGCTTTCGATGTTTAATTGTTGTGTTATACGGTATACAGTTTCAGTTGGTGTCCGGTATTTCAGATCATAGACCATTTTTAGTATTTTGTTTTGCTGTCGTTGGAGTCTGTTTAGGTTAGTTTTGTTTCCGGTTCCCCAGAAGGATATTAAATATCCTATTCTTGACGTATGCCTGGTGAATCAGAATTTTTACGGTCTTTGGTGTGATTTCGTGTATTTTGTGGAATACGCTAGTCAGTTTAGTCAGTGAGTCAATTACGTTGTCTATTTGAAAGGTACATTTGAGATGTCTGTCTATGTTGAGTCCTAAGTATTTAGTATTTTCTAGTTCAGTGAGTGTCTCGTTATGTATTTTTATGTCCATTTTAAGCGTTTTCCATTTGATGGACAATCCCTTGACGAATGCAGTCCTCCAGAGGTATTCCAGAGAAATATTCCCTTTAAAACCCATTGGACTGACAAAATCATTACATTCTTCAATACGTGGCAGTGAATAATAACAGACAGAGAAATGTGGAAGTTACTCGATTGACGGTTGATAACGGTGATGATGATGATGTATACATAAAATGTTATGGCGACGGTCTGAAGAAATCGTCATCAAAATCCAAAATTAATCGATCATGAAAGAACTTTAAGACACATTCTTCGTTGATTAATAGATGTAGCTTTACGATCAATGAATATTTATGACCGATAAATATTTATTGAATCTGTACTAATTTATTTATTAATCGGATGCGTTTGCAAGAAATGCCGTTAGTAGAGTGAAAGACATGCGTAGAAATACGTAGCAGAGTAGATTTTCGTATTTCAATGAAACTCAAAATTTCAAAAAAACAAATTGTTTTTCCGCGGGAATAGGCATAGAGCACTCTTCTGTACTGACACACAAGTGTGGCCTCATTCACATTCATACATTTTTTAATGCAAGTTTGTCGGTTGTTAAGGCTTTTAAAATTATATATATTCAAGAACACATTCGTATTTGTCAAGTTGTAATTTTTCAGAACAAAGTTCTGTGAAATTTTTAAAACCAAATTAATTAATCAATTAGAAAGACATACAGAAAAATCTTATTCACGAAAAAATATTAGGGTACTACAGGGATTCGAATCCAGGTCACCTCTTTTCCGGGGCCGGTGCACTGACCACTAAGCTACAGCAACCCTCTATGTTTCCGTGAATATATCGACCTTATATGTAGTTCTTATTTTTATTAATTGATTAATTTCAAAATAATTAGTGATCAATATTTTTATATGGATGATCTGAGAACACATTTACGGATATTTATTAATAAAGATAAATAAAGAAGTCTTTGAAGGCAATATCTGTGAGGCTTCAGTTATTTATTTTAATTAATAAATATTCCCCTGTGGACAGAATCCAGTAAGTGTGTTTTCAGATCATACATATAAAAATATTGTTAAAAATATAAATATATTAAATATTTCGGAAGAATATCGAATTATACATTATGTACCTACATTTAAAAGAATATTGTTTAACATTCCAATTAAAAAGTATAGAGGTATGTATACTGTGTTACGTAAAAGTCATAGATGTCTCTAGCATGGTCCATTCGAATATATGAAGGAAACTTATTTATTAATTCTTTCTTGCGGTGGAATTGGTGAAGGTTACGTTGTGTAGAGTGATCGCTCAAGCCAGCTCATACAGATCGTAAGCCCTAAGCCCACCCTATAAAGACATTCACGTTTCCCACATAAATAGCATCGTTTCTGTGAGGCTTTTGGATTTTTTTATTTATATTTATTTATTTATTTTAGTGGGCTTTTACAGATTTATCTTTTTTATTTTTTTTTATATAGATTTATCTTAATTCCAGGATTATTTTATTTTCTCTACTGGAATCCACGCCACGCTACTAATAATGCAATGTGGCATGGTTATTATTATTATGCAATATGGTTATTATTAAGAATGCCATTCGTTGTTCCTATAGTGCTAATCTATTTATTCATTTAAAGATACAAGCAAATACATGATTCAAAAGTAAATAATTTTACAAAGTAAGCATTTGGACATATGACGTAAACACATGCAAGCTTTTAACAGGAACGTCTTCTAGTATCTGGTTTATCTGGTCACATTAAGTATTTCGCACGTCTGATGCCGTCAATAATACATGTATGTAATAATACCTTAACATCATTGAATGTGACTTTTTGATAAATATAAATAAAAAATGATGAATCTTATTAAAATATATTTTTCAAATTAATGCAAAGTTTTAAAATTGAAAATAACATTCTGTCTTCAAAATTGAATGTAGAAGGCTCCCCCGAAGTTTTTGCTACTTGATACAAGACACCCTGTACATTTGTCGGGAAATCGGTTTATCGAACACTGGTAATGCATGATTTAGTTCTTTTTTATTGTAGTTGGAAACATGATGCTTCCATCTACAGGTGAGAATATAAACAGTTTATAAATTTTCATGTCAATCCACAAAGCAAATGACAAATTAATAAATAATATGAAAGTAAAATATATCCTTAACAAAAAAATGGCGTGGAATCGTCTGAAGTCGTTAATTGGTACGTGTTAAATGAAGCTGTCATAAAAATCCGCGATGCATTACATGTTGCAGATCTCCTAGGATGACCATCTCATCACCAACGAACGACACGCTATGCAACGCATTTTAAACGACTAATTTTGAGTGGTCTCTGCTGTGCCGGTAGCTATGAATGTGCGCTAGCGAGACAGACTTATTTCCTTGTTGCGTTATCAACACGGCAGCGCGCCGGGCGAATATTAGAATACGCTCACACTACTAAGAAGTACGAAGAAGTCAAGGAAAGTGATGATAAATTGAAAGAAATCAGCACGCTTCGGACACATTTTTCGCAATGAGAAATGTGATCTCTTACAGAAACTCATTCCGCATTCTAAGACAGAAGACAGCACGAGAAATTATTAAAAAAACACTAAACAGGCAAAAGGAGAGTAGTAAATCGTAATGGCTATAATCCTCAGAACGTGTAATATGCTACCAAGAAGATAATAAATGTTGAAAATACTGTGGTCCCTGGAAAAGTATATGAAACGAACGAAGACTGCACAGAAGATGGCTCTGACCAAGGGTTGTCTGCTGGAATCGAAAAAAAAAAAAAAAAGAAGAAGAAGAACAGGAAAGAATAGCAGCGATGCTTGAGATTAGACGTAAGAATAGTGTTGAAAAATGAACCCTTTAAAAACCCAAAGATTTCTTATACTCCCTTTCTTTGCTAAAAACATAAAAAACATAAGACGAATTAAAACATATAACATAATACTAAACTTACAGTAATCTAATATATTTCTAAAATGTCAGATGTTTTGAGCGTTGATAAGACACTTCATGCTTTGAAGATTAAATTCTAAAAACATTTGTCAGTCAATTTGGATTTTCGACATTCGTAGTGAAGTACCTATTATGTATACCGACGGAGTAATTCAAATTTAGAAAATATTCCGCGACGTTATCGGGCCGCCGTTGCTAGTAATCAAACTTTGGTAATGATTCCAATTTGAAAAAACCATTAAAATTTCTAAAAATCCGAAATTATACTATAATTATTATTTTTTTAACGAAAATTTGATAGATCTTCTTGACCGTCGCCACGAGTCTGCTTGCAAAGTTTCAGCTCGATTGGATCACGGGAAAAGGGTTTAAAATCGATTCAAAGTTTTTTCGTCAAGCAAGCAGACGCCACGAGTTAATATAAAGGGAGTAAATACCCTCTGTTGGTCATTTATGGAAGTAAATCACTCAACTCGGTATGTAGACTATAATATTATGACATATTGGGTACCGAGTGAATTGAATTTCTCATAGGGTTTTTAAACACATTTTTTGGTATATAGCAGAACGTTTACAATGGGCAGCGAAGGGTTAAAAATAACCCAATTACAGGACCACTATATTTATAAAGCCATTAACTACTATAATAATCTTTCAATCGAGGTACGTCGCGTCAATAACCTCTCAGAACAAATTAAAAAAATTTAAACCTTCTTGAAATCCAAATCAAATTCATAAATCGTTTAAATTTAAGGCTTTTTCTAAAATACTTAAATATTATTCATTACCTGATTATCTTCCATTACCACCCGTATTATTAAATGATTCACATATGTACCTCTATACAAAATAAGAACTGAGGCTCCCTTATCAGACTCAAGAGCTTCTCTTCACTGATGAGGTCTACATGACTAACAAAGTCTAAAAAAAATGTCAATTTAATATTTTAATATGAAAGATTTATATGATGTACATTATATTAAACAAAAAAAAAATAAAAAAAATTATAGAAGTTGGAGGAAGACAGGTAAGTAAATTTATCAAATAATAGTAAAGCCAAATACAACAATTATTGTTATATTGTTATTGATCGCATAATTATAAAATTATTTAACAATATTGTTCAGGAGAAGACGTTATCCACCATTTGCTTAAATTGACTCCTGTTCTTGGCAACTTGGAACATCTGCTCAACTTGGAAACTAGTTAATTTTTGAATATTTCGCAACCAAAAAAAGGATGAAGAATGAGAAATGAAAAAATCAAGCATTTACCAATAAAATTGTACTGATTGTAACTATTTTTACATAGGAAAAATATCAAGAAATTTTGTAATTAGAGTCAACGATCACTTGAGATGTCTTAGCAGTAATAGTTATTCGGAATTTTCAAACCACCTTATAGACTCTAATCACTCTCTCGATATAAATACTGGTTTCAAAATTTTTCAAAAGAATACTTTCTAGGAGTTTTCATTTGGATAATCAAGAATACTTAGAAATTAATAAAAGTATTAATAGACACTTAAATATTATAAATAATCAAATAAATTTAGTACATAGCCCCCTTTTAAACCTTTTCTTATAATGTGAAATTGTAACCACGCCCCGTCCAACCCCCTCCCACCACAACCAAATCTGTCTATATTTGATCATTGATTTCAGTACATTCATTGTCCTGAAGAAGGTAGCATTGTTCCCGTAACCTGTTGAATTTATAAAACCCAATTTTAGTGTAGTTGAAACAAAGCTTTCATTATTTTACTCAATAAAGTTTTTTTTCTTCAGTGTCTATTTTACTTTTGAAAATAGTTTGCAGGAGCCCGTATTGAAGTCCAGGAGTTACATGTCAAATATATTCAATTTTACAGCGCATAGCGACATAAATATTGTACATTCTACGACATTGTATTTAACGGTATCCTTTAATGATCTCGATGGTATATTTAACTCTTTGTTGTGTGTTCGTTGAAGCTTAGCTATTAACATTTTATTAGTAATATGAGTATGCACACTCCTTTACTACATTGAGCATCAAATTTAAGTAAAGTGTGAACGTGCGATGTTGAACTTATTGTGTTTTCGTACCTTTTGAACCTATTGTTTATTGTAAATACGGTTATTTTACGGCGTTTTAATTAACGTATGTGGAGTATGACACTTCTATAATCTACGCTGGCGAGGGTGCCACTTCTATAATCTACGTTGGCAGAATGTATCAGTTCTACAATCTACTAATAGTGTGTCAAAACATCGGATTCAGATGGCCGGCCAGTCAAAAATTAGTCAACACATAAACCACTTTACTGATTTCAAAACAGATTTTAAAAATAGAGCAAAATAGAACACAAAAAACGTCAAGTTTACTTAAACTTTTATAATTTAATTTTTTTTTTTAGTAAACGTTTACTTTTCTGTCTTTTCACTTCATTCACATTCACACAAATTAATAAGCTGAAATAATAACTTATTTCTTTTATCTTAAGATACATATCGTCGCTGTACATATAATAAATCCTATGTTCCGTTAAGTACATTCTGAGACGAATAAATAATGTCAATTTTTCATATAAATAATGGACATATACTAAAAAAAAAACTGTGTCGTTCATCTGGAAAGTCAGCCTAGTAATTATTTGAAATATTTTTTATAAATATAGTCTGTGTAATTATGAAAAATTGACAAATTGATTCTTTTATCTCAGAATGTACTAAACGCCATATAGGATTTATTATATATACAACGACGACAACAGGCATAGTTCTACACAATTCTTCTAATCATCCGTATTCTCAAAAACTGTCAACATTTCATTCTCTGCTATGTAGATTGACTAATGTTCCATTATTTGTGGATAATTTTAACAATGAATTAAATATTATTAAACGGATTCCGTTTATTAGTGGTTTTGATCCAAAATTAATAGACATTATGTTAAATAAAAATATAAGAAGAAGTTTTTTAAATCTTTGGTTTACCCTACAATATTTGATACTGAAAAACATTGGAAAAAATTTGTATTTATAAATAATCAAATTTAAAATTCAATATTTAAAAAAATCCCAAATGTCATTCAACCAGCTTTAATTAAAAAATACATATTAAATAATAAGGATAAGGATAATTAAAAAAAATCGAGTGTTTATAAATTGATTTTTTTTTAATGATTGTGATATATAGAACGTGTACAAATTTTGAAATTAGAGTAAAGGAACACTTAAGGTGTTTAAGTAGCAGTAATTATTCCAAATTTGCATTATTCATACATATTTTTTATATTTTGATTGTCAATACTTTTTAATTTAATTTGTTAATTTACAATTGAATCATGACGAAGGTGCCACGGGCTCTGAAACATGTTGATACTTTTCAATACAAAAGTGGTGAAAACAAAGTTCATTTTTATTAATTATACTTTTTATTTACTTACGCATACACTAAGTATAGAGTTATATACTTTTGCATTTCATTTGTTTAATTTTGAAATAAATTCCATTATTGTTTTTTCAGTTTTATACAAAAGATATTCACTGTCTTCTTAACTATAATAGACCGATGTCTGTGGTAAGGGAGTCAGGTTAGTCCGTTGTGTCCAACAGTGGAATCTAAACAATTCCTAACGATATTCTCCAAATAAAAGAAATTAAAATTTATAAAAGTATAAAATCTCTAAGTTTTATATATTTTTTCCAATACCATTTTATTTTATTTATTATGTTTTTTTTCATTTTAATTTTTTTTTTTGTATCTTTTATTTAGCAACTTCATTATTTTTAAATTTGAGAGTTGTAAGCATTCTAAATTCTAAAGCAATAAATATATTATAATTTTATGCTTTTCATTTTTTTTTTAATTATCAATAAGAGAAACACCATATTGTTTCTTCTATATTATTCGATTTTTAAATATGTAAAAGAATTTTTAAAAATACGTGGAAAACCACATGGCATTCTTTCGGCTATTTTCATTCTGGAATGCATAATAAATAAAGCATTTTCAGCGTTTGAAATGTTAGAATAATCATTAAAATGGATGGAAGATATCGAGTGTCCCTACGTAAAATAAGGCATCTAAAAAAAACAATTTATAGGAGAGCTATGTAACTTTTGGATTTACATACAAAATGAACATGTTTGTCCACTTTTGCATCACATTTTTTTTAAAAAAAGGAGATTTTTTTAAATTTTGTATTATAGAGAAGAGTATTTTTATGTATGGGTAAAAAAGCAAAAATGCATTTTTGGTAGATGTTCGTGTTTACGTAGGGATATTCGATTTAAACTATTTTATCTTTATATGAGATCTATTTTATCTCTCATACATATTTTTGTACCACAGATGAAGTATTAATTTTTATTTATTTATTTATTTAATAGACAAATAGTATAAAAACATATGATTTTTTTTACAACAATAATAACAATAAATATTCATAATCAAATTATTGTTATTTGGTATACCTCACCAAAAAGAATCAAGGTTCTTGTATGTGGTGAGGGATAATGACAAAGGAAAATTTTTATTGATCAGACAAAAAATTATGAATAACCTACAACAGAACTCCTATGTTAGGTTATTTAAGTAGGTAAGTAGCGTTAGATATTGGTAAGTAGTATAATTTAAGTTAAAAAGCAATGAGAATTATAGGTTTATAAAATATGAAATGGGACTTCATCTTGTACTTGAATTTATTGTAATCATAAATAGTTTTAAATTCTGTGGGTAAATTATTAAAGTTGAAATACCTGTATATAGAAAACCGTTAAGAAATATTTGGAATTTTAGGGGTTTTTAATATTAAAAATTCATGAAAGATTCTGATATTCACGAAACTTATAAATATGTTAATACTGTTATATGATAAATTTACTTTAACCAAAAATAATGTCAGAGTGTTAGTTAAACTTGTATAAACCACTACCGGTTTCGAGACGTACCCGTCTCTTCGTCAAGACCTACACTACAATACTATGTTCACAACAACCACAACCATAATATTGTTAACTTTTCACCAATATTTATCACATGCGTATTAATCTTGTCAAGGACAAGCATGCACTAACTAGCCTACAGAACTATCAGGAATCTACGAGGGAGAGAGAGTGAGAGGGGGCAGGGTCTAAAGCGGGTGTTACCAAATCTTTTTCGAAAGTTAAATTGACCATAGGACCGTATGGAAAGTTTATATGGTTATTTATTAAGGTGCTTTATTATTCAGCGTTTCCCTAATGTATAAAAAATTCTAAATTATTTAATTTTAAACATGTGATAAATTTTGTTGAAAAGTTAACAAACTATGGTTGTGGTGTATAGTGTTGTGAACATAGCAGTGTATTGTTGGTCCTGACGAAGAGACGGGTACGTCTCGAAACCGGTCGAAGACCTAAAATCTCTCAACCAACACTCTGTTATAATGTCTAGCCACAAAGCTAATGCCTTAAATATTAATAGAAAATAATGTCAGAATGTTGGTAAACTTAGTAAAAACCACTACCAGATTTACGGTCTACCGGTTTCGAGACGTACCCGTTCAACACTATACACCCCAACCATAGTATTGTAAAACTATCACCACTATTGTTCACATGCGTGTTAGTCTTGTCAGAGAAATTGAACCACTGAGTAGTTCACTGAGTAATCCAATTTCTCTGACAAGATTAACACGCATGTGAACAATAGTGGTGATAGTTTTACAATACTATGGTTGGGGTGTATAGTGTTGAACGGGTACGTCTCGAAACCGGTAGACCGTAAATCTGGTAGTGGTTTTTACCAAGTTTACTAACATTCTGTTATTATGTCTAACCACAAAGTTAATGCTTTAAATATTAATAATATTAATAGAAAATAATCTCACTCCAAGTTGATGCAAGGGGGCCGCCTGGGAATTCTAAAGCCAGGCTGGTCAGGAATTCCCAGACCGGCTCGGGTCTCACGTACCCCCAATAAAATGCGCGCGAGGTTCTCATTGTGCGAGGTCCAGCCGGGCGGCGCGCAGGGCGCCCGGTGGAATGCGTCGTTTTCGCGAAACGCTTTCGCCTTCGACGAAATGCTAGGCGCATAGGCGAGTTGAACCCGTGGTCGTGTGACATTGTCGCCGATCGCTTCCGCATTCATTCGCAGCCTTTCCCGCTGATTAATAACACCTGAGGTCAAATGTTGCGTCGATCCCGGGATTCGTGTTTTAAAAATCCTCTTTTTGGTTTCTTTAAAATCCCTTTAAGAATTATTCGTCTACCTTGTTAAGCTGTTTTCGCTTTTTTTTTTTTAATAGAGATGCGAACACGGAATACTTACGTGTCACATGAATATTCTTACTATTTTCAAACTAAGCTAAATACTTGTGTTATGAAAATAGGACTAACTTGATTAACTAGATTCGAACCCGCGACCTTTGGATCACGAGGTGAGTATCCTAACCACAAGATCAACAAGCTTTATTAATTTAATTTTGTTAGTACACATTTGTATCCTGACGAAGGGGCCATGGGCTCTGAAACATGTTGATATTTTGAATACAAAAGTGGTGAAAACTAAGTTTATTACTGCCTTTCTTTTAACTCGTAGCGTCTGCGGTTTGTTGTCTGCCGGAAAAACTTTGGATCGATTTTTAACCCTTTTCCCGTAATCCAATCGAGCTGAAACTTTGCAGGCAGACTCGTGGCGGCGATAAAAATGATCTAACAAATTTTTGTTTAATTTTTATTAATAATTATAGCATAATTTTGGATTTTTCGAAATTTTAATGGTTCTTTTTCAAATTAGAATCATGACCCCAATGCGTGCAGTAGGCACGAAAACCGATTAAATGAGAAAGAGTATAATAAAAACTTGGTTTTTATGGGTTGTTTTTTTTTATTAATTATATAATTAAATCATAGAATAAACTTTATTTACGCTAGTAATTTGTTGAAAATACCAAAATGTTTCGGGGAAAATGGTCCCTTTATCACAGACGCGCGCAGTGAGAACAAGAAGCGTGACTTTTTCCTAAGCATACATTTTGAAAAGAAACCGAAATTAGAAATATGTCTCGTAATATTCCAATCACAATAATTAAGATACTATTCTGATTTAACATTTCATAATATTCTTCCAGATAAATATTTAATATCGATTTTTTTCTCCAAATATATGTTTAGATAAAAGTCATGCTTCTTGTTCTCACTGCACGCCCCTGCTTTCACTAATATACAATGTACTTATCAGAATACAATGTATGCTATATCAAAAATAGTAACGTGTTGGTATTTTCAACATATTAGTGATGTAAATAAAGTATATTCTTATTAATTATATTAATAATGTCACCACAAAATCATTTTGCATTTATTGAAGAAGTCACTACTTTTCAATTAGAAAATTAAAAAGCATTTTATATCAAAAAACTATCCACATCTCAAAATTGACAGGTTTCTCATAAAAAAATTATAAAATATTTGATTATAATTGCTATGATATAATTTATTTATTTATTTATTCATTCATTTACGCCGAAATAGGCTTTTACATATGTAGGTATATAACAGTTGTTTGCAAAAATAATATAAACAGAGAGAAAAACAAAAAAAAGAAAGTGTATATAATTTAAATTATGGCGGAATGAAGCGCTCTCAGTATCGCGCCCCTATACTGTGACAGGCCAGAGCCAAACAAACAAATAATTGCACCAAGGATAGTAAGATAATAAGAGGATGAGGAATTAAAAGTTTCATAACAACTTTAACAACATATAAAGGTCTTGAACGCTATTCAAATGACTTTGGTAAGGGTAGTCTGTCGTCAGTGCTAGATGCAGATGTCCCGCGGGACAATCCAGGAAATACAAATATTTGGAGAGATTCTGTCAGGGAAGACTGGAGCTGCAGTGGACATATTCGTAGAGCTGGAACACAGGCACAAATGTACCAGTTCCTAGTGACAGGCCTTTAAGGTTGGACATTCACTGCAAATGCATATTTCGGCGTTTTTTTTACGTAAATGTGGGTTTTTGTTATTTATTTATATCAGAATGTATACTCTAGATTGCAACTTTTTAGGGAAATAACTTAAAACCTTTATTATTTTTTTATTTTATTTTATTTTATTAATTATACAATAGAATTCCGTTGGCAGCGGTGTCATTTATTGGCGCATTTCACACTTTGGAATTTTTATTTTTAAATAATAATTGAGGTGTTTTTATAAAAAAAAAAATACTTTTATTAAGTGAGTAAAGCCACAAAATACGGGAATAAATAGAATATACTGTTTAAAATCAACTCTTTATATGAATAAAAAGCGTTTTAAAATCTACAAAAAACGTAAAAATTTCTTGCAAATTTAAAACATAGCTTTATTAATATTGAATATTTCTTGATTTTCTTAGTAAAAGTTCTAGAAAATGAAGTATGCTTTAAACGTATAAAAACATATTATGCGTATATATATATAAAATATTCACTAAAAATCAGCGCCGTCTAGGACACTAAGAACGATTTTTTGGACGCGGTCTGTCGAGTAATGCTTATATTTTATTAATTATTATTAATAATGTCCAGTTTATTACTTTTATATAATAACAAAGGTCTAAGTTATTGCTCTAAAAAAATTTCAGCCTAGAGTACACATTCGGATATAAATGAATAATAAAAACCCAAATTTTCGTAAAAGAACCCCGAAATATGCATTTGCAGTGAATGTCCAACCTTAACGCGGTAATCAAACAAAAAAAAAGTTAAATACAAAATAACTTTTTATTTTGATAGCCACATTAAATAATATTTTACAAAAATGTAAAGAATCTTCTGATATGGTTTAATTGTGCTTGTATTATTATTCAAAATTTTTATAACTACTTCAATAAACATTATATAAATTATATTTGTGCAATACTCTCTTATTAATTTTTAATGATATGTTTCGATTTTTCAGATATTAGTTTAAATAAATTTTGATGCCTAAATCACTAATAAAATATATCTATCATCGGGATTAGAATCTGGAACTTTCAATAGCTGGTAGAGAACTTTAATTTTAATTAAGTTATATTGGAAATAAAAATGATCACTTTTAGAAGCTAAAAGCAAAGTATTTGAAATGAATATTGTGATTTCTCTTTAGAAAATTTTAGCTTTATCGGTAAAAGCTCTCATTAATATCCATTAACAAAAATGTCATTTTTGAGTTAGGTATGTAATGTATTTAATAAACTAACTGTAGCCCGTTAAAAATGACGGCAATTTTACATGTCGGTTCCTAAGGAATAAGAAAAAAAAAATTCTATAAAGAAGTTACGAAAAACTCGGGGTTACGGGGATAGACAGACAGACGGACTGACCGACGGACAGACAATGAAATTATTATAATTGGGATAAATGATCCTTTATTTAGGCTGGACATACACAGCAAATGCATATTTCGGCGTTTTTTTTTCGAAAACATGGATTTTTATTTTTCATTTGTATGAGAATGTATGTGCTAGATCACATTTTTTAGGACGATAACATATACAGAATCTTTTTTCTTAATTACTTAACATTAATTACAATAATTAAGAAAATATAAGCATTAATCGACAGTACGCGGCATAAAAATTCATTTTCAGTATATTAAAAAGTTTCAATACTTACTGAATATATGTGTATGTACGCAAAATATGTTTTCTCACGAGTATATGGATAGTTTATAAATAAAAAATGAACACAACGATACATCAACTGATACATCATTGTGTATAACTTTTCATTATATTTAAAAGAAAATGCCATTTATTGATCGGTTAAAATTAACTTTTACTCACATAAAAATCATTACATATTACGTGGATCATTTTTTCAGTTACGTAAAAATGTATCTTCAATTTAAAAAAAAAAAACATATTTTCCTGTATTCCAATTTGTAGGTAGGGTTTTGAGTTATTGAGCCGTCTAAGCGATAGATATTTTTTAGTAGATGGAGATTGCTGTATTTCCTGGCCGTGATAGAATAATAGTGGATTCAAATTTGAGAGAGTTGTGACATAAAATCTCTCTAATAAGTAGTATTTCTGTCAAAATCTACCTTAAATGTAAATGAAGGTGGCGGATATGTTTATTTAGAGTTTATAGACTTAATTGTAACGATTGCGATAATTTTTATATTGGCAAAACAAAAAGAAATTTTGAAACTAGGGTTAAAGAACATATCAATGCATTAACTAGCAATATTGATTCTGATTTCGCAAAACATCTAATAGAATTTGACCATACATTTGATATTAACACAGGCTTAAAATTTTTACATTTCAACAATAAGATACCTCAAATAAATAATTTAGAAATACTCGAAATTAGGAAAAATGTTAATATTAAGTCTAATATAATAAATACACAGACGAAATTTTTGCATAATCCTATTTTGAATATTTTTCCACTTAACATTCCAAATGACCCATAATAATCAACACCTCGAACCCCCCCCTCCCCTCACCAACCCCCTCAACCGCTCCTTCACCGTAACATATTTGCTTGTTTCAACTTTTAAGATTAGTACACAATAATCCTGATGAAGAGAACATTGTTCTCGAAACATGTAGATTTTTTAATCTAATATAGTGGTGATAACAAAGTAATTTGTGTTTTATTTTAATAATAATGTCACCACAAAGTTCAAGCCTTCATACAGAAGAAGATAAAATATTCTTCGAACAGTTAGATATTATTTGCTTTTACAGCTCTTGTATTTAAATGTATAAAATTTATTATAACAGTACCGCAGACTGAGCGGTAATTTTATTCATTAATCCATTTCACTAGAACAAAAATAGAGTAAAAATTATATGGTTAGCTCTCGTTAGTAGTCGTAAATGAATTTATCCGCGGTTGTCCGGAGTTTCCGGCGTTTGAGTTCTATTTCAGAGCGCTTGATGTATCGCTGGAATTACGATTGTAAAAAGTGCATTACGCTTCAAGTTGAAAGGAAATGTTTGATCGTCGGTCACACGGCGAGGGTTCGGCGTCGTTAAACATCAGGAGCGGCATTATCTCCGGCCGAGAATCATCATAAAACTATATTTAGTTAAGCGCCACATGGGTGCATTTTTCAGCCCGCAGACAGCTTCTTCATCTTCATCTTCGGCCAGACTATCACGACTCATTGTCGTTTTTCGAGAACACTGGAGTTCAAAATATTTTGAGTTTGTTCAAATCTTTCAGAACAGTGCTGGATTTATGTCATAGAGACATTATTAATCAATTAATGTATATTATAGATATCTCACAGAGACGAAACTGTATTAATTATGGGAAAGTAGGTATAGAAGTCATTTGGGTGTAATAGGACTTATGACCTATCTTTTTATGGTTGGCTTAAGTGATCACTTTACACAATTGTAACATTCGCCATTTCCACCCATGATAGAATATACCATGCTTATTCATTTTTTGGAAGTTGTATATATGTTCAAATTGCGTGGAAGGCTTTCATATATGAGTAATAAGCACCTTTTCCATGCGGCCTGTACAAAGCCATTTTCATTCCCCTAAATCCCCACAATTTGAACATATATACAACTTCCAAAAAATGAATAAGCATGGTATATTCTATCATGGGTGGAAATGGCGAATGTTACAAATTGTGTAAAGTGATCACTTAAGCCAACCATAAAAAGATAGGTCATAAGTCCTATTACACCCAAATGACTTCTATACCTACTTTCCCATAATTAATACAGTTTCGTCTCTGTGAGATATCTATAATATACATTAACACTGGAGTTGATGCATTCATTTTTTTGTTTTGTCTCACAAAACACGCCCGAAAACCTTAAGAATTGGTCTTAGGAATTGCATAAGGAATCCTCATTTACAGAAGATATTAAAATCTTTAGACAGTTGTGACTCTCCAGCAGCTATGCTGAAGGAATTTATGCAAGAACCAATCTTCACTGAATTTGTCGATGAGTGTCTCAAAGTGGTTGCTCCGGAGGAAGAGAAGAAAACCAGTGCACAGACAACCTAACACTTATTTGTGATTTTAAAGTATGGATTATGTTCTGTGATTTATGAATAAATATATTTTTATACGCATGAAGGAAATTTCAATGATTTATCTCATAATTTACTCTAAAGAGAATTGTTATTAGTGTTAATAAGAAAAATTTAATTTAAAGGATTATTTTTAAAGTTATGGAAGATGTTTCATGTTATAATCAATTTTAGCAATCAATCAACAGGATCATTGGTATGATTTTCTATTGCTTTTCGAAAACATAATTCCTTCTGCCCTCATTAAATATTAATCCTGATTAATGTGATCAAATACTGCCTCTAAAGTAAATATGTACAAAAATATAAAACTTTAAGTCTGTCTGTCTATGCGTAGGTATGTATCTGATCGTAATCAAATTGCGCAATTTGCGTGCTCACTCTTTAAGGCCCTGCGCAAAATATAGGCATCAACCCTCCTCCTCCTGGCAGCATTACCCAAGATTCTAATATACAGGTTTATTTGTAAAACATTAATAACCTCACAGGACTATATTCCTGCCTTGATTATGAGTCGAAAATGTTTAAGCTATTATGACCTAATATCAATAGTTAAGGAGATATGCGACATCAAAGTTTGCATTTTTTTTTCAATATTCCTGGCTTATTTTTTGTAATACGTTGGACTATCATTACAGTAACTTATATCGAATATGAGAAATTCATTATCTTTAATACAAGTCAAATAAAAAAATAAAAACCTTCGAATTCCAATTGGAAAACATTCCAATTGGAATTTTTTCAGGGTTTTTATCATTTTATTTAACTTGTATAGAAACCAATGAATTTTTCGTAATCGATATGAGTTACTGTAATGATAGTTCAACGTTTTACAAAAAATAAGTAAGAAATATTGAAAAAAAAATGCAAACTTTGATGTCGCATATCTCCTTAACTATAGACATTAGGTCATAATAGCTTGAACATTTTCGACTCATAATTAAGGCAGGAATATAGTCCTGCGAGGTTATTAATGTTTTACAAATAACCCTGTATATTATGATACATTCATTGCCAATAATTGCAAACTTTACATAGTTAATCTTTAGGATCCCGAAACAAAAGAAGGCTGTTCATGCTTTCTGGATACTCTTCCTCGTAATTGGGGACTATTTTATTCATTTTTTTTATTTATTTAAAAAGACATGAGAAACCTGAGGGATCTATGAATATTAAATTTTCATTTAAATACGTGTATAAATATTTATATAATAAAAAAATACAACATATACATGAAACTTGAAAATTAAATTACATTTATTTGTAATTCTGTCTGCGTAGGTACTTTGTGGTATATTTGTCGCTTCTTTTTTAAATCTGTTAAAATTTAGTAGTAGTCAAAATTATCATTTTTTGTTTAGCATGATAATTTTGCACTGTTATTATTTATAAACCAGACGAAAATATAAGACGCTGAAAATGACAAAAACCTACCCATATTTAAAAAAAATGTTGATAACTCGGATTTTAATTTATAATTAAAAAAATATTTACGTCTATAACAGATAATAATAATAAAATATTATCATATACGTTTTCATGTAAAGAAACCCCTTCCTGTCCTTTTCATTAATTCTTAAAGAAAATAAAATTCTTCGAAGTTTGAGTCTCGTGCGTTTGCTTAATTGGAAGATTAGTAATAAACCGGCAGATAGTTAAATTTATACTGCACTTGAGAAGTTCATTATTGAAACGCAGTAAAAACACTTATTCGGTGAAATAAGAATTCGAACTTAAAGGAGAAGCTTTAAACCGGGTTTATTAAAAGATAATGGAACCAGTGCATATTTTATGTTGAAGAATATTGAGACTTATTAAACTTAATTGCTAGAATATGGCAGACATCCTGTCTGCTCAAGAATGAGAGGTAGTTTGAAATATTTTAATTATTTATAACAGGCTAAACAATTCAATTAGATGTTATTTATTTATTGATATAAACGGACATAGTCCAATAAAATATAATACATAACATGAACAATATATAATACATCAAAATAAAAATTATAGCAATTTAAATACAAAAGCAAGGACAAATGAAAATAACTAACAAGATGGAGACTGGAGTCTGGATTATCTAATCAGAGATTGTTTAAATCTGGACAGACTTACACCAAAGAAGTCCAGATCCTCTCTTGAATTTATAAGACGACATAACCGTGACATGGAAGCATGAAAAGAAATGAATTGGTTCTATGATGGCTAAGGAACAACAAGTTCATTGTTTATGAGTCTAAGGGAAGGGATATTGAATTTTATTTGGCCCAGTTATTGTTATTGCTATATATGCTAGATATTATTGCGATTAATATTTGATCTCTCCCGGAATCGGCAAATTTTGAGAACAATTTTCGTAATCACAGTTTATTAAATCCATAAAATAAATCCATAAAATAAATAAACAAATTAACATTTACACCGTGAGAAATAAATGTTAATTTGTTTATTTATTTTAATATACGGTACAGAAGTACCTTTTACATAATAATATATACAAGAAATCCAAAGAATAGAACAGCAAAAAATTACAGAATTGACAATATATAATAGTATAGATAATTGTTTATAGTTATAACAGTAATTTAGAAAAAGGAGGTGTGAAGTATAAAAGATAAAACATAATTAAGAAAAGGGAGACGTGAAATATATGCAAGGTTAAACAAATAGGTATAATAATTTGTTTGGGATTGCATTATGAATTCAGGACGGTAGGGTGTAGCGCTTTTAGTAGCAAATAATAGTAAATAAAATATATATAAATAATAATAAATAAAAGTTAAAAATATCAGAGATATGCGCATAGGTGAGTTAGTTCTAGTGATGTCACAATAAAATAGTCTAGGTATTCGTGTAGCTCTTTCAGGCGCATGAAATATAAACAAACACAAAATATCAGGGGTGTCAAAATGTGAGTTAATAATTTTGTAGAGTAAAATCAAATCAGATACAACTCTCCTCTGGATAATGGCAATATTCCAGTAAAATTTTTTAATCTTGTGAAGTTGATATTTTCAATTGGAATGTGAAGTCGGTAGTTAATGTAACATAGAAATTTGTGTTGGATGCATTCAAGTGTGCATATATGGCATCGTAATGAGGACTCCAGACAGATGAGTTGTATTCAACCTGACTCCTGACCAGAGAACAGTACAATAGTTGGATTGTGTAAATATTTGAAAATGTTCTGGGTTAATGTGTATTTTCATCAGAATATTGTTATAAAGACGTCATATTTTGTCACATTGTGGCAATAATTCCATACACATGTTCTTAAAATGTTAACAGTAATAAATAATTAATAGTTACTGGTTATTGCGCCAAATCTGCTACTCTGTGAATGAAAATTTAGGCACGTATTTGGCCTTCAGTCACTCCTACGCAACGCTCCCTGTCAGACTAAACATTAAATCGCGTGGCGGCTCAATTCAATATAGTGAACATTTTGGGAATATGCATATGAACGCCACCCCTAATAATAAATACTAGCACTACACCCCTGAAAAATCACAGAACAAAATAATTGCAGGATTTTCAAGCAGAAAATTCATGTATTTGTTTTTTTTTTAAACCGAAAACTAAATATAACAAAATAATAATATAAAAATGTCAAGTCCGTGTAATTTGGTGTAAAGCTGTAATTTCAGGCCGGCCGCACTTTTGATACGAATTATTACGTACGTATTCGTACGATTATTTTCGTATGTATTGAGCGCGCACGTTGATTGCGTCTTGCGTTGGTCACTACCAGTTACTTTTCGCATTTCTCCAATAACGTTTGTGCCAAATGAATAATCTGTATCTTCTGGAAAACTCTATTATGGAAGACTTAAATAATGACAAATTTCATAACTATCTACCTAATAGATTCACAAATGCTAGGGAGAATCGAAGTGCAACGAGAGCTCATAACATCGGAGAAATATTTAAAAACTTTTTTGTTCGAAATACATAATTGTACCTCACCTTCATTAAACAAAATTATTTAACTTACAGGTACTTTAAGTTCTTTAGAGATTCTCCGCCATGACCTGCACTGATGATTACGTAGTTGAATCACTTTGGTCCCTCAAACATTTGTGGTCATGTATCAAACTGACAAATTTTTCAATATCCATCGTACGGAATCACAAAAATTTCCGAACAAATCCGGATCGTGTCGGACGTCGCATTTATACGTGCGTACACGCACTACTAAATCGTGTACAGTGTGCGATGTTAAATACTACTTGGAAGGTCAGGAATGTACTTGCGTATTCGTACGTATACGTACTTCTAAATTTCGTACGAAAACGCATCCAGTGTGCGGCCGGCGTCATTCTAGCAAGACATACAAAATTATTATAATTTAACATTATTTTTGTATGGAAGTTTTTTAATTAATGCAATTTAATTAATGGAATATTGACATTCAGGGGAGCAAGCATGAATTGATTTTTAACGGTGCCAAAAAGAGGAAAAAATAATTTGGAAACTTTGGAAGTTCTGTGAACGGCTGCGTTGCATATTGAGAGGGGAAATTTAATAAATGCATTGAAAAATTTCCATCTCTCTTTTCTTTTTGTTTGGTAATGTATGCAAAGTTATTCCATCAAAATCGAAGTGCGGCGTTAAGTAATATCGAGTTTGTTAAATGATTTTTTTAAATTCTTTTTTATTTCAAAATGAGCCAAACGATACACATAACCAATATGATATTGACACTCGCCAATATAATAATGCAAAAAGTTATTATTTTTAAGTACATGGACGCGTTGCAAGTGTTAAAACCTGGTACTGTAAATACTTTACTTAAGTTTGTATATTTTTTATTCTTAATATAAAATTATTAATGATATAAAGTAAATCAATTCCAACTGATTATTTTTGGTTATAATAGCGTTAGATGGTTATTATAACCATCGGCGTCATTGAAAATCTTCCTATTCAATATCTGAATCTCATACCGTTTTCAAAATAAAATGAAAACATTGACTTTATGCTTTTTTAACCAAATACTTTGAATTAGATTTTTTAAGATTTTTTTTTATATTTCAGTTTAATGAAATTAAAACTAATGAGTGCTTCCATTATGTCATTGGTATTAATTAATCTTTAATCAAAATATACAGTTCTCTATGTAACAAAGTCCGTCACTAACGTTACCAGATAGCTCAAATAATAATGAGGTACAAGAAGCAAAAAATTCATGATTCTCTATTTAATAATGTCCATCACCAACGATATTAAGACGCTACGCTACTCAAGATAGCGCAGCTCTCACAGCTCAAATGGCGGCCGAAATATATGATAAGAGTACTTCATATTAGACTGTTTAAAGCTAGTAGTATTTTAATCGCATAAGCGTATTTATAAATTTTTAATTTAAAAATTGCAAACTACGCAAAGTAAAATTATTATTGATTTGATATATTTTCGCCTCTAAATAAAATTCGCATTAAAAAAATATCAAATTGTACGGTTAGCGTGTCAAGTAAGGTTAATGATATTCATAAAATTATTTAAATATATATAAAAACTATGGATCCTCTAATGATTTCCTGTCATTATATATGTGTTATTTTTTTGTATATTCACTTATTTTACTGATATTACAAATTGGTGTACAACAAATAAGATGTTAATTAATAAATATTTGATTTCCTCTTGATTCGAGTATAATTTGTTGATTACATTCAATTTATATATTTTTTGCACGGTATAATCGAATATAAAATATAACAGAGTTCTTGGATAAATATGTAATATTTTAGAAGACCATTTATATTGAGAACTTTATGTGTTATTGATTTTTATTACGATCTCGAACTGTGAAAGAAAAAATAATTTCCTGTTTAAGAATAAATATCAGTGTATAATATATTACTTTGTTATGTTCAATCAATTTTATAACTTGTAATATTCTGCTCATCACATAAAATTGCGTATTATACATAGTTCATTACCTTGTCTCACGTATAAGGTAATCGACATGTAGAATGTTAGATAATCTCCCTGGAAAATTATGAATTGATTAAGTCATCTATTTAGCCGCACAAGACCAACGGTTAATTGCTAAATAAAAATGCTTAGGTTAGTCAAATAAATTTTCTTATTAAGTATTTATGATTATTTATGTTATGCTTTAACAGGCTAAGACGCCCAATTACAGAAGCGGAATACATCAGAAAACACCCATGCTTGAGTAAACCACATAGATTAATTGTGACCTCACCGGGAATCCAACCCGGAACCCTCGGTGTATGAAACGTCATGTCCACTGGGCTACGAGGGCCGCTTTAAAAATGTCATTCATAGGCACACAACTCAACAATTATTATAAACATAAAAACGGCAGATAATTTTATTTAGACAGATAGTCATTGGCTCATGAAAAAAAAACAAAATTCGTAACTCGCTCGAATTTATCGCAGCTGTCAATAGTTTCCACACAAATCCCGGAGTGTTAAAAATAATAATTTATTTCGCAAAACTAATCAGCCAATAAATCAAACTAACTAATTTTATCATCTGTTATCAGTTTAAGTTATTCCGAAGAACGTACTTCTTGAATTGTTAATTGTTCGATGTATATTTTTTGTGTAGTTTTTACTCCCTTTATATTAATTCGTGGCGCCTGCTTGCTTGACGAAAAAATTTTGAATCGATTTTAAACCCTTTTCCCGTGATCCAATCGAGCTGAAACTTTGCAAGCAGACTCGTGGCGACGATCAAGAAGATCTGTCAAATAATTTCGGATTTTTAGAAATTATAATGGTTTTTTCAAATTGGAATCTTTACCAAAGTTTGATTACTAGCAACGGCGGCCCGATAACGTCGCGGAATATTTTCTAAATTTGAATTACTCCAACGGTATACATAATAGGTGCTTCACTACGAATGTCGAAAATCTAAATTGACTGACAAATGTTTTTAGAATTTAATCTTCAAAGCATGAAGTGTCTTATCAAAGCTCAAAACATCTGACATTTTAGAAATATATTAAATTACTGTAAGTTTAGTGTTATGTTATATGTTTTAATTCGTCTTTAATTGTTGTTATATTTTACAAAGAAAGGGAGTATAATAAAAACTTGGTTTATAAGGGTTACTTTTTTTTCATGTAGTTTCCAAACCGCTGCGATTTAAATATTTATGCCGGTGTCCAAAAAATTGTGTAACTGGGAATTCTCGTATATTTCATATTACAGAGTCTTAAATATTACGCTAAAAAAACATTTTTTTCTCTTTAGTATTCGAATCAATCATTTTACTACAACGAGGGTGTACATATAATGTGTTTCATTAGTGAAGAAAACCTTTTTAGTGGAATGTTTCACAAAATTTTCACAATCTTTAGTGGACTTACCTACAGCCCTATTAGGTTAGATAACGTTAGGTTAGGTTAAAAAATGTTCTTTTTATTTTTTATAATGTATATAGATTTGTTCTGCACGGTTTAAGTACGCGCGCAGTTCTCTTCGCGCTATTTTCAGCGCGCAATAAAATACATATAAACATTAGTTTAAAAAAAACTTCATTCATTGTGTACTCGTATTTACAGTGAAGTACTTTAATATACACATTTTGAAATCTTTAACACATTTTTGATTACGACAGATTGACAGAAACAACCTATTGCGTTTGCTTTTTCGGTCCGGGAGTCGATGCCATGGGCACAACCATCCCAAGTTACTTGTGCTTATTTTGTTTTCGCGAATACACATTTTATATTCCGGATTTGGAATATCCATAATGTATGACGATTGACCCGGTCGAGAACCAATCAAATCGGTCGTGCGGTTCACCAGCCCTGCGCCGTATCGGGCGTCTAATGCAGCCGTACTATTTCCGCCGCACTGTGCAGCAGATTCAATAGGCCGCTAATTTGGCTGCTGCAATTCTGCATCCAGCTTTAGTCACTGTGCATTTATCCAGAAGCCAGACGTATCGATTCAGCTTGACCCCGGGTCCATATTAATTTGACACCGCCGCACAGATGACACGAGCTGTGATGCCGTCTCTCATTATTGCAGGATGTGTTTAGTCAACGCTTTCAGCAGTTCATAAGCCGATGAATCATTCCACATGTATTAATAATAAATGATGGCTTAAAAATACATTCAGATGTGGCGGCAATTGTAATAATAATAATGTGAGGTATATTAAAGAAGTGTCGTCCATAAATTTGTTTACTTAAAATAATATATTTTTTGTCGTATTAATATTCTTACTATTTTGAATCTTGCGCTTTAAAATTAGGACTATAACCGGACTAAAGAAATAGAGCTAAAGCCCGGTCGCCGAAAAGAGAGAATTTCGTACATTGACCCTACGCTACGTTGTCCCTACACAGGCACAGCGAGCGAGCGTGACAGCAGCATAATTGTGGGCGAGCTATAAGAATGAACGAAATTACCTTTTTCAAAATTGATTTGTAAATTTTACAAATACGTACCATAATAGATTATGCTGCTAAACCAAAATCAATCTACCAGCACGCAGATGCTAGCGTGCTGGTAGATTGTTTTTTTTTTTAATAATTATCATAGTAACAATAATATATAATAAAATATTTTTAAAAAATGTATCGCACATATTTGGAATACAATCATTTTTTTCTTTCTTTAGTATGGCCTTCACCAACTGGGTGTTATTAGATATTTACGAGTATACATTTATAAAGGTACACATATTATAGCATGATATAATAAAACAATACATTAACTTAAAAATACAGAAACAGTTAAAATCAATTAAAAAGTGATAATAAGAATATGGAAAGGTAAATAATAATTTTATGAATACTGATCGTAGTACTATGAATGTACCTATATAAATGATACATACAATTTTTACATACATACTATAATAACATACTTTGTAGTTATTATAATAGTATGTATGTAAACATAAAAGATAAAAATGCACATTTTAAATAAATACCAATTAAATTAAAAGAACGAAGCATTTAAACTATTTTAAGTAATAATTTAACGTGAATAAAGAAAACTGTAATAATGTAATTATACTTTAACATTTCTCTTCTTCAGAAACCCACCACAACACAATGCAACAAAAAAGTAACAGATAAAAAAACTTAACTTGACATCATTATTTTCTAAGATAATATTTATTTATTTATTTATCTTAATTGTTTACTTCCACACATAATGTTGTGTGGACCATCTAGCCATTTAAAAGTTTTTACAATAAAATTTTTGCACTCCAGTTTAAACCTCTTTATATTCACTCTGTTTTGAATTTCCTCTGGCAGGCTATCGAAGACTTTTAGACCTTTGTACATCATTTTTTGTACATCTGTTTTTATCGCTTCAATCATTGTGCAGTATTGTTCTTGGGACGATCCATTTTTTCAAAAAAATTGTCTGATTTTGCGTATCCAACTTAAATAAGTCCTTCGCATGTGTACAAAAATACTTTTATTCCACACCAGAATGTTTAAAAATATGACTTTTTTTTCTGGAGACCAGCTTGAGGTTTGTAGAGAAAAATAACTGTAAGCCATGTAGGCCACGTGCTTCGAGAACCATAGATACCTACTACTATTTATTTTGAAACCTTGTTAAACTGAAGGCAAATGTAATATATTACAAACATTTATTGCGATTAATTTGTTGCTGGGTATTGTCAAATCCACTCAACGGAACATCAATGGTCAATGATCTATATATGACGATTAACTTATAAAAAGCGTAATATGAGGTATGAGACGGTAAACCTCCGAGATGAGTATATTAAATGAAAAATATTATTAATATTTAAAACATTAACTTTGTGGTTAGACATTATAACAGATTGTTAGTTAACTTTGTAAAAACCACTACCAGATTTTAGGTCTACCGGTTTCGAGACGTACCCGTCTCTTCGTCAGGACCAACACTACACCACTACATTCACAACAATACACACCTCAACCATAGTTACACTTTACCATTGTTACACTTCCACCAATAATTGATCACATGCGTGTTAGTCTTGTCAGGGACAAACATGCACTGATTAGACTAATGAACCATCAGGGATCTACCGAAAGAGAATGAGAGGGGGCGGGGTCTAAAGTGGGTGTTACCCCATCTTTTGTGAACATTAAATTGAACAAAGGGCTATATGGAAAATTAATTTGGTTGTTAATTAGGGGTGCTCTATTATTCACCGCCTCCCTAATGTAAAAATTTCTAAACTATTCAATTTTAAACCTTTATTATTAGTATTTAATATTTTCCCCCTGTTTTTTCGTCAAATTTATGATCATTTTTTATGAGGTGGTTGGCTAATTCAGAAAAATTGTTGTTATTAAGACCTCATATGTTCTTGGATTCTAGTGTTAAAATTACGAGATATCCTTCCAATATAATGTTAATTGGTAGATACCTGAGTTGTTTATTATATTATTTTTATCTTTATTGTTAATAAGTATTTTTCCTATGTTATTGTTAGTATAGAAAGCTGGTTTAATATTTATAGGTAAAGCCTTGGATACAGTATTAGTTAATTTATCTATAAATAAAATTCTTCTCCATTTATTATTATTATTACTGTTTTCTTTTATAGATGGATATAAACATTGTTTTATAAGTTTTTGTTTTAATTTTTGGTTTAATAAGGTTTCAATTAATTTTGTAGTATATCCATAAATGAAAAAAGCTGAATGTTGTCTCCAAAGACTCTCATGGAACATAACCCCTATCTCAAATATATAAATGTTTTAATTATTTCAGAAGAGATCTTCCAAAACCATTTGATTACATACACATGGTATCCACGGGTTAGCCTAGTTTCTTAATAAGTGTAATTATTATATTTAAATAAGTTATAGCTCATTGCTAAAACCTGCACCGACAGAGGAAACTATTTACTGAAACTATTATAAATAGAGTCACTCAAACATTCGGTTACCAGACTCTTCCATTTATTCCCGCCGAACCAACCCCAGCATCCCCCTCCTCCCGGGCCACCCCGTTCGTTTTGGCAGTCTGCATCGATGTATTGATACAGCTATCCAATAGAAGAGTACCGGGTATTCACGGGGGCTGAATACAATTACGCCGACTGTCCCGAACACGCTGGAACCGAATATGTAAACTTTTTTGCTCTCCCGGTGCCCATTGACGGGGCGAAATAGATGGCTCGAAAAATGCCATTGTTCGAAACTCGCCCAAATTCAGTTGCGCGATAGAAAATTCACGGGAATTGCTAAAATATCACAATCTGAATAATATCAACGGTAATTTACATCTACAATAATGTCCCCCATTATTGTAGATGTAAATTAAGATGTAAGGTAAGGTAAGATGTAAGGTAAGGGCTAAATTTGTCAATATCAATCAGTAAAACTAAAAGGTAGATAGAACTAAATGGTAGATAGAATAAAGAAAGGAGTGCTGAGATGGTTTGGTCATGTGGAACGTATGAACGAGGAAAGGATGGTTAAGAACATATGTGAGGCGAATGTTGAAGGCAACGGGAATAGAAGGCGTCCGCGAAAGACCTGGCACGATCAGGTACTACAAGTATTTGAAGATGGACCCTGTTAAAAGCCGCAACAACCGTAGAACGTGTATGAGAAGATGTATGAATGTGGCCGAAGCAAAAGTGGTGTGCCAGGATAGAAGAGTGTGGCGTTCAATCCTCCCTGCCTACCCCTGCGGGGAAACGGCGTGATGGTTAGTTAGTTAGTTAGTTAGTTAAAACTAAAAGCTTAGCAATATAAAGAAAACCAACAAGGTATAAGCTGAGTATTGATCATGAGCCTGTGGAACAAGTCATGAGCTTCAGATATTTAGGTGTAGAAATTTGAAGCCACAGCGATCTGTATGCTGAAGTCAAAGAACAATGAAGCATCCATCATCTCAGGGTGTCTCAAAGATTCGGTCTGGTATCTCGAGAACAAAAACATCCATATTAAAAAAGTCAAGATATACAAGACATGTGTGCGACCTATTATGACATACGCTGTCATTATGACATACGCTGTCATTATGACATACGCTGTCATTATGACATACGCTGTCATTATGACATACGCTGTCATTAAGACATACGCGGGCTGACACTGTCCGCACCAAAGGACCCCTCAGAATATAAGAAATGAGCTGGGAAAACTCTACGTGATCGTGTCCGAAATGCAGACATAAGGAAAACTTGCAAAATAGAGGATATAGCGCGATGGAGAAGATCCAGAAGGAGATTCTGAAGAGATCGCTTAGCCAGAGGGGACAGTGACAGACTCGTGGATACAGCAGCGAATGAAATTCCCTCTGAACGACGCCCATCGGGAAGACTACCGAAAAAATGGAGGGATAGTTGGACCTCGTTATCCCAGAAGGCGTAGTTTTCTGTATGACAGATCAATAGATCTACTGAAAGAAAAAGAAGAAGAAGAATAATAGGTGTTTTTTTTACAGGTATGGAACATTGAAATGAAATAAAACATAAAGATCTATACCAAAAAAGTAACCCATAAAAAACAAGTTTTTACTATACTCCCTTTCTTTGTAAAATATAACAATAATTAAAGACGAATTAAAACATATAACATAACACTAAACTTACAGTAATTTAATATATTTCTTAAATGTCAGATGTTTTGAGCTTTGATAAGACACTTCATGCTTTGAAGATTAAATTCTAAAAACATTTGTCAGTCAATTTAGATTTTCGAAATTCGCAGTGAAGTACCTATTATGTACACCGACGGAGTAATTCAAATTTAGAAAATATTCCGCATCGTTATCGGGCCGCCGTTGCTAGCAATCAAACTTTGGAAATGATTCCAACAACACTATACAACAATACAAGAAAAAATACAAATATTACCAAAATCAAAATAAGTCTCTTTTATTTAATAACATATTCATTAATTCTGTAATTTGCCCTTTTTTATTAATATCCATTTTGACACGACATGGGATTTTATTTAATATTTTTGGTATGACATATTTTAATGTTCTTTGTCCATATTTATTTATGACCTTCGGTATTCGTAGTCCTTCTTTAACCGTAAATCTGGTACTATGTTTATGAATCAATCTATGCTTATATGTCCCATCTTCATGATATCGTGTAGGTAATTAGTTTGTACCACAAGATAGCATTAATTGGCATAGAGCCTTGTTTCTTGAAGAGTTCCTGTATATCTTTAGTAGCACTTTCTTTATTTATTAATTTTATAGCCGAATTTTGAATATTTTGAATTTTTCTAATATTAGTTTTGCAAGTTAGACCCCAGCTAGTTATTCCATATAATGATGTTTTATAGAACGAAGCGAAATAAAATGTACGTAAATGTATGACTCGTGCTTAGCGCCCGAAGATAGGATAAATAAAGTTACAGTAAAATTAGTTTTTTATGTAAAATCTTATTTTGAAGTTCTACGCCTCTGATGTTTTTGGCACAAAAACAATTGAATCAATACGCATCAGAGACAAGCATGCTCTGGAATCAGCATCCAATCGTCGCCAACAACGGGAGCTGTCATTGATCTGTCATTTTAGTGATTGTTTATCTGCTATTCATTTGTTTTTGTGTCTCCATTCATTTGCATCATTGCATAACATTAATCGGGATTATCGTTCAACAGGGTGTATGTAAAATAATCACTAAAATATTTAAATCATTTTAAGATTCAAACACGTTACTATTTTAAAAAAATAATTTGTAAGCGATTAGAAAGATACTAGCTGTAACCCGTCAAAAATGATGGAACATTGGTTCGCGGCTTTGCTAAGCCCTAGTGTACATTTATACTATCCTTTTGGCGGTCCACGGAGAGGCGGCCGTAGTAACGTAGTTCGGGTTTGGTGGCCCGGGAGTCAAGCCCCACCTCCGGCAGTTTTTTTTTAACGGACAGACGACGAATTATTATGTTTGATACAAGAATAATCTGTCTACCGAAAAATATTTAATTAGCCAAAAATTAGTTTCACTGTTCCCCCGGAAAGAAAAAGTTATGGTTTAATTTCTGGATGGTAACTAAATATTTTTTCGATGGATAGATTTATTCTAATAGAAAAAGGAAGAATCAAAATGCTATCGAGAGGAGTGTGGCTACAGGAAATGTGGTGAACGGAAGCTCTAAAAACAATAATTTATATTAGAAACATGTCAACCGAGGCAAGTCACAGTGGAATTTTGGTACCATCACTCTTGAATGGAAGTGAGTGGCAGTCAGGAGCTGGCAGAAGAGGAAAGAAAGTAAACTAATCTAAATACAATAATTTCGGTGTCTGTCTGTCCTGTCAGTCCGTAACTTCCTGGAATTCAGTGCTAAAAACGAAATTACACGGCTGGAGAGAGACTCGAACGCGCGGACGGCAGCGCGGCGACTAATAATAATAGTAATAATAATAGTAGGATCATTTGTATAGCGCCGTTTTCGTGAGCACTCACCTCAAGGGCGCTTCACACAAAACATCTTACTGACTAAAAACACTTATTTAATAAAATATCGCCTATGTTACTCGCCGAGTCCGTTTCCAAATTTTGAGTCCGATCGGTCAAACGGTACAGATTTGCATAGAAAATATGTCAGGGGGAGGGGAAGGGGTACGAGAATAGGGGGTATATATCGCCTATGTTACCCGCTGAGTCCTAAAGAATAAGTTTCCAAATTTTGAGTCCGATCTGTCAAACGGTACAGATTTGCATCGAAAATATGTCAGGGGCAGGAGAAGACGTATGAGAATAGGGAGGAAATGTTGCCTATTCCCCGCCAAATCCTAAAGAATAAGTTTCCAAATTTTGAGTCCGATCGGTCAAACAGTACAGATTTGCATAGAAAATATGTCAGGGAGAGGGGAAGGGGTATGAGAATAGGAGGGAAACGTTGCCTATGTTACCCGCCGTATCCCAAAGCATAAGTAAGTATGCAAAATTTGAATCTAATCGGACAAACGGTGTGGATTTGTATAGAGAACAGACAGACAGACAGACATTGAGTTTTATAGGTATAGATTACATACTTACTCACAAGATGACATGCACAAAATGGAATTAACATTTAAAACTATAATAATTGGGAGTGCTAGAAAGAATCAGGTATTTTCGTGGAGTGCAAACTAGGAGTGGGAAACATTACGAAGTGATGTTACGGTCTGATGACTAGACGACATAGCCACCAGCGGTGCTCCGTGGCCCGCAAAAAGTATACCATATTTACTACACTTTGTAAAAGCAAGGCTTAGCAAAGAAGCGACCCTTTCATTTACTCCTCCCCGTGATTTTTCACGGGTGCAAGTTAACATTAATAACAGGGAAGTTGGAGCGCCACACTTCTCTTTCCTGACACATAACACACAACGTTGTTGAGGTTCCTAACAGAACCACCTTCTAGTATTTGGTTAATATAGTCATTCCCAGTAGTGATGGGTCCGCTCTGTACTCACTACTACAATGTAGTACTACACTACATTGAAGCGCACACTTCGCACATTTTGATGTGTAGTGCACACTACAAACTACAAACACCAAAGTTATTGAAAGTATAAACTTTAAATAGTATACTTCATTTCAAAGCGAACACTACAAAGTACATACACTTCAAAGTTATCGAAGTTTTAGGTCGCCAAATGTTACTTTGGAGAAAATATCGTCATTTATTTAAATATTTTTGTCGTTGACCTTTTTTTTTTGGGAAAAAAATACTTCACTTCATTTGAAAATTTACTTCACTATTACTTCATTTCATTACTTCACTTCATTAATACTACAATTACTTCATTTCATTACTTCACTTCATTAATACTACAATTACTTCATTTCATTACTTCACTTCATTAATACTACAATTACTTCATTACTTCACTTCATTTACTTCACTTCATTTCGTAGTACTACAATTGCTTCACTTCAAGTAGTTTTTACTACAATTGTAGTGTACACTTTGTAGTCTTCAAACTGGTGAACGTGTGTGTGTTGTAGTCTTCATTTTGAAATGAAGTTTTTCCCTTCGCTAATTCCCAGTCACCCAAGGCAGCCTTCTCTTTCTATCGCTATCAATATTTTTAGTTGGTTGCGAGTGCCTGTTTTGCTACGACTCTTTCTCTTTTTGATGTTAAACCCACAATTATTGTATTTAGATTAGATTAATGTAATCATATTACGTTATCATGTTATTAATGTTTGTAGTTAAACATTCGTTAGCTGTTTACTTGGTATCCTGAATTTCCTTTACCGGTGTACTTCAATTCGGTTTAATTCAGCACCATGTCTTTCTTGCTTCGTGTGCCCTATTTACTTGAATAATTCTTACTTAATGCTTTATTTCTTTCTTTATTATATATATTATCTTTTATGTACCTGCATGTGATGATTTCTATTTAAATATTTAAATCATTTTATATTTCTGTATATCGCATGTATAATAATGAATATTTATATTCTTATATGGAATGTGTGGGACTGTACAAACCATCCCACATACTGGAATAAAGTAATATTTATTTATTTATTTACTGTCAATAAATATCAAAACGAGTTGTCACGTTTGTTACCGAATTGTTTAGCACGTATTTAAAATATTTTAAAACGAAAATCTATTCTATAGTTCTGTAGAAAAATGTATATGTGTAAACTCATTACGTTTTGTCATTTTTTGGAAATTCAAATTTTTGAAAAGCCACAAAATACGAATTTTCAAAAATAAATCAAAATTTTCCCGCTCTATAATTGTGAATTCAATACTTGCACGGTACTTACCCGAGCAGCGTTTCTATAATAAATGAACTTTTAAAGTAACATGAATTTTCATTCCTACCTTCCTTTTTTTCCCGTGAATTGTACGCACATCACACATGCTTAAAGATTTTTTATTGTCCTTGATAGAATTTTTATTTTACTTTGATTAATGCATTAGAATGTTCAAACCTTTGCAAATATCAATAACTTTAATTCTTACATTAATAATATCTTTACTTGTGTATGTTATTTGTAGTCAGCCATCAAACAGAATATTAATTTCCTTTCAAGAATGCGCTGAACCCAATGCTTATATTCCTAACAATTTCACATAGAAATTTCGTAATTAAAACGAATCCTTATAAGAATAGATTGTCTTTTTATTTACAAAATGTTTTCAGTATTCTTAAATAATTAGTTTTTAGAAAGAATATTGTTTCCCCATCTATCTAGGGGCTGTTTTGGAGATGAGAGGAAACAGTGATAAATGTATCCATTAGAAAAAAGACGGAGAAATGTATCAGAAATAATGTGATTAAGTAAGAAAGGGGGAAAGAAAACTGTTTGAAGTGCATATAAACGAAGCAGCATAAATGTGTATGTATTTAAAAAAAATCTTCAATAAATGTGTATGTATTTAAAAAAAATCGCAATTCCTGTCGAAATTTAAACACATGGTTTGAAAAAAGCCGTCATGTATCGCTTTTTATATCTATTAATTTAATTAATATAAATATTATAATTAATCTATTAATTTATTATTTACGTCATAAGATAATTTCAGTAAAAAAATGTTTTCGGTGAATATTCAAAAATCTGAGAGATAGGTATTTTGTATTGGTTAGTATTATTATGAGTGTAATGTCCAGAAGAAAGTAACCCGAGTAACCCGTTTGTTTCAGAATTTGTGAATTAAAAACTATTTATTTTATGAGAAAAATTTTGATTGTCAATTACGGGTTGAATTTCAATTAGAGAATAGCCATTGCCAAAACAAGTAATCACGACAAACTGAAAAATTTTAATAGCTGCGAAAAAAATTAATAAATTTAGAGTTATTTTTAGAAGAACTAGAAAACTGGAACTTAACTAAAAGGTAGGTACATAGAGAATTTGGAAGCCTATAAAATATAGTGCTGGAAGAAAATTATGAAAAGTGATAAGTTAGAAAAAAACTAGTTTTTTATATGTTGGAAGAAGTGGTTACAAATTAAAGTAGATAAAATAACCTACCTGGGATTCTGATAAACTTAAAACTGGGACATTTCTAACGAAATTAGAGCTGCATTCTTCCGGACGAAAAAGGTATTATTCCTTCATTACCTAAACTTACAATTTGCGAATGAGAATGATAGGATGCTATGTGTTATCTGTATTTTTTATGCAATGGAATTATGGACACTCACTGAAATAATATGAAACGAAACCCGAAAATATTTCGCCCATATCGGGAGACATCCATAGAAGTACCGGAAAAACTTACGGCAATGGTTTGAGAAATTCACGGTGCAACTATGTTCAGCTGTTAGTAGCAAGATTATGATCGCCAGCATGATCGCCAATGTCCAATAACCGAACAAGTACTAAAAAAAGAAGAAGTTGCAAATTGATTAATCGAGAAAACAATAGCTCTGAGAAAATAGTCTCTGGCACCATTATACATTTATAACAATTTTGATAAGGGGAAAGATAGAAGGAAAAATTATGGTCGAGGAAAATATTTATATACCAATTGTTGGAATGGAGAATGCAGAAGCTACCAAGAAATGAGAGACTTGTCCTAGAAATGATTATCGATGGAGAAAGAAGTTCAATAAGGGAATCTCACTTAAAAATATGACAGTGACGTTGCATTCGTTACCCGGATCTCTTTTGTTGTCATCTCGGATAAAATCTATTTCCGTAAAAGTACTTAATTATAATTAACTGGACTTCTCCCATGACCCAGCGAAGAATGCTTCTCGGTGAAGAATAGGACAAGTCTCTTAAAACGGTTTTCTGAAAAAAAAATCTGTTAAGTCCTCTAAAGCGACTCGTTTTAGAATGTAAATTGCTTAATTAAGTGGCAGAAAGAATGTTTGCAAAAAGTCATATATCTTGTTAATGCACAACTTAGACACTTTATTATAAAAGTATTGGTCATTGTATTTTGTTGAATTAAAAGAAAAAATATATATCAACCGTTAATTATGTAAATATCAGGAACAAAATTAATTTGATGATAGATTAAGAAATAATAAACTGAGATTAGAATAGACATCGTCGGGTGGTTTGACCCCATGCTTGGCGCTAGCTGAGCGGTGATTAACAACCGTAGAGAACATTTTGTATAAGTATGGTAACTGTTCAGTTGACGTCGTTTTTTGCGTAAATCAAAAATGCGAGAGAGATAAAGAGATAGACCAATTATTTCATTTTTAGAGCTGGTTGCTAGAAGAGAGGAAAACAACCATGAAAAATTAGTAATCGATGGGTATCTATATATAAGGATAGAGAATGGGAGGTTGATCTCCAATATGACAGATTCGCCAAGGCCAAGAAGTGACTGGAGCTTGCTTTTTGCGGCACTAAACAAGCCTCAGGATTGCGAATACTGGAAGAGGTCGCGCTGCAGATGAGAATTGTATAATTATCATAACCAAACGTTAATCCAAAAGTATATATAAAGCTTTGTATATGGTAAAACTACTCCGTCGTCATGTTCATCATTTTCCTTGTGCAATAATACTGCAGGATCATTCTTCTTGTTGGTACCATTCTTCCTTGGATAAGACAAGTTGTGTTATATTGGTAGCGGGTGACCTGTTGACCAGGTCTACCAAGAACCGTAACCCTCTCTAACGAATCTTCCTTTCTAAATATTTACTAAAGTATTTTTTTGAGTGTCAGAGAATTCATTATAGGTGCTAATTGATCGTCTAGGATATTTCAGGAGCATATCTTAAGAGAAATTTCTTTTATTTCTTCTTCCTGTCAAGATCTCGTCGTCTGCCATGAGATTGTCAAGAGAATTTTGCGCATGTCAAGATGCATCTCTAATATCGTGAAACATCCAAGGTACATCAGTTTCCTCATCTTTAAGGTACGAGTGATTTCCTTGTCTTTCTTCATTCTCATTAGTAGAGCGACGTTTTTTATTCTATTACTCCAGCTTATTTTAAGCGAGCATCCATATACCCATATTTCGAACACTTCAAGCTTCTTCGCCGCTGTAGTACCTTATTTAATATCTACTCACTTAAAGGTAAACAGATTCCTGTCTGTAACGCAGTCCTCACAGACAGACTCCTGTCTAGAACGCCAAAATCTTTTCTTCTGGCTTTCTACTATTGGCACATCTTCTCATGCGCGTTTGTGGATTTTTGAAGATCTAATAGGGCCGTCCTCCAATATCTAATTTGTATGATTTTTAGTGTACTCTCTATTTCTGTTTCCTCAACACTTGTCTCATATTATTTCTTTACCATCTTCTATTCACTATTCTATTATTCTTCGTTTTCGCGACTATTTTTGAATGCTAAAGCATTTTTTTTTTGGAAAAAGAGTCGGAATATGGAATATGTGTCACACAAATGTTCTTAGTATTTTGAAAATTAGCTTAACGACTCTTGCTGGTCTCCTGAACAGATTCGCTATGCGAGAGTCTTAACCACCAGACCGATAAGCCACTCAAAAACATGTATTATTATCTGTATTTGCTGTTATTCTCTGTGCATTTTCATTGCATTCAGCCTACTTTCGTTGCCAATTCCGTTTATACGTTAGTGTTGGCACCAGAACTCCACCACGTACTCTTCAACTAGTCTTGCTTCGGGTGACAACTTCCAAGTGGCTATAGCTGCAATAAATTAACATTTTTACTGCAGCCACAATTTTTTTACAAAACACGCTTCTGTTCTTTGTATTTATTATATCATCATTTTATCAACAAATGAAAATTCATTTAAATGCATACATTATTTTTTAAATTCTCTGAGTTTTAACAAATCAAGTTCTTGTCTTTATAATGGTTCAAGCCAAAGATAAATGTTTGATTTCAAGTAATTTTAAAGAAGAATTCTATATTTAAATTAGTTTACAACCTAAATTGAAGTAAAATATTTATATATATATATATAAAATATTATATATATATATTTTATTTTTTTTTTTAAATTTTATCTTATTTTCTATAAGTTATGTTATGGCATATGTCGTATCTACATACATAATTTTTTTCCGTTGTATGTCAAATTTAAAAAAAAATGGACTGCAAATGCAAGCCCGCACACGCACATTTCTAATCAAATAATAGCATATACTTCTGGCACTTTGTCGCTTGACTGGATATGACGAAATATTACTTTCTGGACGTTTCATTTTCTTAAATGAATCCACTAAACTTTTACGTTTTAGGTGGGTACTTTCTTCCCATGAGATCAGTAGGTACTACCGATTACCATTGTGTGTACTCCCGTCTTTATTGACGGGCTTTCACCAAAAGGCAACACGAAGCGTTTTGAACGTCATATTACAATGTTCGTTTAATTATCAATATGAATTTCCTTGTGCAAGTAAAATTAATGTTTGATTAATTATACTATTCTCAGATTATGATTAAGTAAATTGAGTCACGTCTGTGATATTTCCATTTAATATGCTGGATCACTACGCATCTGGAATCGTGGGGTTTCCTGGAAATGAAAAATATCCTTTTGCGGTAAACGTAGGGTCTAAGGTATCACTGTCTCGAGGTATAACCCAGACGGAGAACGGAAGCATTTTCTGTCTGATTTCGGTGTGAATATTTAAAAATAAGAATACAGCGTCATATTTAAATAAAACTTGAAATCACACATGAAGTCAAGATTCGCGTGAAATGCAAAAAACCCCGATAAAAAGATTAACAAGCCTGCGGTGTGATGGCAAGGCGATGGTTAACTGATACAAAGGTCAGAAGTTCAGTTGCCGAAGAGCCGTCATCAATAAATAAAAGTGTATTCTGTCTGGATGTTACAAATGTCTATGATAAGAAAATAAAGAAAAACTAAAAAATACAAGACATAACGTCACTAGTTTACAATTTTATCAAATGTTTTAAATTTACATTTATTTACGAAAACAAAAAATTGTAAAAAAAATAGCTAATTTGAGACTCGTAGCAATAAACTTTAGCTTATTCCAGAGTTAGATTAGGTTTTAATTTTATGTTATGTATCCTGTTATACTATTAACAAATATTTTGTTTTATCACTTTTTCGACACATTTTGACACTGACAAATAAATTGATAATAAAAATACACTGCTTATTATTAATTAGGTTATTATTATTATCATTTTTTGTGTACTATGTAAAAACTAATTGATTTATTTATTTAAATTTTTTTTGATTTGCGATCTATATTTATGTAAAATAATTGTATGTTAAAAAATATTGAACTACTTATTGATCTGCGATATTTTTATATTTATATATTTTATCATTTATTATTTTTATAATATTCAAATGTTCACAAAATACTCAAACTTGTACTGTAATGTCACTAAATGACCATCTATTAGGGTTATCAATGACTTGTTGACGGTCTGTTTGTTAAAAATTAAAAATTACATATTTAGTTATATTTTTTTGATTATTTGTGTATTATGTACATAATTTTTAATAAAATCTGAATTGAATCACTTTCTTCACAATAAACAATTATCCCTTAAAAGTTATTTACATGCATCGCAGCATGCAGATTTCATTCATGGATAGTCAGAAAAATGCAGAGATGTCAAACCTGTCATTAGCGAACCATTTTTGGACATACGCAAGGAAATTATATTTTTTGTTGAGAATTTAAAAATATATATATATTAATTCTATTTATTTTTTAAGGCTCTGCTCTGGGAGATCTTTGTGGAGTTCGATCTTCGATTCAGGTTTACTGGAAGGAAAAGGAGATACTGCGGCAGGTGAAGCGGGCTTCCGTTTCCCTTCCAAATCGTTCATATACAGTCCATTTGGTATCATTCTCATTTACCATCCTTAATCCTGTCAAAATTTACCCACATCCTTGCTTTGGTCCGGCGATTCGCGTCGGATGCATAATAGGAAAAAAAATGGAGAGGGAGATGATTTTGAACATAGTAATGGAAAAATAAAATCATATATATCTTTTTAGTGACAAATAAAGAAACCATGTAAAAATCAACTTCAAGATGGCATAAAACCACTATACATACTTGGGAGTTAAATTTTATAATAAATTGCTGTCATAAAACAAATTTCAAGAAAGAAACATTTCAAAATACGAATAGTATAAGAAAGAAGTCAAATCCTTGATTTTGGACAGCAATGTTTTGTAACATTGAACCCATGTCTCAAATGGTTTCTTTATAATGAACATCTAAATGGTTTCTGCGTAATAAAAAGTTGTACCTCACGTAAACTCGAGCTATTGGCGATATATCGAGGCTCATATTATGGGAAGTATAATTTCATATTAAAATGTAATAACATATGTTCAATTTATTACAAATGTCATTGTAATGTGTGTGCTGAAATAAAAAAAGACAAAAATAATACAAAATATTTAAAAAAAAAAAATTTTAAGTATGGAAAGAAATGGACATGTATTTGTAGAAAATGGTTCGACATCACTGATATAGAGTCTGTTTCTATTGTATAGAGCGTGACGGTACTTTTGTTTATACGTGGATACGTTATTTACTGATTATTTCATTGGATTTATTTATTCATGGTCACGATATATTATGTATGGTCACCGGTTCCTACGTTGGATAAATCAATCCTTGATCACGATATATTATGGTCACCCGTTGTCACATTGGATAAATGAATTGGTTCTTCTTACATGGGGGGTACTCTAGGATTCTATTCTTACTTAGGCTATTCATTAAGGTTCATCGTCTGTAAAATTGTCGACCAAATAAATAAAGTTTTTACACACCGGTATTTTTGTAAAATTTTCTTAAATACCGGTTTACACAATTCATTTATTTAAAAAAAATAAAGTTTATAACAATATAATACTGGTAACTGAAATGCAATTGTGATATTTAGTTTTAATTTGGCAAGTTTTTAATATATTTTTATAGAAGGCAAAATTACAGAAGCGAAATACATCACAAAATATCCAGGCTTGAGTATATCACATAGATTATAATTGTGACCTCACCGGGAATCGAACCTGAAACACCCGGTGTGGGAAGCCAGTGTCATACCAATTGCGTTACGAGGGCCGCCGATATTTATTCGTTTCTTTTTTTAGACTATTTTAAGTACAGTGAGATATTTTTATTTTATTATGCAATGAGATATTATATAAGTCGCATTCATACATACATGCTCTGCGGTTGTTGAGGATTTTACAGGGTCATCCTCCAAAACTTGTAGTATCTGATCACGCCAGGTCTTTCGCGGACGCCCTCTATTCTTGTTGCCTTTAACACTCACCCCTTATATTTTCTTAACTATCCTTTCCTCGCAAATTATGACATGGAGAGATAAATTGGTTTTGTAGTGATTTTATATACATTGTAGAATCTTTGTAGAACGAAATAGCTTGTTGGTCTAGTATTTAAGAAAATCATCTGAAATGTAATACATACGAGTATTTTAATTGTAACAAAGCTAGTACACAATTTCAAAATTATAAGTCATAACATTAATGTTATTATCATAACATCAATAGTTATTATCATAACATCAATAGTTATTGAGAAATGCGACTTGAAATTTTTCATTTTGACTACCATAAAAGTAGCTTTTTTCAGTAACCTTAGAGAATATATTTCGCAAGATGGAATGGGACCAAGCTGGTTTAAACATAGATGGACGAAGAGTTAACCACCTTAGATTTGCAGATGACATAGTCCTTTTCCAAGAAAACCCTAAAAAACTAGAGAAAATGATCCAAGACCTAAATAGAGAAAGCGAGAAAATTGGACTGTCCATGAATATCAACAAAACAAAATTATTAACAAACTTAGACAAAGGAGAAATTACAATAAATAAGCAACCGCTTGAATATGTAGAGGAGTACATATACTTGGGTCAGATCATCTCCCACACTGATCAAACAGACAAAGAAGTTAAAAAACGGATTGCAAATGGATGGAAAAAATACTGGTCACTCAAAGAAATTATGAAGGCCACCGATCTCAGTATGGGCACAAAACGGAGAGTCTACAATACCTGCATTCTACCCTGCATCACATATGGCTGCGAAACATGGTCTCTCTCAAAACATCATAGAGCCATGCTGCAAGGATGCCAAAGAGCGATGGAGAGAAGCATGACAGGTATCAAGAAGCAAGAAAAGAAACAAAGCACCTTTATAAGAGCCAAAACGAAGGTTATGGATGTACTAACGAAGATAGACCAACTGAAATGGAGATGGACAGGCCATATGCTAAGGAGCACTCAGGAAAAGTGGAGTAAAATTGTTACATGCCAGAGATGGGAAAAGGAAAAGGGGAAGACAGCCCAAGAGATGGGAGGATGAACTAAAATTAACAGCAGGCCCTTTCTGGAGAAGGGTCGCCAGGGATAGAACTCAATGGAAATTGTTGGAGGAGGCCTTTGCCAAAAGGCACACTGAACTTAGAGATATTCTTTAAACAGGGAAAGCATTTTATCTTACACAAAAATCTAAGTTCAGGATAAAGGGCTAATTGATTGATTGATTGATTGATCATAAAAGTAAGTTAATTAATATCAAATATTAAAAATTTATTCGCTTTGATACGTGTCAAATAAAATGATAAAATCCTTGCAATTTCTTTTTTCAAATTTCTGCAAGGTTTTACGCTTTTTATTTGATTGAAAATAATTTTAATATTCCACATAAGTTACAATGACGATAGTCCAAACTTTTTTAAATAAAAAAATGCACACTTTTGAAGTTGCTTAACTACATTGATCTTAGGACATTGTAGCTTGAATATTATCGACTCAATAAGTATTGTGAAATGACTCTTTTACATTCCGTATACATGCATATTTATTTCCTCTTATTATATTCATATTTTATTCAATAAAAAAGTAATTTTGCACGGTCACTCAGGAACTTGCCTTGGGGCTAGTTGAGTGGCAACATTAAAAATTGTAAAATGACCACACGAATGAAAACTATGTTACGGTTTTATTATACAACTTTTTAATATTCAACTAAAAAAAAGTAACCCATAAAAACCAAGTTTTTATTATACTCCCTTTCTTTGTAAAATATAACAACAATTAAAGACGAATTAAAACATATAACATAATACTAAACTTACAGTAATTTAATATATTTCTAAAATGACAGATGTTTTGAGCTTCGATAAGACACTTCATGCTTTGAAGATTGAATTCTAAAAACATTTGTCAGTCAATTTAGATTTTCGACATTCGTAGTGAAGTACCTATTATGTATACCGACGGAGTAATTCAAATTTAGAAAATATTCCGCGACGTTATCGGGCCACCGTTGCTAGTAAGCAAACTTTTCTAATGATTCCAATTTGAAAAAACCAATAAAATTTCTAAAAATCCGAAATTATACTATAATTATTAATTATTTCTAACGAAAATTTGATAGATCTTCTTGATCGTCGCCACGAGTCTACTTGCCAAGTTTCAGCTCGACTGGACCACGGGAAAAGGGTTAAAAATCGATCCAAAGTTTTTTTTCAGTTAATATAAAGGGAGTAAAAATAAAACAAAAATACCGGTAAACCGGTTTGCCGACAGCGATATCATCCGGCATACCGGATCGCACTCTCTTTCTCGAAATTCCATTAAATTGCACATTTGTGATTACGGTAGCAGGCAGGCAGGTACATACAGCTTCCCCTCCGAATCCGCGCTGAACTCAAAGTTCCGTTCGCCGAATTCGTCCATTCACCACCACATGCGCAGCGTCACGTCAGCCAATTGCTCGCTGTATAATCGAATAATGGTGCACTCGAGCGACGTCGGGATTGCATTGTTGACTAAATATTGTTGCGTGCAAAAAATCAACGACTTGCGCACTTCATCGCACTGAAGCCAAGTTCATTAAGAATGCAATCGTTTCAATGGCCAATTTATTAAGTATTTATTTGTGTTTTGATGAAAGCTTCACTTCCGGTTGCAAGTAGAGCGCGTGCTTGGCTTTTATATCAGAGGCGTACGTACAGTAAGAACATTGCAGCATTGAACTTTATTTATTTATTTTTATTTATTATTATTAATTAACGCCCTATAGGGCTTTTACAATAGATAGGTATAGTGTACATGAACATAATAGGTATATAGTTTAGAGAAGAGAAAAAAAAACATGATACATGTAAACATAGTAATGACAAAGTGAGAAGAAAAAACTTGGAATATAGATACAAACAAATAAAGATAATATAGCACAAGCTTTGTAAGTCATAATATAATAACAAAATATATAATACATACACACAAATCAATTTTTTAAGTCCAATTCGACATATACTAGTAATCTTTCAGTACACCTTTTAATATGTCGACGGCTCCTACGCATAATATCGTAACCCACAAAGCGACGATTTTGAGTTTGTTGTGTATTTCATATGTTTTTAATTATATATTTAATTCCTAGAACGAAAAAAAATTTTTTTTATAATAATAAAACGTTATTTATTGCAAAATATTTATTTTTCTTTCTTGGAATTAAAGATATAATTAAATACACATGTGTTTACACAAGAAACTCAAAATCGTCGACTTGTGGGTTACGATATTATACGTAGGAGCCGTCGATATGTTTAATAATATAATTCAAAGATATATCTCTAAATAGCCCTACTACAATTATTATCATATTACTAATATTTTGATATACCACAATTTTGTCACAAAAATATTTAATTTCAATGTTTTTTTTTAATAATATGTGTGTGTAAAGGTGATCCTTCAATGTATGCTCTACATGCACATGTAGAAAAATTGTCTCAAAATTACGACGAATTTTATGGCCCAAATTAAACCAAAGCAAATTTTTAATAATATTTTTTAACAATTACTGCATTTTGTCCACAGATGAACAATTGTTAATTAAGATAAATTATAGAAGTCTCACAGAGACGAAGCTACGTATATGGGAAACGTGTATGGACGTCTTTACAGAGTGGCCGACAGGCAGTTAAAACAAGAAGCGTGACTTTTATTAAAACATATATTTGGAAAAAAATTGAAATTATATAATAATTATATATTAAAATCTGAATAATATTTTAATTAGTGCGATTGGAATATTACGAGATATATCTCTTCTTTCGTTTTTCTTTCAAAATATATGATCCTTGTCCTCACTGCACAAGGAGGTGGCCCAGAGTTATCAAATTTTTGTATGAGCATAAAAAAATTTGATAATGTGTGGTTGTTCTTACGATGGAATTGGTGAACGTTGATTGTGTAAAGCGTTTACTTAAGCCAGCTATACGGTCATGAGCCCTGGACCACCCTATAGAAACTTCCATACAAGTTTCACATATAAATAGCTTCATCTCTGCGCGTCTTCTATAATTTATCTCAACCGAAATAAACATTTATCGCGCATTTATTTTCATTTTTATATACATTTATTAATTTTTTTACATAATTTTAGTAAATATACCTTTCACACTCTTGAATGTTTCCATATAAATGAAATTAGAAATAAAATAGATGTATCAATTAGATATCTAGTAAAGCTATGAAAATTCTTTGATTTGTATTGAGATGTTCTAAAAATTATATCTCCCCAATAAAATTGCTTTATGGTGCATTCGTTAGGACTAACATTGCATATAGTTAGTTTACTTGTAAGGCGTCATATAAAATACGTTGCATTAACTTTGGACTGAATGTATACTTTTTTTTTAAATAGAGATGCGAACACGGAATACGTGTCACATTAATAGTTTACTATAATACTATTTTCAAAGTAAGCTGAACGCTTGTTCTATGAAAATAGGACTAACTTGCAGTCTGGAGTGAGACCTTTATTTTAATATTATTTTATTTAGAATTCAATTAGCTTATTTGATATTAAGAAATAGAACACTTGATTAACCTAGAATACTGTGTAATATATAGAACAGAATAAGAAGACATATTTAACAAATTCAATAAAAATATCAAGGAAGAAAGAGTTTTTTAAATAGATATAAAAATACATTAATACACGAGGAAAGTACGGTAAATTTATTTCCAGGGGGTGAGGATGGAAGGGGAAATGGATTTAGTTAGGGAAAATGGGATAAAGAATTAGATCTGTGTGATAAAGATTAATTAAGTTTAAAGGAAGGCCGTGTGGAGTTACGCAATGTGTTAAATATGTGTTTTGATCTTAGTGGTTGTCGTGTTGATGTTGAGTTCACTGAAGAATGTGTTAAAATACCATGAGGCTCTGTGGAAGAATGAATTCTGTTTGGAGTTTGTGTGGCAGTGTGGGAGATTGAATGTGACGTCAGTTCTGGTAGATCTAGATGGCACTCGAATGGGAAGTCGACTAAGTAGATCAGGGCAGTCTACTTTAGAATTTGCTATTTTGTATAGGAAAATGACGTCGTTTATATCTCTTCGAGTATGTAAGGGTCGAATGTTGGAGATGTTGGAAAACTCAGCGAAACTAGTTTGAGTTCGATAGCTACCATGGTTTATATATGCTGTATCTAGGATTCCAAACCTGAAAGGCATATTCGACTATAGACCGGACATATGAGAAGCATAGTGTCTTCATTGTGGTAAGATTATTGAGTTGTTTACGTACTTGAAGGATGAAGCCCAATATTTTAGCTGCCCAATATTTGGATCATGACGCGAGAGCCCTAACCACAAGACCAACAAGGTATTTTACAATTATTGTTTCCTGTCACTAATTGGCAAACCTTATCAGGTTTACTTACTTTTTGTGGTTTATGTTGTTTCTAGCGATCTTTATCACTAGACATGTCGATATTATGTTTTATATATATATATACATATATCAACTACCCCGAATGCCTGTCGATCCGTAACGCTCGTAGCTTGAGTGTTACACGCAAATAGCGTGCGGCTCGAGTTACACGCAAGGTCGTTATTAATTATTTTATGTCCCGTGATTTTTCCGGGTTTCAATGCTCGCCGTGCATCTCTATCCTGGACATAATCTACAACTAGTATATAATCAAGGCATTCACCATCTTACACCTTGCTCATCTCAACTTCTCCCTCAGTTGAAATACTGAGGTATGCATTGTGATTAAAAATATGCCCTACATCTGCTAGCCCTTTTGATTTTCGGAAGATCTCTTTGGCATCTTCAAGTTTGTGTTTACTGGGGTATTATGCCGTGTTACAACCTTTCGGGCCGGCGTTTCGGATCCACATCATCAACACATCAGCCCTGACGATGGACCCTGCAATGGGATCCGAAACTTCGGCCCGAAAGGTCGTAACAACACGGCATAATACCCCAGTAAACAATCTTATCTCTTTGGCATTTCGTTTGTGGATGATACGCTGCCATTTATTTTTGCAGAATTCAATTATATTTCGTAGACTTCAGTATGACTGTGAAATATTAACTTAACAAAAGTGAGGTCTGACCTAAAAATACATGGGAAAATGTAAATATGTTAGGTATCACAAGATGAGACAGAAAAATTAACGCATGGCTAAGAGAACGTTTTAGAGTAACAGGTCAAGAAAATAAAATGGAAACGGGCAGGTCACATTGCACGGAAGACGGTCATTCGATGGTAGATCAGAAACTCAGACAGGACTGACTCCTAATCTGTTGAAGCTTAAGCCGGATTGTAGGAATCGTAAAGTTGCCATATTAACTTTATGATATTTTATATTGGTTTTCTGATCAACGGTACGAGATTGGTATGAATATTATTTAATGAAATGTTACTTTTTCTCTAACATTTACATTGTTATTAGAATGTTAATGAAACAAACAAAAAATAGCATTATTTTTTAAGAACGAAGTGTATAGTTATTTTTGTAAATTGAAAAAAAACTAACAAAATTTGTAGGTATGCATCGACAAGTCTTGATATGACTCAATCTTCGTAAGGATAGTCAGCAGTTAGTCTGCGAAGACACAGTGGGATCGAAGCCGGTCGACGTTAAATAAATCAAAGTGATTTACATAAATACTGTTATGTCAGGTATTTTATATGCAGTCAATATTTGTTAAAAACACAGGAAAATGTAGTGCAATTATGTGGAGAAAAAATAAAACCCAAAGAATATAAACTTTAACTTGTAGGCAGATTTTATATCAATTAAGCCACTATTTTAACCAAAATATTAGATGTAGTATGTGGTAAATGTACTATTGAAAATCATCTTCTTACATATTCAGTTTAGATTGCATATTTAAATAGTTAATACAAATAAATACATATGGAGTAGCACATAAAGAGAGAGATATAAGTTAGCATAATAATTTTCAATTTGGGCAGAAAGTACTAAAGAACAAGTAATCGAAGAATCGCGTAGTGATGTGGGAACTCAGTCATCTCGGGAATGCTTCGCACCCAACGGGAATCGAACCCCTGAACTCTCGATCTTTGTCATCTCAACTGCCACGGAGGAATTTATTTATATACCGCGCCTCGTCTGCCTACCCCTGCGGAGATGACGCGAACATACGAAAATATAATATCGAGCCGCACGACGGTTCCTCACACGGGGTCAACGCGAGGGACCTTGGATCGATTCTCCGGGAAAAATATTTATCATCGATTTCGCGAGAAATTGGCTATTTCTCAGTAGTCGTGATATTTCAATTGATTTATGTACCTACTGAGGACGTAAGAATTTTTTATATTTGTTTCATTAATGCTACTTTGTTTATACCTTTTTAATTGTGAATCGTAGAAATCAAATAATGTTGAATAGTTGAAATATTTCATCATCAGCGCGCTTCTCGCGTAATCTGTAAGATAATTGCATTCCAAAATTCGAACGAATCGTCCGATTCGACATGAGAAGAATTTCCCAGCGATGTTTCCGTGGGAGCCGGGAGACGCGGAGCGGCCGGACGACCGGTCCGCGGCGCGTCTCAGCGCGGAGTGGTCCTCCTTAGCCCGCAGCTTCCCTCGCGCGCTCCGCTCGCGGCAGGGCCGGCGCGGGGCGGCGGGAGGCCCGGGGTAGCGAGCGGCGCGGCGGTGCTTCTAACCCCCGAGGCGAAGGCGCTACGGCCCCCCGGCCGCCGGAGCCTCCCCCCTTCCGGCCGCCCTCCCCCCCGAGTATTTAAAGTCAGAGTGCACCGCCAGCGAAGAGTTCACTCGCGGACGAATCTTCGAGCGTTTCGCACACGCCGCAGCACACAGAAAAGCGCACGCACACGATGCGCGCATCCTCCTAGCCGCCGGAAGCCGCTTCCTCCGCGCAAGCCGCGCAGCCGAGTTCAGTGATACAAGTCCCTCTGGGTCGGGATCGTTCGCTTTTCCACTCGCGTTTGGGGAACCGCCGCGGTCGGGACGTTCGGGACCGGTCGGGATCGTTCGCTTCGCGGTCGCTAGGCCGGTGGTGGTGATTGGTTGAGTGGTGGTTCGGAGGCTGGGCGCTCCGGGCAGTCGTGCCCCGAACGCGAAGAAGATTGGACGCTCAGTGGGGAGGAACTGCGAACCGACGAAACGATCGCGCGAGAGGAATTTCCCGACTTTTTCAATTAACGGTAAGCTCCATCCCGACTATCTATATTAGACCAACTCGGAAAATTTTAAATGAAAATCATCCCGCGTGACAAATTTACAAAAAAAAATTATCCGGAAAATTTTACTTGAAATTTTTAAAAAGTTTGAAAAAAATTTTTTTACAATTTTTTATTATCACGAAAAAAAATTTCCATCTGAGGAAATATTCTTAATAATAATAATAATAGGTTTTCAAAAAATTTGTGTTATAAATCGTCGATAGAATGTGGGCACATTCCCATAGTGACCGAATACGTGCAAAAGTGTCGCTGCAGGTCGGCTAACAGATGTTTGTCCGGCCGCTTCTCGTGAAATTATTCTGCGTACTATTTGTTCCCGAGAAACAATTTATATGCAGAATGGAGGCGCGCGCATTATGTGCGTGACTGTTTTATTGGTTAATATAAGGCGAATAAAGTTCGGTGCCATTCTCACCGGCCAGCGCTGAGAACTGCCCGCCAGCGCTTAGATTATCAATGAACGGAACATTTATTCGGCGAAATTAATTTATGCACTTTTTGCGTTCTTTTTTAAATTTCTTTCGCTTCATTTCACACGCAAAGGCGGCAATATCAAAAAATTAAAAAATATTTCGAGTACAGCCACCGAGAATTACTTATTTCAAATATACTGAATTCTAGATTTTATGTATTTATCCCTTTCAAAATTATGTTTCCTATAAATTTGTAGGATGTGATTGCTGTAAAATCTCTTATTCAGTACATAGATTATAAATTATTAATGCTCTGCATTTAATTTCATATGTACATTTGAAAATTTTAAAATTAAATTAAGTACATTATAAATAGAATCATTACTTTAAATTATTCGTATGTTTAGTTAACAATTCATCCTTTTTAATACACCGCTTAGCGGTGAATTGATTAATTATATTGATTAAAATATAAATAAAAATTAACTAATAGACATTTTCATGAATTAAAAATATTGATTATATTCTATTTACTTCAATGTACAAAATCTTATATATAATAGGTATTCATTTTTTTCGATCTCATGAATTATACAATAAAAGTATTAATAAATTTAAAGTGCTTACGGTACATGTGAATTTTACAAATCGTAAAGTGTAATAAATAATATTATTTGTATTAAAAAAATTATATATCAAGCTATAATGATATATATTCATAAACTTATATTTACATATTTTCCATAAACTTATATAATTTTAAAATTTTTATGTTTGATTTAAATTTTACTCGGATTTATCTGTTAACCGGTTTCTCATTTTTGCTGTAAGAAATAAATCTGTCTGTGTACATCTCGCAAGAGCGCAACTGCTAATCTCGTAGATTTTCAACCTTTTCATGTCGTCTACGACACAACAAAGCCTCGCGCAAATCTGCCATCTCATCGAGATTATTTCCTCGGAGTCTGTAATAAGAAAATCAATATACTAGGATAATTATATCGTGTGTGCACAGTGGGTGCACTGCGAGAACCCGCAGACAAAAGTCCGTAAACCCGACTTTAAAAAATACTTTGGCACTCTTCGATTACGATCTGTGATGGATGGTCTCCACCGCCACCCTCCACCTGGGGGAGTGGCTGGACCATTGTTCTCGGTGGTTATATAGTCCTGGGGTAGAAATCCCGTATATACTCCTGCGGGATACTCGAGGATTTAGGGCGAAATTTGGCGAACTCGGGAAAATTGCATTCAGAACTAATGGGGGTGGATTATAATGGTAAATGAAATTATGATTCGATTTTATTCACCCCTGACCGGACAACTGTCGGAGACTTTCGGAAATAATCAATAATCTATGAGTATTGATTTTGAGGGAAGTGTCGGTAACTGTTGGAGCAAAGTACTTCGACATTGAGATGCTGATCTTGACAATATCTTAATTTAAAATGTGTCATTCTGGACATACTGGATACGAATGTATTTTTTAACAATATTATTATATTTTTCTTCAAAAATCGCAAAATAATTTTGTGATGACATTATTAATATGATTTATAAAATAAACTTAGTTTTCACCATTTTTTTAAATTGAAAATATCAACATGTTTCGAAAAATTTCTTATTCAATAGTTAAAAATATCTCAAACGTCATTCACCCAGCTTTTTATGCTAATAATAAATTTAAAAAATACATTTTAAATTATAAAGAAAAGGATAATTGAAAAAAAATCGGGTGTTTATAAATTGATTTGTAATGATTGTGATTATTTTTATATAGGAAAAACTACTTATTTTTATATAAGAAATTTTGAAGTTAGATTTAAGGAACACTTAAGATATTTAAGTAGCAATAATTATTCTGATTTTTCTAACCATCTTTTGGATACGGATCATTCTTTTGATATTAATAAGGGTTTACAAATTTTACATATATACAAATTATACAGAATCACATTTTGATAAATTATAAATTTTGGGAATAAGAAAAAGTGTTAATAGTAAATTGTATATTATAAATAACCAAGTCTTTTTTACAAATAGTTATCTTTTAAGTTTATTTTCATGTTAAGTAGGTACTTTATTATTTTTATTCATTTTCCATATAAAACTTTTTAATATTTTGATTGTCTGTACTGTTAGTATGCAATTGTATCCTGACGAAGGGGCCATGGGCCCTGAAACATGTTGATATTTTCAATAAAAAAGTGGCGAAAACGTTTATTTCTATTAATTTTAATAATATTACTATGGTTTGAAATAACTTTGAAAGGCTGTGTAACGCAGAAAGGGAAAAAGTGGCATTTCTATTAATAGCGCAAGAAATGCATGTTGATTTTACTCTGTAATATTTGACCCCCGGCGGTGGAGGTAGACACGTGGGCCGCGTGATATATTATATGATTGTTGGAACTGCATACCATAATGCAACGCTATCGCTGGGTAAACGATCAAGTGTATGGTTTCCCTTATAATAAAACATATTTTCGAAGCAACATCATTCACAATAGAAGTACAGTACATCAGTCAAGATTGCGTAAAGAAATTGTTTTAGAAATGTGCCTCCGAATTATTCCGAATTCATGGTCAGAAATTTAAATTCATTAATAAATTCCATTCAGTTGAAAAAAGGCAACGAATATAAAATTTACATATAGTTGTTAACGGTGCACCACAACTTAAGATATTATTTTTAAAAGTTCTCAATTCCTATTTACTATATTAGTACATTTTAAAATCAATTTATTAACAGATAAATACATTCCTAGGAATAAACAAGTTATGATATCGATATAATAATTGGACACTTAATGCAAGGAAGCGTGATGACATTATCTTTATGGCACATTAATAAACATGGGACTAAATTTGAAAGATTCTAATCAGTCACCATCAATCCTTTTCACTGGACCATTCCTCTATTCCTTCATCATTCATCAAATTGAAGATAAAATTCAAAACAGACGTTTTTAAAATTTGATCCGCGTAATATTTGAAGGATTCGTATTTTTAAGGTTAACAAATAAGTACCTATTAAAAATATTCGCTACGTAATAAATTGATAATATTCTTAGAATCGCCCATCGTAAAAATATCTCTTTAGAATCCATAAATAAAATAAATAATTTACGAAATTAAATTACATCACGTTTTGACGAGTTCTTTTCGATTGACAAAAAAAGGATTTTAATGAAATCGATCATTCTATTAGCATTTCATTATCCAGGCGGCCAGCACCACCGCGAAGGAAAAAAACCTATTGGCAAGCCCCGTCCATTGCGGACTAATAAAGTTTTTTGAATAGCCATAATACACTTCAATCTTATTCCATTATGCCCGAGTTTCGACGTCTTCGAATCTCCAGACTTCCTCACCCACGGAGCGCTACACTCGAGATGAAAAAAAGAAAAAAAAAAAAACGATTTCAACAGAAAGTGAGAGTCTGCTGTGAACAATGCTACTTGGGATATTCAAAATATTTTCCCCATCATGTTATTTCTTTTTGATAGGGATATAATGATTAATGGCTGGAGCATCGAACTAACAGATAGCATCAATGATACATCATCAGACGCTCTCATTTGTGAGGGACTTTATTAAATATAAATGCGTGCTTGTAATAGTATGTTTCTGCTTTCGCTCGCCATCGTAACCACCGTGCAGTTAACGAGTTTTAATTCAATTTATTTTACAAATGCGTTACTCAATTTATTTGGGTGTTGCAGTCGTGTCACGCGGATTTTATTGTAGTTAAGAAATTTTGTAGTCGTTGATGTGCGCGTTCATCTGTTGTATTTTAATTTGATTTCAAGTATGTGTTTAAATGTTCGAGTCTGAAGTGAAATCATCAACATGAATAGGGCGCACGGATTAACTGAGAATGATTTTTCAACAATTAAAAAACGTTGTGAATAACACACTATATATAAAATAAATCAAATGCTTATAGTTTTATTTATAAATTTTTGCACACAATCTTGTGTGATTTTTAAGGGCATTAGAAAGTAAAAATTTTTTTGACATACAAAACATTTCACCAATTTATGAAGTGACACCTGGGAAGGAATTTGGATACTAGTATTTGAATCCTTACTGAATATATAGAGTAGCTTATTGGTCTTGCGGTTAGGACTCTCGCATCGTGATCCAAAGTTCGCGGGTTTGAATCTCACTTCAGACCAGCAAGTTACTCCTATTTTCATGTGACACGTATTCCGTGTTCGCACCTCTATTTTAAAAAAAATCCTAGAAACGAAACTGTTAAAACAAATAAAGTTTTAAATTTTAACTACCACACAAAAATTACTAATATGCAAATAATACAAAATAATAATAATAAAGCATGATGTGTTATATTAGCATAGTGCTGTAAAACAGTTATGTAACTTTATGAAGATATCTTCTAATCATTTGCTATAGAAATTATGCGCTTGAATAAAGAGTCGATCTTTAATTTTTTATATCCTTGATATAAAAAATATATTTATTATTATAATATTATCCAAGGAATAACGATTAATTAATTGTGAGATAATTATAATTCTTATATCAGATAATTGTGGGGTATAAAAGCAAAGGCAGCAATATGCAAAAATTTAAAAAAATATTTTGATCACAGTCACCGAGGATTACTAAATGAAAATGTGCAAAATTCTAGATTTTATGAATCTATCCTTTCCAAAGTCGTGTTTCCTATAAATTTATAGGATACGTTTCCTGTAAAATCTCGAATTCATTGCAATATAAATTGGTAATCCTTAATGCCTGCATTCAAATTTATTTCGAATATTGCTGCCTTTGCTTTTATACCCCACAATTATTCTGAAATAACTCTAAAGGCATGCAATAGCATAATTAATGTTTATTTATTATACAATAATTACAATTATTTAGATGCAATGGATATACCTACGCGACGTACAACAACAGGTACCTAAAGATAGAAAGCTTTTTGACGTGTAACATCTTTTCTCTCGTTTCCTGCAATCTGTGACAGTGATTTCGTGAAAATGGACGGAAATGCGTAACAGGAAATAAGACGCTGCGAAAGCGCGCGCGGTGTTTTTTCTGTCCACCAAATTCGCTAATATCATAGTGCTCTGTTTTATCGACACGGTCAAAATTATTTACCGACAGCTCACAGTGGAGCATAATTCAATATTTTTTACTACCAAATTCTTCAATATAATAGTACACTGTTTTATCGACATTGCCAAAATTGAATGACAGCTCACAGCGCGGCAAAAATCAAAAATAAAAAAATGCACACACATTTTCTTTACTTGTATTTACTAACTAATAAATAAACAGCTATTAGCTTTCTAAATTTGATGTCAATTTCTGTTGCTGCTCAATTGATATTTTTAATCCCTTTCTTTTAACTCGTAGCGTCTGCTTGCTTGTCCGTCGAAAAAACTTTGGATCGATTTTTAACCCTTTTCCCGTGATCCAATCGAGCTGAAACTTTACAGACAGACTCGTAGCGATAACAAAAATGATCTAATAATTTTCTTTTAAAAAAATTAATAATTATAGTATAATTTTGGATTATTCGAAATTTTGTATTGCTCCCTTTCGTAGCGTCGCCCGACTCGAGCCCAACGCGTAGGCTTAGCGCCAAACCAGTTTCCACTAGTAAATGAGAAAGGGAGTATAATAAAAACTTGGTTTTTATAGGTTAGTTTTTAATTGTGAAAGGTCAAATGTTTCACATCATACGCGACTAGTGTATGGCTCGCTCGATTTTTTTTTCTTAACGCGTATGGTAGAATACCTATTACTGATTACATATTACTATTAGCGCCCTTGAGGTGAGTATTCGCGAAAACGGCGCTATATAAATTATCCAAATATTATTATTATTGCTTACAACCAAAGTGAATTTATGAAAAATGCATTTGAATTAGACAATAAATATTTTTCGTTACGGCATTGAATTACGGCAATAAATATTAAGATGGAGGCACAATTCCAGGTTGGTGCTTTTATGTGTGTGTTAAAATAAATACCTTTCCGTGAGCGATGTCAATAAACTTGCGATGCCCGTCCAGTTGGACCGACAAAAAACTCCCGCGCAGTAAAGCGATCAGAATCAAACAGCGCCAAGTCCCGTACGGTTATTATTACGGAGGAGAGCCGATTTGATCCCAGGCTGCCACCATGGCATTTCAAATTACGCTGTTTTATGACGATTTTGATCACACGAAAATAAAATGCGCGGCCTCAATACAAGCTCCAAAATATTAAAAAAAAAAAACTCATTGTCGATAAGTACCTGCTTAATATATTGCGTAGAAAATAGACGCAGAGAGCAAGTTGTAAAGTTCAAATTTTCTAAAAGATTATCGAGAATTATTAACAAATGATCATAATTTTAACTAAGCATTAACTAACTAACCATCACGCCGTTCCCCCGCAGGGGTAGGCAGAGAGGATTGAACGCCACACTCTTCAATCCTGGCACACCACTTCGGCCTCATTCATACATCTTCTCACACAAGTTCTACGGTTGTTGCGGCTTTTAACAGGGCCATCCTCAAATGTAGTATCTGATCGTGCCAGGTCTTTCGCGGACGCCCTCTATTCCTGTAGCCTTCAACACTCGCCTCATATATTTTCTTGACCATCCTTTCCTCGTTCATACGTTCCACATGACCAAACCGTCTCAGCACTCCATTCTTTATTCTATCTACCACACTACAGCCAGCATTGCATTCATGTCTAATTTGTTCATTCCTCTCTCTATCGACCAAAGACTAAGCTAAGCGTACAATAACAATATAGTGACAACGAATTCTCTGTCTAAAATATATTAAATTTGTAATTTTCGTAAATAATCTTATTATTAATTTATTTTCATACATGTATGGAACGTATAATTACAACCTATCCCTAGTAAAATGAAAATATTAACTAACAAATAAAATTATATATTTTTCATATTTCTTGTCCTCCCTACTAGGTATAAATAGGTGAATACCAGCCTCAGGAAAGACTTTCTGTGCAATTGTAATTGTAGCAATAATATGCTAGTCACGTTTATTATAAGTGTTGTACAGTTAATTCCAACATGTGATGATTGATAAATTGAGGAAAACTGAATTTTGAATACGAGAAAGAACTACTGTCAAATTTTATTTTATATTTTATTTTATTTTATTTATATTTTATTTTAATATTTAATAATGATTTTGAATCCTCAGTGTCATTTATTAGTCATGCTGTTGCAATCTTCTTATTTCTCTCCAAGCTGTAGCACAAAATGCCATTGGCCTAATTTAGTTTTCATTTTAGGATCAATATGTAGAAAACATTCGTTGTACATTGCTAAATTACTAGATTTCACTGTTTTAGTTAATCGATTCACCTAGTCTTATTATTTAACGCCAACCGCGTAGTGTCGATTACATAGAACGACACACTGAAATTATGACGAAATACTTTATTTTGTTAAAACGATTTCAAGATACAATTTGATTTCACCTTCCTCTTAAATCAATCCGTAACATTAATAGTTTCGGGCTGCTGGATATCACGTCCAGGTCATTGACGCCTCTTCGCTCCAGAATCACAGAGTCAAAACGTAACAAAGTGAAGAAAGAAACGTCCGTTTTTCCAATTAGTACCAGAAATTGTTAACGTGTCTGACACTGCTTGCATAGCGATAAAAGAAGGAATTGTCTGAAACACGATCTTGCAAATATATGCGAATTGTATCGGTAAACATCGCTGATGAAGACGATAAACGATGGGACTCTAAAGAGATCGCAATTTATGGTGGGGCCTTAACCATCTTCAAATTGGTCACTTCAACGCTTGCTACAACATTGAAAGGCAATCAAAACGTTGATAAACTTTAAATAATACGCCTAATGAATATTTTACAGATTTTCTTACGATAAACGTGTTTTGATTCATATTGCTTTTGAGTGTATAAATTGTCCTCAAAATATTTAAATAAATAAGCGGTTATTCAAATTAATTTACTTAAATACAAAAATTCTTGAAAAATACCGTAAAATAAATTTATAATATCCGGTATGAACCGTTGTGAGATCTCGAGTATTATGACCTCACCAAATAGGCGATTCATTTACATTATTAATTATTTATTTGTAGCGTAACAAACAGTAATGTGCAGCAAATTAAGTACTAAAAATATAACTGCGTTGTATTTATATAAATTCAACAAAAATATTTAAAAAAACTTTATGTTATTAACGAAATTTTTCTTCTTTTTTAACGGCGTCAAGGGTCCTAGAAGTCCTTGACCGTTGTCAATACAGAGTGCCATCTATACCTTGACACGAAATGCGATAGAGCGTCATCCATACCTTGATATGGTAGTGATAGAACGCCATCCATACCTTGACATGGTAGTGATCTAGTATGCTAAGTATTTACCTACCTCTTAAAGAATACCTCAATATGCATGCTTCTAACATTTTACATAGCATACTGCATATCCTTTTACAAATGCATTGGTTGTTTGTCATCCTGTAGCCGTCTCATTTCCTGTTGTACCTAATGATGTTTGATTTTTAACGCGGATGTGGTATCAGACCTGCACACAATTAATTCGTAAGGTTTGATTTAAAAAATGCATTGAATCAATGGAGGATATTAGTTAAAAAATATTATTTTATGGATTGTTATATTTTTTGTAACGCAAGTGCAAACATGTTATATATTCTGACGTACTCTCAATTGGCATACTCATTTCACGACGTGTTAATCAAATTTTGGAATTCGTGATATTTCGGTGCATATAAGGATGGGACGTCCACTACTTATCCAATTTATTACTTGCTTAACTGCAATCATATAACTGAACATTCTAGTAATGTTTAAGATAGGTCTAAGTATGTTTGTCTTGTATATAGTGCTATGACGGATAGCCAATCTAAAAGATCACCATACATACCTTGTAAACCTCATGTGAATGTAAAAATAACAAACCTGATGTTTTAATGTGTTTAACTGGACAGATTAATTACACTCATATTACGCTTTTCTCGGGTAGTTTCTTCCGCCAGATGCTTTAAAGCTCTTTAAATAATTATGTCATTTGCGTTATAGTAACAAATCTGAATTTTATATATTTTATTTGGGCCATTGTTTAGCAATATTCTCCGATACCTTATATTTTAAAGTTTTACTTACCCATTTTTTTGTACCTGTATTACCTGTTATCTGTCTAAATCCTCTTAAACTCCATAAACTCCATAAACTCAAATGTCATAATAACCAAACCTTCTTATTTAATATAATGTAACATAAGTTGTGAGGTCGCTGGTTCTTACTCTATAAAGGAAGCTAGAAAAGATAGAAATATATTCATAAGATGTTTGTATAAATTTTCCTTCTGATTCTCCATATTATTATAAGAAGAAGAATATCTCCATATTAGTCGTGTATTGTTTTCAATTTTGATATCATCAAACTATACACAAAAAATATTTAACCTGCATTTTTATGTAACACTCGCTCTGTACTTTTCAACTCGCTGAAAGTTATTTCAACTGTCTACAAATCATGACCTGTAGATCAACAGTCTCATAATGGGATACTAAAGTGTTTTTTTTAATACGTAACGTGACGTTGAAGCTCTGTTTATTTATTTAACAAATACCATAGAACAGTTAATATCCTGTCACTAATCTGTTAGTTGCTCACAACTGTAAATTAATCTCAGGTACGATTGTACTCTTGACTTTTACAAGAGATAATTTTGAAGAAAAAAACACAGCCAAGCAAACATTTTTTGCTAGCATTCTGTCGCATAATCCGCAAGATCACACTTGACCCGACACATAAACCGAAATTAAATTGAATTAATATTTTAAATAATTTTGTTTTATTTCTAAAAATAATTTGTTGAAGTATGTTTAATTTATCATATGACCCCGGAGGAAACCTGCGAATCTGAAATTAATAAAATTATTGCGGCGCTAAATGATTGACGTAAATGAAGACGAATCCACACGATTGCGGAAGATGAGGTCATTAGTATTTACATTGAAAAAACGTTGAACTGGCAAAAACTGTTTTAAAATACAATATTTTATTGATGTGCGAATTTGAAATAAATAATCGCGGAATATATTACATCATTTATTAGGTACATTGTAAGACGTCATCAAACTCATTTCGATAGTATTCTTAATAAATACTTTTTTGAACTGTTTTTGTACGTGTATTGTATTGTATGTATTCAAATTTTAATCTTCTTCTTCTTCCACTGTCCCAACTCATTGCTTAGGTAGGCTATTGGGGTCGGCTCTTCTCGTTCTCAGGCTATATCTTCTTCGGTTCTGGGTATCGCTTTCATCCAGGCCGTTTCTCTGTAATATTTTGGAGCATTGAGTCATCCAGGAGTTCTTTGATCTTACTTTGGATGACTGTCGATGAAGCTTCACAGACATTGCCTGCTTCACTGAATGATCTGGTGGTCTCCGTCTTATGTGGTCATAAGACTCCGCTCCTCCAGCTTACTGTTTATGTCCGTGACACCCAGGTTACCACGAATGCGTGAATTTATAATCCTATCTTTTAATGTTACTCCTGCCGACCATCTAAGCATTCGCATTTCTGCTGTTTCGAGTTGCCTAGAGTAGGAGTTATACACAATCCAGTAATCCAGCATAATCCAGCAGTATTCAAATTTTAAGATGATCATATTTTTAAATGTGTATTTTACACTTAAAGTATTTCAAAGTGTTCGAATGCTCGCATCAAATCAGGACGGCGCATAATTATTTTAATATTTAAATCATTTATTTTTAACAAATGCTTCCACTGTTAACGTTTTAGTACTTCTTTTGTGATTTGGTGATCTCAAGTAATATAAAAAATGATAGTGGTAGACCACAGCACGGACAAAAATGCGGCAAAATGTATATTGGCTTGACAGCTGTTGGAATACAATTTTACCTTGCGACTGTGCGAACCTAGCGGTATCAAAAGTTAGCACACTGCCCCAATTCAACAGATCACAGCTCTTGTTTACTACACGACCGTCAAATTTATTTATTTTTACATGTTCTTATTTTATTATTCAATACACTTCATTTTCTTTTTCTTCTTATTCTTCTTCTTGCGAATTTTCTCGATTCGATTCTCCTTCTTACGAAGGCCGCAAGGACCTCCTTGTGCAGACCTTTTGTGATGTGGACTACCAGCTGTCTTTCCATCTTTTAGGAGGTCTTCTAGGCATCCTTCTTCCCTCTGGTTTCCCATGTCGGGCAATGTGTGGTAGTCTTTGGGAGACCATTCTTCCACATGGTCTCTACAATACCTTATCCTTTGTTTCCCTTATCGGACAACATCTTGGATATCACACATTTTTCTGATCGTGGTGTTTCTTATTATGTCCCTTATTTTTCTAAGGGTTCTCATCTCTGTGGTCCTAAGAAGTCATTCAGTGCGGACTATGTCAGCTGTTGTTTCGATGCCATAGGTCATTATCGGTCTGACATAGGTTTTGTAGATTTTGACTTTACTCGTCAGTTGCTTGTTCTAGAGGGATATCATAAAAATATTTAGTAATAGTTATGTTGGTATAAATACAGATTTTAATAAACCATTACACAGTTTACCCTCTTCAGCCTCTTACAGAACAACAACTCTTGCTTCATTAAAATTAATAAATCAATCTTCTTATAAAAGCATTGTTGAATGTTCTAATATGACCATCTGTCAGAATCCGACTTCCGCGAACATCCTAAAGTTCTGATGCCATTGCCACTCGCGTTCTATATCCTATTATATTTCTCTCTTATTCACTCTTTATATGTGACCAAAGCACCCAAATGTCCTTTTCTTAAAAACTTATTAACCACGCTTAGATCAATTTTATAATTCACCCTTTTTTTGTTCATTCTTTATTCATTCATAAATGAATTTGCTCATATATATACGATCAAAGATAAAATACTTTAGTATTTTCTGTTAAGACATTGAAAAACACAAAATTTAGCACTATATATTGTAATTATAAACTGATATTCTCACTTAATAATGGCAAAAGCAAAAGTGTCGAGTCTTCTTATTAGAAAATTTTAATATTTTTCGCATACTTCAATGAACATTTCTCGATATTAGCCTGTCAAAAGATCCAGAAATAGCAGCTATTTGCACATTTTGCACGCCAGGGAGCACATGGGTAGAAAATTCACCCTTACTTTTTACATATATTTATATTACATTATAACGAAGGGATACCAATTATTAATCCGATTCGCAAATATTCTCAATTTAATATATAAATAGGTATATGTTTGATTGCACACGGCGAACGCGGGTTTTTCCTTTTATATTATTATTAGTCACCGGCTCATATCTCGTAGACTAATGACCTCTGGTAATCGACTTGACAGGAGTCTGCGGTTTTTCGACGACAACACAAGGTATAAATAAAACATTTCTCTCAAGGATATAACGCCATAATTTTTATTTCTATCCCGGATCTATGCACCGTCTTACACTTCCGCACATCAGTACATTGGCTAAAATCTATTCGTACTGTTTGATGATGACATTAATTAAGTTTGTGATTCTAAATGCTACTAATCTATTAGGACCAATATGTTTCAATATAAAAAATGGATTAAATATCTAGTGACGCCACACAGTTCCCAGAGATTTGTAATTTCACTGAATAAAGTGGTTTTTATTTCGAATATTCTAATAATTTTGTTTTAAAATTATATCATCTAAATTAACCAACTCGAAGTAATACGAAATTCATCAATGTTGTCGTATTCATGTATGTGCTTTTTAGTACAATATAATAAAGGATGTTACGACAATATTATTACTATATTGTTAAACAAAAACAAATAAAATATTAAAGATATAATTGTTTATAAACAAACAGTCGTTCAACATACTTATTTAGTTATTGAAACATAAACGGATATTTTAAAAGTAACCATGTAGGTGTTAGAGATTAGATTCTCGACGTTTTGCTGGAGTCTGTGAGTATAGAAGCTGTGATAAGGTGATGCTTATAAAATAGCCGGTCCAATAGCTAAATAAGTAAAATATTTAAAAAATATATCTATACTTCTTGTATTATATATATATATATATTATATATATATATATATAGATATATATATATACAAAGTACAAAGACACAAGGCCACTATTGTCACCAATTAATGTTTGATTTAGAAGACAATGCCAGGCTACGTATATATTAACATTAATGTCTTTGTGTTGTCCAATGACCTTTTGATCACAGTGCGCAATGAATAGCCAATCAAAATAGGTCTTATTCTGAAAACCAACCGCAGAATACAACAATTGGCCAACAGACCATATGAGACCAGTTGAGTCAGCTGCAGGTTAATAAGTTTCTGGTCGTGTACTGTTGATACTGCCAACGAGCCGACACAGAGATTTATGTGTAAATCGTAAAGTTTATTATAATATCGGTGCCTTTGGAAGACTTAAGGGCGTGCGTTTATTAATTAATTACATTTTTTTCAAAGGTAATGTGTGTATATCTCGGTATTGGAACTATATACTCGGATGGATGTCTCACAGAGACGAAACTGTATTTTATTATTATTATGGGAAAGTAGGTATAGAAGTCATTTTATGGTGTATATCGGACTAACGACCGATCATATGGTAGGCTTAAGTGATCACTTTACACACATGTAACGTTCGCCATTTCCACCATGTTAGAATATACCATGTCGTACTAATTTTTGAAAGTTGTATATATTTGGATTATATGACACACATCACTTACGTGTTGTAGCAACCTATTATACCGGCCTGTGACAGCCATTTTCCTTCTCCCTAAATCCCCACAGATGTCGCTAATTATTTTTGATATCGTTAATGTCGATCAAATGAGACTCCCACAATTGATTTTACGGAATTTATGAAGCAATATACTTTTTTGTGTAATGAATTTCTTTCCGAATTACTAACATTACAATAGGATACGCCAGAAATATTTATTATTTCAATTTTTATTAAATTCCCTTTTTTACCAGTATTTTTCATTCAGAATATTTTTGAGTTTTGTTCGTCGTATCGGTCTTATCGTATCGGTCGTAAGTCCGATATACACCATAAAATGACTTCTATACCTACTTTCCCATAATAATAATAAAATACAGTTTCGTCTCTGTGAGACATCCATAATATACATTAATTGATTAATGATGTCTCTGTGACAAGAAATCCAGTACTACCGTTCTGAAAGATTTGAACAAAACTCAAAAATATTCTATATACTCGGAGTTTGGTTGAGAATAATACAGGTTTTACACAAAAAATTACATTACATTTCAATAACAGATTTACACTTTGATACGAACGACTTGAAACTATTCCGTTTTTATCAAAGAAAACATCGTGTGGTGTCAACTTTTTCGGCTACTTATTTAATCATCCGTTACGGCTTTGCTGTTTTTTTGACACCTTTTACTAGAAAAATTTCTTGATTCAAATTCAAATATTCAAGATGGTACATTACCGTCATGGTCCCAATGTTTCACAAAATATGTTTTGCAACATTGGTTTAAATGTGTTCCCGTATATATATACACTGATAACTGCAGTAATATAAAATTTTTGACAGAAATGTTGAAACTAGTGAAAATACCTACATTTTTTATAGTCATGACACTCTGCATGAATACTATGCGTCGACTGACATTAAGTGCATAATTATTTAGCGTGAAGCAGTCGTATGACTTTGTCTCTTTCTAACATAGATAGCTTTAATGCACACATTGACGGGTATATAATACATTCTTGAAGCGCCATGACCAAAAAATCGTTTCGCAGTACGTGGTAAAAATGCTTAAAACACTATTTTTAGCGGAAGCATTTTTCAATCGCATTTATAATTAATATTTTTTTAACCACTATTTAGCTGATTTATTATTAATTCAATTCAATTCAAATTTAGTGTTTGAATAATATTTAAAAAAAATAGTATGATGAAAGATGTTGTAAAACGATCATTAAGATCGGAAATTATTGGAATTTTTTTCATCCTTCGGGTATGTTTAAAGATTCCAAATTATCTCATTTAAGGCCGACATTATTTGCATGTAAAATGCAGAAACGCAATAAAATTAAATGATTCGAAAGACTCCTTGAATTTTTCGGTATCCCGGTTAGTAATAATAAGATTCAGTCTAGAGTCTAGAGTGTACATAATGTGGGTACAGCACAGACACAGTTTTAACGATAACTGTTATTTCATTCGCCGCACGTCGGACGCTCAATTTCGGCAGTTGCGATGCGTTTTTTAGCCTATTAAACGAGGCACTTCTTGTGGTGCCGCCGCTGTGCCAAAAATTTCAAGCGAATTCGACTCGCCTTCCTCAAACGCGTGACACACTGGCAATACAAAAGTTGACGCCATCTCGGGTGAAATGTGCAACGCGACATTTTTGAACGTGTACAGATGAAGCGAATTACCATACGGGGCTACCGTGCGGATTCCCAAATGAGATACAGCCGGCCCGCGGGAATCGTGATCGTGGGGCAGTTTCGGTCAAATAGTAAATATAATTTAAGATTTTTACCGGTGTCTTCTTCTTGCGCGATATGCGTCTGAGACTGAATTGAATCAAGTGGTTTTTATTTCGAATATTCTTTTGAATTTTTTTAAAATTATATCATCTAAATTAACCAACTCAAAGTAATACGAAATTCATCAATGTTGTCGTATTCATGTATGTGCTTTTTAGTACAATATAATAAAGGATGTTACGACGATATTATTACTATATTGTAAAACAAAAACAAATAAAATATTAAAGATATAACAGTCGTTCAACATACTTATTTAGTTATTGAAACATAAACGGATGTTTTAAAAGTAACCATGTAGGTGTTAGAGATTAGATTCTCGACGTTTTGCTGGAGTCTGTGAGTATAGAAGCTGTGATAAGATGATGCTTATAAAATATCCGGTCCAATAGCTAAATAAGTAAAATATTTAAAAAATATATCTATACTTCTTGTATTTTACTTACTTATAAATTAGTATATATTCAGGTACTGACTAACAAGAATGAAAGTGCAGGTAAACGTCGGTTTACACCGGGGTTCCGTTCCGAGAGACACCGGCGTAAAAAGAGTCGGCGCAAAATTAACACAAATGGACGATACAAGGTTAGGTTCCGTGTCAAAATTCTAAGAACAATCTAATATGTTTATTTAATACACATCCTATATATACTCAAAATAAATTATTAATTTATTTAATAAATACAGTTTAAATTCGTTCACAAAATAAATAATAATCTCTTGATATAAATAATTTTTTTTTTTAATAAATACTAACTCACCAGTTCGTCGGCACTAAATTAAATTCTCACACTTTTTTGAAAAGAGCAGCCGATTTCATTTGCTTTGATTATTGCTTCCTTTCTTGCAGAATCATAGCGTAATGTCGAAAGGCAGCTGTGACGTTCTTTTAGTTAACATTTTCCTTTTGATTGAAATCCCCATCTTCTCACAGAGCTCACCTGTTAATCTTTCTGTAGAAGAAAGAATACGAGTTAGATCGGCCGTTTTTAGGGTTTTTCTATCATTTTTTCCTCATTCTTCGGGATTTTCTGATTGAGGGCGATATAATACCTCCATCAACTCTTCTTATTCTTGATTTGAGAGTGGTTGGTCACGCACGTCTAACAGTTCGGTCACATCTCCCGTTGTTACGTCTTCGAATCCACGCTGGCACCAAACGGCGTAATTGTGAATCGGCGTAAATCGAACCGGCGCAAAACGACCTTTACCTGCATTTGCAAAAATTTTGAGGAGTATGGGTCTACAACAATAAGCTGTATACTCTGTGTGATGAAACAAGCAACTCGATGATTACTTAGATTGGAAAACGTTGGTGAATGGCCCACGCTGGGTGCAAATGGCTTCATTTACAAAAGACATCGGCGCATACGAAGCTTCTGTACACCACGTCACATATTCAAGAAACCAGCCTCTCAGGCCTATTGATGATAATAATAATTATCGCTGTTAGGGTTGCAAGATCCACTGGAATTATGATCGACGTTGCGGATTGATTTCTGCATTCTATTGATTTCTTTATTGTGTGTGTTACTTACTTACCATCACGTTTTTCCTCTGCTGGAGTGACAGAGAAGATTTAAGGCACTTCATCCATCTTGTCCAACAGTTTCCAACAGGGAACTCAAATACAATAAATATTTTTATAATATTTTTCAGACAGTTATCGCTATTGTCCCCTACCCTCCATATGTCAGATCTTGTCTCCAGCACAAACGGGCGGTTATCCCATCAATGACCGCATAAAAAAAAACATATTTTTGACAGCTCGACGATAAATTATTTACGTACACATGCGCGGCTGTCAACTGTCAACTTTCTCTGTCGATTCGCTTCGGTGGTCTTTTGTGCGGTTTTTTTCACACGCGCCCGTCTCTATGGCTGTACAGGTCGCAGTATTGACATTGGTCTTGTGACATAAATTTGGCGAGGTGTCTAGATAACTGTGTCAAGTCTGGGCCAAAATGTGACATTAAAATGAAACGGGAATAATTTTCCAAATTGCCTGCGTGTTGACGGAATTAAATGATTTCAAATTTGGAAATTGATGTTCATGTCCAAGATTTTGCACACCTTGCATACTTTTAATTTTTGGATCGATTTTTAGCCCTTTTCCCGTGATCCAATTGAGCTGAAACTTTGCCGGCAGACTCGTGGCGAAAAATGATCTAACAAATTTTTCAAATCAAATTAATTAATCAATTAGAAAGACATTCAGAAAAATCTAATTCACGAAAAAATATTTTTAAGTCAATAAAATTTTTGCACTCCTGTTTAAACCTCATTTTTACTTCCTTTCTTTTAACTCGTGGCGTCTGCTTGCTTGCTTGCCGGTTTGCCGTCGAAAAAATCGCATTCGCATCGATTTTTTAACCTTTTCCCGTGATCCAATTGAACTGAAACTTTGCAAGCAGACTCGTGGCAGCGATAAAGAAGATCTATCAAATTTTCGTTAAAAAAAATAAATAATTATCGTATAATTTTGGATTTTTCAAATTTTTAATAGTTTTTCAAATTGGAATCATTACAAAAGTTTGTTTACTAGCAACGGCGGCCCGATAACGTCGCGGAATATTTTCTAAATTTGAATTACTCCGTCGGTATACATAATAGGTACTTCACTACGAATTTCGAAAATCTAAATTGACTGACAAATGTTTTTAGAATTTAATCTTCAAAGCATGAAGTGTCTTATCAAAGCTCAAAACATCTGACATTTTAGAAATATATTAAATTACTGTAAGTTTAGTATTATGTTATATGTTTTAATTCGTCTTTAATTGTTGTTATATTTTACAAAGAAAGGGAGTATAATAAAAACTTGGTTTTTATGGGTTACTTTTTTTTTGTTTTGAATTCTTTCATTGGATATCTTGCAATTCGTAGGAAACTTCAGGCATTAAATGCTAAAACATTCAACATTATGTTCCCTGTCGTTACTTGTATTCCTCATCACATCTCTTACCGCCATCAAAGGCATTTATACATTTGTATAAACAGTGTCCACTTCAAATTCATTTCGCGTATTATCGCGCAATCTGTGATCGCGGATTTATCGCCTTGGCTGCATCTGCTGGATTGTTCATTTTCGCTTTTGCGTAATCAATTGTATTCAAAAGCGCACAAGTAAAAGTAAAGTGCGTAGTATAAACAAAAAGTAACAGAAAATAATAAACATCGTTATTTTCGTAATGTTGGTTATGCAATTTCTTCCGTTTTTACATTTCAGCAGTTTTATGAACTCACCCCAGACATAAGCTCCAAAGTATTTGAGCTTTAGTCTCTAAAAAAAATCGTAATCACTATCATATTAAAAAAAATGATGACTACATCTACAACAAAAATATCAACTTTTTTCATACATGCCGTGACCTTGTAATCAGGAAGCAGCAACGTCTAACTCTCTGACTGTTAGCATCAAAACAGAAAACTATGACTCAATCCTCGCAGATCCTCCAATCAATATCTTAATATTTTTATTTCTCCAGTAACACTGTACGAAATCCTCGATATTACCTTATCAGTACTATTTTACGTCTATTTACTCCCATTAGAAGTGATTTCTGATTACTTCTTTCTAACTAGTTCTTTCTAATTACAATATTACTTGACAAACTTTCATTAGAACCTGTTAGATGGCGCCAGGACTTAAATTCTTTAATTTTAATAAAATCTTGTATTATATGTGAAGTTATAATTTTTCAGACATTGTCCGGCAATACTTTAAGCAATCAGATTCAATAGTTTACCCACTAATAGTTGATATTGGGAAGTATTGGAGAAAAATCCAATAAATAAGCATATTTTAAATTCAATAATTAAAATCATCTGAAATTCTATACAAACAGCTTTAAAAATAAAAATAAAAAATTTTAAAATTATTTATTAAGTAAAAAGGGCAAGGATGATATTCTTATAAATTAATTTGTAAGTATTGTAATAATTTTTGTATACGTAAAACCGGAAGAAAATTTTATATTTGAATTAAAGAACACTTAAGATGTTTCAATGGCAAAAAAAAACTGAATTTTCTAATCATCTTTTAGAAACCAATCATTATTTTGATATTGATGAGGATTTAAAAACTTTAAATACAAATAACACAAAATTACAGTTAGATAAATTAGAAATTAGAAGTTTGTTTTCACATTAGTTCCTAATTAGTTTATTTTTGGTGTCTATTTTTATTATAGGTTGTATGTCATAAAGGGACTATTGGCCCCGCAACATGTTGATTATTCAATAAGCATGGTTTTACACAATGCGTTTTCTTTTTATTTATATAACATAAATGAGATTAATTTAAATAGATTATATGGGTTCGAATAAAATTATTTGGAAACACAAGTAATTTAATCCAAGACGTCAAATCACGGAAAAATCATATCAGGACCCGTCGTCTTATACGAGAAAATGGATGAACTCGTTGCCCTGCCCGTGAGGCACGTAAGCATCGGCAGTTTTGTAGGAATCGATTGTCAGAGGTGAGCGAGCGCCTCCCGATCGAATCGAGCAGTTTGCATTAATAATTCCTCAGCGGTCAGGCGGGCTCGGGGGCCAACAATGAGCCCGCTGTCGGCCCCTGACAGGACAATGGGCCTGAAATATGCTGCCGAGGGACGGGGCTAATTGCGGCGGCACCGAGGGTGTTAAACAATTTGTTTTATTAGAGATACGTCACACACCCGCGCTCCCAGCTCCTCTCCTGGTATTCGACCCCCGCCATTCGTCTTTTTATGAAGTGAAATGAGCGCCGGTGCGTGGTTTATTTTCTTTCTTGGGAGCCTTGTACAGTCCTTTGATCCTGCTTGGCGGACGACCATAAAAAGGCCGTAAAGGGAGTGATTTACAGATCAGTAAAATATTTACAAAATTAATTAAAACTATTATATGATACCTTATAAATCGATTCCCTCTGTTTTGTTTATTTGAAAATATACAGTTGTACATTTTGGTATAAGACATTTACAAACTTTTGCACACAATCCTTTTTATTTCAACATTCCAAGATGCAGTTTTATTTGAGATATATTAAATACAACCATTTTAATCTTGTGACATGTCTTTACTGTAATAGTTTGGTATACTTGTGAAAGGACAGTTATATGAGTAATACCAACAATTTGGAATATAACGTAATAACTGAAGTCGAAAGACGCGAAAGATGGGTGAATAAATAATAACATAGTATAGGATTTAATTTAGTAATTTTGGCAGAATGAAAGGACCGCTAAACGAATATCGAACCCAAAAAAATTAATTCGATGTTCGAAACAGTGCATTATTCCTAATAATATTATGATTAGGCGTTTTTATTTAAGATGAATATGTTTGGGTTGCATGAAACTCATATATATCAGGTAATTTTCTCTCTTCCCGGATCTGTTTTTGATCCGATGAAATCATCAGCTTAGCAGAAGTTGTTTTTATAAAGAATCTTCTTAGAATAATACCAAACACCGGCAATATACACGCATGCCACGCCAAATATTAGCACGCAATTACTTTAATTGAACGAAAAATTTAATAGAAAAATAAAATACATATTTAAGACAAATAGCTTAATTTATTTATGTTTGAAATTATAATACAATTTGCTGTCATTTAGCAACAATTATGAAGTAATAATCAAACTCCCAACGACTTCTAATAATTTACAATCGTATTCCATAGAGCCATCAATTAAATCATTAAAATACCACACAACACTTTTTCACGACTTAATTGAATTCGTATTCAACAAATAAATTTACATATCACAACACGATAATTTAGGAACACAATATTAAATTCTGTCTTTAGAAATTCATATGTTGTAATGTTACTTCTTTATAAGATGCGACCCTAATCGATCAAGCTGAAAAAATGCAAATGCGAAGCAAAGGCTCTGTGTACTCTTCAACTGATTCATCATTAATGTTCCAGGACACGGCCATATGTCGGTAGTCACAGTGGGCTCTTTCGTAATAACCATCCCATTATCTTTTCATCCTGACTGGCGTCAAAAGTGTTTATTTCCATCCTTGCGCAATTCGCGAAGTAGTTTTTCCCTGCTAATGATGTCTCGGTGAATATTCTGCACGCATCTTCAATTCTCATCTCATTGCAGAGCCTGAGAATAGACGCTGGTAAAAAGTGAATAAAGGATCTGGAAGGATCGGGGTATGATTACGTCTAGAACCGGTATGTGCCAGGAATAAATGATTCCTGTCTTGTTACACATCGCACCTGTGCTGGTTTTTAAACTCACCATAGCGATGCAGGCTGTGCGATATGGCAGTTTGTCTTAATATTATATTTTAATTATCATTTTAATTTATTGGTGCTTAACAATTTATTCTTAATATATAAATCGAAACAATATTCCGATATAAAGAAGAAAACAAAACTATTTTAAATATTTCTTTTGGCTTTTGCAATCATCAATACATCAATACAACATCAATTTATAAAAATAGAAGTTGAGTCATTCAAAGGCAATAAATACGTAATTAGAAACATTTAATATTTACAAAATAAGTAAATTTAGGTATTTTTTAATAAGTCGTCCATTAAAATTAATGGTAGCGCTAATTACAAACATTAATTACGTATTTCATAGATATGTACCTTTCTAGATTAAAAAGTATAAATTTGTTAAAATAACATTTAGGGTAGTTACTTGTTAAATAAGGATTTTGTGATGTTTCTAAATATTCTCCTTATGATTGCAATCTTCAATTTTTAAAAATAATTAATCGTTTAATCTCATAAACGAATTATCGTAATTTTACAAATAACAAACTGTTTTATTTCCTTTTCAATAATGGAAATACCATTTAATATCGCACATTTTTTTGGGTTTTTGCCCAAAATTATGCGTAGCATTTCGTCACGAAACGTCATCCCGTCAACACGTTCTTTGATCAAACCTTTAATTCTCGATCAAGATCATCCTACCAGTTCGTTTCTCTGGGGACAGAATTATTTATCTTTACGCAATCGCTTCAGTACCAAGATGCTGCGTTTCAGAACAAGATCGATCCTTTTATATTGGATTCTGGTATCTCTGTTGATCTTGGTAGCACCGGATCTGGCTATGACCATATTCCTCAAAAGGCAACGTCGCATACCAAATTAGCAACAAATTGTGAATTTCTTGGATTGTCGTGTATGGGACAAAAGAAAAATATAAGATATGACTCAATGGGAAAAATAATGTAGCTAATTAATTAATTTTTTTTTTATCATTATATATTTCAGGGCGTTGATTATTAATTTAAAACTGTATGTCGAAGGCATTTCTTCTCAGAAAACTAGATACTCAAGTGATGGGTTGTCAATATTAATTATCTATGCAGCACGATGCGTGCAGATCAATATGTAATATATTACCATTACATACACGTATGTCGTTTCTTTATACAGGAATTCCATTGCCATGACTATGGTACATTTATGTGGTACAATAAGATCTATTTTTGCTTTGCCCAGTTCGTATAAAGTTATGTCATTAAAATTTACCATAAAGTATTATTTTATTTTATATATTTATTAATGTAAAATTACTTTGTTTTCACCACTTTGTAATTGAAAAATACCAACATGTTTCAGAGCCCATGGCCCCTTCATTAGGATACAATTGTATACTAACAAATTAAATTAAGTAATAGAAGTATAGACATCAAAATATATTTAAAAAAAATTGTGCATGAAAAATGATTAATAATGGAGTGCCTACTTAAAACGGAGAGAAATTTAAAAGATAACTATTTGTAGAAAGGACCTGGTTATTTATAATATTCAATTAAGTATTAACACTTTTTCTTATTTCCAAAATTTCTATTTTTTTAAATATATTTTGACTGTCTATACATCAAGTTTTGAATTTAATTTATTAGTATACATTTGTATCCTGACGAAGGGGCCATAAGCTCTGAAACATGTTGATATTTTTCAGTACAAAAATTGTGAAAACAAAGTTCATTTATAATAATTATATTTGTTAATTTATATCCTTACATTTTAAATGTTAGGTTAAGTGAAATACTTATTGTATGTATAAAAATTTGTATTGCGACGGGAAAATTACAAAAAATGCACACAATTTTTAACAAACAAGTGACATGAGAAAAAAAAATAAAGAGTAAAAGTAAAAATTAAAATTAAATATAAAATGCGGAACACAGACCGATGGTTTTACAGAGTATATTTTTTCGATAGATATTATATATTTGGGGTGTTAAAGCAAAGACAGCATTATTCAAATTTTTTTTTTAAATGTTTTGAATGCAGGCACCAAGGATTACTCATTTAAAATGTACTGAATTCTAAATTTCATGTATCTATCCCTTCCGACATCGTATTTCCAGTAAGATACCTTAAATTCGTAGAAGAATTGAAGAGAATGAATACATAAATAACCTTTAGTTAATTTTAACTCTGCGCACAGAGCATTAAATAAGCTTCGACTTAATTCTCTGTGACTAAAAAGTGAAACCGTCTGTGCATTTTTTGTACGTCAGCTTTAACGTCAGGAAGTACTTTGCCGTTTTTCTATCGTCGACTAACTCATTTGATGGCTTCAAGTACATTTTAATAACACGTGTAAAAACCTGGATTTGTGAATGTATGTATGACATCACATGGCACTGTTCCTAATGACATTTTTATTTTTCATTTTGCAGGTAAGCATCTCAAATTATCCACTCCCAGTGAGAATTCGGATCATCATAAGGTAAAAATATATGCATATTGATTTTCACATCCACAAAATTATTATTGTCTTATGAAAAAAGTCAACAACATCTCGCATTTATAACAACAACGGCTCTATATATTTATTTATTTCTTATATATATATATGTATATATAATTATTTATATATGTTTAAATCGAAGTTTTCGCGAAGAGGTATATGCATTATGAAAAGGTTATTTTTTCGGGAACTTCGCGGATTTGTAAAAATATTTTATTTTTGTGCTATATTTCGGTTACACTGGGATAACCATTCTCAAGCTGGTCTCTCTGACAGTTGAGAGATAACTATTCGATTTCTCTGACTTCGCCGTAGGGCTGGTGGTAATGGTAATTTAGAGCGATTGTATATTTAAACTTAGCCGTACAGGTTAAAGTAAAATTGTGGTCTTTTACATAAAATATTATTTTGAAACGTCCATGAGTAGGAATCACGAATACTAAATTGATTAAATTTTTATAAATACGTATTAAACAGAACTCCATGTGAAAACTGTAAATGTACAAATTTGTTATGTTTAATGAATGCAACGAAAACTATTACAAATGACTTGTTGGAAAACTCATTAGGTGCGTTTATTTTGCAAAGTGTTGTGAATATTTTTCGACATGATAAAAAGCCTCGCTGATGTATCAATTAGATGGAAGGGGCAATCCTTCGTTCGCAATGTTTTGATTCAACGGATAACCTCGTCATACTTCGGTCATTCATTGATCCTCAGGAGTATGCACATGCGTGCAGTTAAAATGCACATTTGCACCATCAGGTTATTAGATTCGCATGGTCAACGTCATCCTCGTTACCATGGTGATTTTAAATTTATTTAGTATCCATAAATTTTAAACTTGCGTTTTGACACTTTTGAGAAATTCACATGTTCGAAAAGCCACAACATCTATCTTAATATATGAATTCCAAAAATAGTACATATGTAACACTTAGATACACAAAGTAAAACGCGATGTACGATGCTAATAAATAGTTAAACTGAAATCAAACATTTAAATAAATGTAATAAAATTAATTATTATTTCTGACCTTTCCTAGTAAACTCTTCATTATATTTACATTTATAATTTTACTAACACCTTTTATCATTAAATTGCAGTCTACCAAACGAATTTTACCTACCTATTTAGCAACATTCAAAATTGTTTCATTACTGTGCATAAATAAGTCAACATCCTGGAATAGTTATCACAATATATTGGGTAATAAAAAATATATATAAAAATCGTGGTAACAACCATAATGTTTTTTTTATTGAAAAGATAATTTTTTGCCATTAATGTTCAAAAATGATGAAGACGTCACGAATTTTGAAATGAATTTACTGAATTTGCAAGCGCTGTTCTTGCGTTAGTCTATTCACGATGAAATTTCAAATCAAACTGAGCACAAATCAGCTGTCAGCTGTCAAATCGGCTATCGCTGGAAAAAGTGTTGCCAACTTGAAAAACAAACCTCTCAAAAACATCCTATATTTAAGCAAAAAATTATATTTTAAAAAAGCCAATACCAGGCCATTACCGCGATTGATGTGTTTTATTTCATTTTAGTTTATATACATCTTTAAAAAACACCCTATTTTATGTATAGAAAACAAAATTCAACTTTGTAAGAATTTCTAATTTTACATAAATATAAAAAAAGTAATTTAAAAAATATCCGTCTCACTAGAAACATAATTCTTATAAATTTATTTATACATGACACGGAGATCCCAGTAGGAGAGAAATAAACTAATAAATTTATTAGAAAATGCTGCATTCATTTTGATAAAACTATAATTGAGGTTGCTTAAACATTTCATCATAATATTTTATTAAATAATCTAGAAAATTGCGAATGACACCTTAACGGTTTAATTCTCGTCAAAAGATAATTATTATTTTAATATATAAAATCAAATATTTACTAAATCGCTTAAATATATTGAAACTTAATTTAAAATAATATATTAAAATTAACTAACAAAGGAATATTTACCATTTTGAACGATAAAAAAGTGATTTCTTAAAAATACAGTTCGGTGTAATTTTTTACTTTACTTAAGATAATCCTTATGACCTAAGTTGCATTACCGAATTACTTTACAGTAATTAAGATTCAAAAAATTACCGCTACCCAAGCGTATGTTATTGGCTTGAGACTTTATCTCTGAGAGCCTGAAAAGCTTTCGCGTGTTCGCCGTTATTTAAGGCCACAGTCGAGATAAAATAAAGTCGCCAATAAAGCCTTATCACGGCGGAGATGTCTTCTGGATGCTGCGTGACAAGAAATGCAGTTTCAAAGGTATTATTTCACCACGCCGCGATATCTTGAAAGTCGAAAACGGCATTATACATACTGCTTGAAACTTTTTCCGGTTGTGATTTTTAAATCCTTTTAACGGGTGACTTGATGTGCCGACGTTGAACGTTGCCAAGCCACTCGTCAAGAGCAGCATTGGTACGAGATATATTTTGAAATGATTAATGTCCTTTTAAATATATTAAATAAATATTTATTACACTCGTCGATTGCTGGAGCTTCTAACTTTTCTTCTTAACCGAACCATCTTGTCATGTCATCTTTTCTAACAAAACCATCTCGTTTAACAGAATAATCTTCCAGGATTTGGTTTACTTTTGCGCAATAGTTTATTTCTGGTACCGTCAATCGCATTTTATTTTTGACACAATCATTATTAATTCATTCTACTACTTAAGAACCCTTTCTTTATCGTACTGTATGAGCTTAGAAAGCTTTGCTGATGTGTTAATTCTTCTCTGTATTTGCTTGTTTATAAATCTAAAAATACATTTGTTAAATATCATAAAGTTTCTAAAATGACTTTTTAAGTAAAACATTGTTAAAGTAGAAGTTGCGGAAGTATATCGTTAATGAGGAAGTAAACCGCCTGCGACCAAGTCGCTCAATAAGCCAGCGAAAAGTTTGCCAGCAAATTTGCACGGCACGTTCTGAATTATTTTCACGAACGCCATCGCTCATTTCATAATATATTCAGCATTGAAAACTCACCTCCAGCCGATAAGTAGGTTGACTGTTATACAACCAACCGGTTGAACCAAGTTCAAGAGTGAATCGTTGAATAAGAGAATCGTTGAATAACAGACCGCCGCGGGGCGCTCCGTGTGAAAGGAGCGGGCTTGAGTGGGCTGTGGGCAGTCGAGCGAGCCTCGTTATTACGAGGAGATATTATGGTTGACTCGACTGCCGATCCATTGTTTTAATAAATTATTCACCCGGTGCGACCGTGGTTTAATTCAGCTAATTCATTCAATAATTTTGCGTAACACGTTGATCCTGTTCAAAAACGCGTTCCGGTGCAGGGATTCAACTGAGAAATTTTCAATATTTTTTTGGGTATATTTGCCTGCCTGAATTTTTATTATTATAAATTACTACTGTATTTTTGGTATTTAGTACTACTACAAGTATATAGTATATTATATATGGCAGGGGCGTGCAGTAAGAACAAGAAGCATGACTTTTTGCTTGGCATATACATTGAAAAGAAACTGAAAGAAGAGATATATCTCATATATATCTAAAATATTGCTCAGATTTAAATATTTCATAATATTCTGCCAGATAAATATTTAATTTCCTTTTTTTCCAAATATATGTTCTTGTTTTCACTGCATGCCCCTGATAAATGGAATATGGTACATGAAAAAAGATTTAAAAAAAGATAAAATATGACATAGGTGTATGAAAAAGCTGCCAGTTTTTACTTACATGTTTTAAAATAAGAACAAATAGAGCATTATTTTGTGACTTTTTTTCTAATAACATTTGCTGCAAAACTAATTACTAACTTATCAGTTATGTACAGAACTCCATTATGTTCTCACATATGTATGACCAGTACCGTTAACAGCGAAGAAGGATTGACTGAAACTCTACGTTAAAGTCTCGACTCGATCAGGAAGAGAATGAAAGTATAATAAATGAACGAATATACATATTTATGCATCTATTAAATGTTTTCGTAATTGAAAATGAAACAGATGAGTGCTGGGAGATCTAGAGAAGAGAAGATGATGTATAGCATATGCAACAGTAATAACTCATTCGACGACAGTTGAAATCTAATATTAATATCCTCGTAAACAAATTAGTAAAATATATTTTTGGTCGCCTCTTCCCAGCCGCTGGGTGGCTTCGGGAGATGATTCATGAAAGGGCCACAGCATCTATCTCGTTAATTTTAGCCTCTCCGCATTTAATTAACAACTGGAATGAATTTGAAGAACTATCTTTATGGTACATTAAAATACTTGGAAGGAGGGTGCAACTCTTGCAGGAAATGGTCGATTAGTCGAGTGTCATCCCGGGCGCTGAATGAGTTCCCTTTCCTAAGGGTGGACCTATTTTAATGCCGTGCTTATATTTGATGCATCATTTAATACAGTCTCTGCCACAAAGCTTGGTGCATCACAATGCCTCTCTTGTGGCCTGAATGGGATCTCACAGATTGTGAGATATATTTATTTCTCTTCCGTAAAGATATTTTCTAATTAAAAATAATGTGATGCATTTTTCTATTTTACAAATACGTGAAAATTTATGGTTCACAGAATTACAATTATAAAGAAATTTTCGTTTGTTTCGTAGGGGATGCAGTTCCACGGTTAGCACTTTTGCTAAAATTATATTTTGATAAAATCATAATCGTGAACATACAGAATTTTATATACTCATTGCAAATAATCGACCATTTTCAGTGTACATCAAGATGTTGCTTGATAACTATAACCAGATCAACAAAACTCGATTGTCTTCTATTTGCCTCATTATTTTAATAACACATGGATTTTATTGGTTAAATAAAAAATATTACTTTAACAATATTCGAAGGCGGATCTGATATTTATAATAAATATTTAAAAAATGATCGATTTATCATTGGAACGCAATTTTAAGCTTTTAATTTTATGGTAGTATTAAACAACCATGAAATTTTTTCCTCAAACTATGACGATCTGCTCTGTGATCTAGTCAGAAGCGGATTTTAAAAATATTTTGTATACAGTTCACGTTTATTTGTTTAATGAGTGCTTTAAGCGCGCTTAAAAATGACTTTGATGTCATCGATTAATCCTCAAACTGTTCCATATTTATCCACCACTGACACTTCAGAGTTTATTTCAGACCATTTTTCGGATACGGAAAAAGCTTTGTTGAACGATTAATTATTTATTTGAGTTCTGTTTGTTTTGTTAAAAATTTCTTCTCATTTACTACTTAGTATTTATATTCTTATTTAACTTTAGATTGTATTAATTTTAAAACAAGTAGGTATGATGCTATCTGGCGCTTTCATTGATGGACATTTAATTATTGTAAGTAATTACCAAAACAATTTAATTCATAATGAAAATGTAAACTAAAATTCTAATGATTCATTGCAAACTGCTGCACTTCATGATTCATCAAGATTGCGTGGTATCATTTTTATTCTAATAATTTTTTACAATGACCTCTCCTTTAAACGTACGTATATACAAATACAAATATCAAATTATGCAATTAATTAAAATTCAATTACGTAATGACACCGCCTGTGAACAAAATAAAAATAAACACAGTTGTATGCACAATATGCGACCAACTGTACAATGACCGGCGACCACTCGCGTGGGATGCATTTTATATTTCAGGCTACACTTCTATCTGCCCAGGAGCTTTCTCGAATTCCCAGGAAAATATCTGCCCACTTTGTAAAAAGATACAGCGATAAGTTTCACGTTAGTAGTAATAGCAAATAAATTATCTTCCGCTTTTTTCTTGTTTGCATTTTTTTTACTGCAAAAGCACTTGGGAACATTTTTTAATTCGAATAATATCATTGTTTTGTACGTTGAATAAATTGTCTGCAATTATTGTTAAGTGCATAGATGTTATGTTATATTTTTTAAATCTGCTCGAGTTGTGCATGTCGTAATAATGCCGTTCTTGCAACGTGAACGAATTTACATGCAAAGTTGGTCTTTAGCAAAACTGAAACGGAATATGTGCCAATAGCGTTGCTGGGTAATATTGTAGAAAGTACAGTTTGATACGTGAGCCACTTTTAACCGATGCAGATAACATTGCATTCTTTTATGCTAGTTATAAAGTGACCTCAAATGTAATACACTGTTTCGATTTAAAAATGTGCAAAATCGTTTTGATCTTTAGTATTCTATATAATAAATTGGCCGCCCAACAAATATTTAAGGTTGGCAAGAAATATGGGGCTTTGTAATGCATTCCAAACCATGACGTTTATGTGTTAAATAAATCAGATTTTGAAAAAGTAAACATTCAGGATTTACCGGAGAATTTGAGCGTAGCCGAGGAATGATCCGATGTAGTTTTTAGTCGGGAATTAATTTGCTTTTCGCATAACCATAAAAATATATTTTTCATTGTTAAATATATTTTTAACGTTATTTCGATTTTATTTTAAAAAAGTCTTCCTATTACCCAGAATCTGACTGCAGTTCGCCAATTATCCTCTAAATATATTTCTACGACTCTTGAGTAGCTGTGATTTAAATTTTCTGTATAAAAACCTTTTGCGCCTGTTTCTATGTACACAGCGAACTCGAACATTTACAGAAAGGTGTACTTGAAGGGCTACAGGTACTGAAGAAAGTCAAAGAACGCAAGAAATACGAGGGACCACAGAGGGGTTAATCGTCTAGCGAGAATGGCTAAGGCTGCCAGGAGAGGCTGTCTGGATGGCGATCCATCATGCTGGGTTGTGGCATAAAGGCACTGACTGATTCTCCGGCTACATTGTTAGCAGAATAATTCTTCTTTTAGCACCTAGGTGCCATGAAATGGCACCATGAAAAGGTTTTAATTGTTTCCTTAACACATTGTTACTCGAGCCTTACGTTGCTTTACGTTAGAAAATATAAAATAACTTGAACGATATGCTCGCCACATTGTTAACGGAGTTTTCTTAGACATTCCTTCGGTTACGTTGAAGTGTTTTGGGAAGGTTAAGTTAAAAGATTAAATATAGTGAAATTTTTGAGTAAATTAAAATGGTCATTGGTCACCGTCACACGTTTACGGCACATTCCGATACTGAAAAACGTACATCGTAATATGTATTAGCCTTCGATATGGTAAATTTACTATACCGCTTTCGTTTGAATTTAAAATCTTTTGAGTTTTTAAATCCATTTTTAGATTGTCAAGAAAAAAGTCTGTAAAAATAAATATTGTTTTTTTTAATCGTCCGCCGATTTTTAATTTGATTTTGTTTTTCAATGTAAAATAATAATAAAATACAAACATGCACAAGTGAATTTATAACGTGAAGAGTACGGTAAAAGAATATTTACCGTACTGACGTAAAAGAATAATACCATGAAATTCATATATTACAGAGGTTTACAAGTTGAGTAAAACTTCAATGAGCCATAAACTCGGCCATTTTATCATGAGTCTTCCAACCTCCAGTACAAACAAGTTAATTGTAAGATTTCATCTGGGAGTACAATCATCCCGTATATCTACAGAGGCTGGCTGCAGGGGATTAGCCTTCGACCTCTTCCGTGGTGCATTACTGTTGCATTCAATGAGTTTTCATCTTCAGGGCAATAGAGCGTGAAATTGCCTTACATGTGTGTCTGTTACACAATGTTGCATTGCAGCTCCGGAGGCTTGGGTTCTTAGATATTTCGATGCTGAAAATACTACATTTTTGTCCTTTTAAAGGGTTGTTTAGTACAATAAAGGAATGAATTCCATCTTCTTCAAATATAGCAAATTTATTTTGTGGTGACATAATTATAATTAATATAAATTAACCTTGTAAAAACCACTTATTTATTGAAAAAATTCAACATATTTCGAAGCCAATGGCTTCTTCGTCAGGATAACAAAAATAAAATTTAAAGATCAAAATATTAAAAAGTTATATATGGAAAATGATAATATAAAGCACCTACTTAACATGAAAATAAATTATTAAATGAATTTCATTTTATAAATTTGAATTAAATAATTTTGTATAATCCACTTAAATAATGACTCTACGTCTACCGGTTTCCATACCACCGTATCTTCATCAGGACTGACGTATAACTGACTATCGATTATCTATCCTAGTAAACAAAATAAAGTGACTATAGCTATGGTGGGGGTAATTGAGGGGTGGGCGCCGAAATGGGAAGTATATCTAGTAGCGGGCTATTCATGAAATTTATCTGATTATTAATAATTTTGGCTTTAGTGTTGAGGCTCTTTTTTATTTCTAGTATCTCTAAGTTATCTAATCTAAGGCTTCTATTATTTATATGTACGATGCCGTTACCCTTTTTAAAGGTGTGGCCTGTTTCTAAAAGAAGATTCGCGAATTCGCGAATTCGAATTAATTCAATTTTTATAACATTTAAGATTATCTTTTAGGGGATTAATCTGGATTACATAAATATCTTCCATCCAGATAGATCAAAATCAAATCCTAAAAACATAACATTTCATTATAATTTATTACATAAGCGATATTAAGGTCGTTTTTTGATCTGAAAAGATTTTGGTTTTTCGTGATTTTAGTTTGTTAGAATTTAGACCTTCGGGTTTCTAACCAGCACCAGTAATTTTGAGTGGGATATTGGGTAGCACATTCCGTACTCTTAGAATCACGATGTATTTAGCATAATGGCAGACATGCAAAGAGACATGCCTAGTTATGTGTGTTTTAATGAAATTCTGCCGTGAATGAGAAAACAATAATGCCAATTTACATTGCTGGGATCAATGCCAAAATTTGCATTTTTCCAACGTACAACATCTAGTAATTACAATTACATCCAGGGCTATCTTCGTGTAGTCATAAATAAAAGGGAATATAAAACGTTTTTAATATAAAACTATATAGTGTAGTCTGTAATACAAAATAAGGATTTAAAAGAATGTGCATACAAAATATTTCTTAATCGTAAATCATCTTCATGTGGTTGAACTGCAAAAAAGACTGGTAACGCTACAAATTACACGAAATTCCTATGTCAGTGTTTGCTTGAGGTATGTATTATCCAAGAACACCTCCTCCCATAATAATTCTGCTTCCCTGGTAACTGCAGTCACAGTACTCAGTTCCACATATAGAGGAGAGGAGCGATCTCGCATACCATACCGTCCTGAGCCGAACAACGGTTCAGAGCGATGTTATGGTCACGTTGGGTTTTGCAAAACCGCTTCGCTCGTATGCGCTCCTGACACATTCCACATATTTTCTGTACTTTATTTATTTAATTTAAGTAATTTAAAATCGTTAGATAAAGCTGAAAGAATCAAGGAGAAAATTTCATACAGTTTATTATATAAGGTAATTTTAAAATCTTAAGATAAAGACGCATAATATGAAATCATCTAGATTATATTGACGTGTGTTGCATACATAAAATAAACCTGTTTAAAATGGGACCTATGCACCTTGCTTGCAATTTATCCGCATTACAGTTCTGAACATCAGAATCCAGTTTTTATATTGCGTCTTAACATTACGAGTGCATTCTGTGTTAAGCTGTTAGATGTAATACCCAAACATACATTATACGGCCCACGACACCTTAAATTTAAATGTTTTCAATCTGTTTAACAAGAATTTTTCTTTATTGGACTTAATAAATCTGTACATGAGAAAAGAGATAATCTTTTGTTTTAGGCCTAAATTTCGCGTATAATTAATACGATCAATGTCTAGTCTTACGATATGGTCTGTTAAATTTATCGTAGGAAAGACATCATAAGTAGATACAAAACAGTAAAATCCACATTGCTATCTACAGCTTGCATAAACCATAGCATATGGTCTTCAAGTTCTTCTACAGAGCATATTGTCTTCAAGTTCTTCTACAGTGCACTGTTGGATGTAAAGCGTAACAACCACCAATCTCCTCTCTATCCAGCTGTTTCTTGCAATTAATTTTATGTCATCGATTCAGCTCCAGGGAGTCGCCATAATTGTTCATATACGAGTACACCCCAACAGTTCTTCCCATCGGTTAGTCTACCCTCATGAGTTGGTATAATTTTTCTAGGCTTTTCACGTCACGTCTCTGTCTAACTATCCAACCTACCCTCCACAAGTGTGTTTGTTCTATCCCAACCTTTACGATTGTGTTTTTACACATTCTTCAAGATCGCATTTCAACGGCGATCATTCTGTTTACTGTCTTCTTCTACAATGAAGCCAAAACCTTCTAAGATTATATAATTTAACAATACATGCTTCCATATGCTTTTTTTTCATACGTGTGTAATCGATTTTTAATGCCACCCAGCAGTATCTAAATATTAAACACTTTTTAATTTTAAAGTTTAAAACTAATTTTTGAACGGCATAATATTTAGCTGTTTCTGCGGCTCATGCTTTTGAGTGACGTGAAATTATTGATTTAATCGAAATAATGATCGAATCATGTCGAAAATGATTTGACTTAATGTTAACGTAATTTGACGTAAATGTTGAATGCTTCAGAGCTCTAGCCAGGCATCTAGAGGTTGGTGAAAAATCAATTAAAATATTTCACCATGAAAAACAAATAGACAAAGAGGGTTAAATAAAAGCACGTAAAAACGTTTTACACACAAATATCATCATATTATGTCCACTCATGCTTACTGAAGATTGCTGATTGATCTGCAAAAGAATAGTCAAAATAAGCTGGAAGGACAGAGTTACAAATAATAAGATGTTATGGTTCGGATGAATAGAGGAAAAAAACTAACCCATAAAAACCAAGCTTTTATTATACTACCTTTCTCATTGAAATAGGTTTCGCGCCTACTCCACGCGTCGGGCTCGACAGTTAAACAATCCAAAATTATAGTATAATTATTAAATTTTTTAAACGAAAATTTGTTAGATCATTTTTATCATCGCCACGAGTCTGCCTGAAAAGTTTCAGCTCGATTGGATCACGGGAAAAGGGTTAAAAATCGATCGATCAGACAAGCCGACAAGCAGACAATCAGACGCTACGAGTTAAAAGAAAGAGAGTAATAAGTAATTAAAATAATAAAGCTCTGAAAAGTGTAATAACTCGGACATGTGATGAGACATCCAGAGAAGTACGAGATCTTGCATCTCATAATGCGGGAAGTTAGGAGCCTGCAAGAAGGAGAACACCATGTCTGAAATACCCGAGACATCGGTTTGGTCACTCTACTCCGCGCCACACTAAATGAAGTTCTCATAGCCAACATAAAGATACAGATACACATGCTTATTACTGGCATGCTCATTAGCATGCTCAAAACTAGCATGCACTAACAACTGTACACACTTGCTCATTATTAGCATGCTTATTTTAAGCATGCTCAAAGCCAACAATCAAATACACATGCTTATTAGTGGCATGCTCTTGTCATAGAATAGAGAGGAATTCTAGTTCAAAATTGAAACTTTGCAAACTGAAATAGAAAATTTAAGTGAACCAATAAATCAAAACAGTTCCTGGGTTTAATCAAACGCACATGCTTATTACTGGCATGCTCTCGTCATAGAATAGACAGGTTCTTGTTCGAAACTGCAAACAGAAACAGAAAATTCAAGTGAACCAATAAATCAAAATATTTTGATTTTAGTTTTTATAATTTTTATTCTAAGATTTGAATCATTCGTGTCTTTTAATAAAGTTTCATAAACATTATTTCTTGCTATATTATTTTTACATAGCGGTGACCGAGTATTCCACAGACATTCGTGATTCCTGCAATAAGTCACGAAAAGTAATGTTTTATCATCTCCCGAACGCGCCATATTTGTTTCATCTGTCGCGGACTGAGAAGATTGCATTGATAATCGATACCAGCCGCGAATGACATAAGCATGCTCATAATAAGCAAGTCTGTTCACACATGCTCAAAAGATACCCCCTCTCATGGGGAATGACATAAGCATGCTCATAAATCAACCGGCGGTTGATTTTAGAGCATGCCACTAATGAGCAAGAGCAAGGGAATGAGCATGCAGAGGCGGCTGACATTTTTGCTGATAGTATAACTGGAGTTTATAGGACAAAGCTGATACAATTGTTTACATCCCAACAAAATGGAAATGGACAATAAATCTTTCTATTTTACCATTAACTATTATTATTTCTACCTTTAACTTTATTATTATTTTATCTTATGTTTTTATGTTTTTCTTATGTTTTACTGTATTATTATTATTATTATTATTAACTTTTAACTGTATTTTAATTTTAACTGTCTTATGTAATTTAAAAAAAAAAAAAAATATTCTGTATATTGTAAAAGCCCATAAGGGCGTTAAATAAATAAATAAAAAAATAATAAAAAAATAAAGAAGGTCAATACTGCGCATGCTCACGTGCCACTAATAAGCACGTGTATCAGTATCTTAATGTCCAACGTATGTTGAACGGATATGACGCAAGAAGAAGAAGAAGAACGACCATTCTTCAATAATTTGATGACCGCTTGAACTCGGCCTGAAATCTGCGTACAGCGCCCGCGGCACAGTTGCGTCGGGCGTCGCTTTCTTCTGTTTGCGACAAAAGCATAACGGACATTGTTTTAACGACTCTTCACGGAACTTTAGTATTAATATCTCCAGTGTCACATTTCTTGGTGCGTTTGTTCCGCCCGGCGCGAGGCGGGCTGCACGCGGTTGTGTGCACTCTGGCGCATTGCAAGCGTAACCCATTTTCACAACACTGACAAATCATTGAAACGAAGTGACGTCCACTGCAGGAAAATATTTGCCGAACGCGGAGAATGCTTTAAGCGGACGCGGTAAAAATGAACCCCACGCATAAATGTTTAACTGACGTAATTATCTCGTTCAGCTGTAAGACTTCATCTCTGAGGCTTAGATATTTTAATTGAATAACTGTTACACGTGTCATCTATTTGTGAAACATTTTGATGCCGCGTTTTCATAAAACGTTCATCATAACTCTGAGAATTCAATGGAGTAGGAGTTATGGTATGAATGCGTTCGGATAAATGTTCATTCCTGCGTGGTGCATGTGTATTTCTACTCGCATGTGCCGACTGTATTGTGCATGTTTTTATTTTATAGTACACATTTCAATTATTTTCAAACCTTTAAATACATCGTTGTAATTTCTCTTTTAAATGTAAGTGATTAGAATGGCTGTACATTCTAGAAAAGTAAATTTAAATGATTCTTATTTATGTAATCAATAAAAATATACTTTTGTATTGAAAATATCAACATGTTTCAGAGCCCATGGCCCCTTCGTCAGGATACAATTGTATACTAAGAAAATTAAATTCAAAGATCGAAGTAAAGACATTCAAAATATTAAAAAAACTTATGATAAAGTACCTACTTAACATCAAAATAAATTTAAATGATAACTATTTGTAGAAAGGACCTGGTTATTTATAATATTCAATTTACTTATTTTTCTTATTTCCAAAATTTATAATTTATCAAGCTGTGATTTTATATAATTTGTATGTAAAATTTGTAAACCCTTATTAATATCAAAATAATGATCCATAGCCAAAATATGGTTAGAAAATTCGGAATAATTATTCCTATTAGAACACCTTAAGTGTTCCTTAACTCTAACTCCAAAACTTTACGCTTTTCATATATACAAATAATCACAATCATTACAAATCAATTTATAAACACCCGATTTAAAAAAAATTATCCTTATCTAAATAGATTCTCCTAATTAATAACGTAATTTTTAACTGCAATTCTGACTTTTCAACAACAAAAAGTATAATCTGAAATATTTTTGCTCCTAAATGTCTTAATGCCTTTTTTATCACAAAAATTGTCAAAGATTTCTATCTTCGTATTCTAGTCAATCTAGCATCATAATATGCCTAGTATCTATTAGTGTAATTAACTTCATGGTGATATTACGTCCTCAAATAATAATAGTAAAATAATAAATAAAATTATTTGTATGTGTCATTTTTATATACCTACTTCCGTCTTTCATATTATGAATTGTACCATTGTCACCCTTAGGCCCGGTTGTTTCAAGTTCGATCAAAGTAAGCGGTCGATCAATGCATAGATTTTTACGAAAACGGATCGTCTGATTGATGGAGAACGTAAAAATCTATGCTTTAAAAGAACGCTTACTTTAATCCAACTTGAAACAACCGGCCCTTAATCATTCATTTCGGCCAGCTCACTTATCCAGCTTCCAGTCAGTGTATGGTGCATATTTAATGCCATTTAGTTGTCCATATGATCCATATTATAGCTTTTTTACTTTACTCTGGAAGTTAGAATTTAAAAATGTATAGTTAAATCTTACCTGTATTAATTATGAAGTAAACCTTACGTTGATAAAATTTATATTACAAATTTGATGATTTTTAATAATATTTATGGTCACAGTTTGTTAATCTGTGTCCAGTTCCATTGAAAGGGTAAGCTTACACATTCCAAGGATTATTTCCTTTATTGAAACAGGTAATTTTCCACGCGTTTAGAACTTCTCTCCGCTATTTCAACATACACGTTCGGTCTAAAATGCACTTGTTTCCAATTATTTTAGAACAATTTTCCATGAGGTCTGAAGACTATTTGAAAGTAAGTAACCAAAAGACGATTTTGATAAAATCTCCACTCTGTCTATTCATGATCAAACGCTTCTCAAATATACCTACAAACGTTTACGATTTCAAGAACAGTTATCGGTTTTAAAAGTCACCGATAATTGGTATGTGGTAATTTTGTTTACGATTCCTCTAAGTGCACATTATTTATATAAGAGAAATTAATTTATGCGTAATTTTTAAAGGAAAATATTGCGGTTTTTTGTGGTTTTTCAGAAAAATGTAAAAATTTGCGAAAAATTAAATGTTTTTGATAAATCGAAAATTGCCCCAAAATTTATTTGTAAATTTAAAAATGCTTCAAAAACTTGTAAACTCAAAAAAGCTCCAAAATTATTAAAGGAAAACATTGCGGTTTTTTGTGGTTTTTCAGAAAAATGTAAAAATACGAAAAATTAAATGTTTTTGATAAATCGAAAATTGCCCCAAAATTTATTTATAAATTTAAAAATGCCTCAAAAACTTGTAAACTCAAAAAAGCTCCAAAATTATTAAAGGAAAATATTGCGGTTTTTTGTGGTTTTTCAGAAAAATATTAAAATTTATGAAAAACTAAAATTTTTTTGATAAATCGATAATTGCCCCAAAATTTATTTGTAAATTTAGAAATGCCTCAAAAATTTGTAAACTCAAAAAAGCTCCAAAATTATCAATTTTAAATTTACCCCGAAAACTCGCCGCGATAAAATTTCCCACTAAACTCGAGTCCTTTTACTTTCGTCGGTGTGCGACGGTCATCCGCGGTGCATTATGATAATATCGCCCTGTCCCTACGCGAGCGCAGGTGGCACAGCCAAGGCACTGAATTTAAATATTCCGCCGCCAGCAATGTTGAATTTAATGCCTTCGCCACGGGTGAATTGAAAATCAAAACCCACTCATCTCTGCTTTGGTTGTGGGCGAGCACGGACGCTGGGCGCTCTATAAATAAATCTGTTCGTTGTAAGACGTAACATGAAGTCAAAATGAAATAATGAACACTTAATAGTCTAAAATATCGTTCATAAATCGTTTCGAGTTTATTTTATTATTTTGTCGTCAGAAATATCCGGCGTGTCCTTTAGTGATTATAAGTGCCTGCAAACATTCCGTTGCAACAAATTTATTTTCACTATTTTTCTTCTTTTATAAAAAAATTAATAGTGACTATGTATTTTATAAATTGTTATATTATAATATTTTTAATATTTAAAAATTTGGTAGCACCCACATTAGACCCCGACCCCCTCTCACTCTCTCTCCCTCGTAGATTCCTGATCGTTCTACAGGCTAGTTAGTGCATGCTTGTTCTTGGCAAGATTAACACGCATCTTATAAATATTGGTGAAAAGTTAACAATACTATGGTTGTGGTGTATAGTGTTGTGAACATAGTAGTGTAGTGTTGACGAAGAGACGGGTACGTCTTGAAACCGGTAGACCTAAAATCTGCTGGTGTTTTATGCTTATTTAACTAACACTCTGTTATATTATATATAATTTTATGAAAGTCTTCATATATTATTTTAAAATAAGTTAGTAAATCAAATTAAAACATAATATTTATATATATACATATAAATATATTGAATACGCCTATTAGCTCTTTATCTAGTCTTTGGTACCCGAGCCTCTTAGGGTAAGGAGAAAAAGATGATGATAATGACATACGTTTTATATCTAAGATTTTCCTAGTTGGATGTGAGCTATTATATCTTTCAAAGAGATTAATCTAAATTTATTTTAACTATCCCGGAAATATTCTTCGAAAAGTCGCATCTTCATGAGTAAAATGTGATTTTATTAAATTCGTTTTATCATTGCCAGCACCGATTAATTATAATATATAATAAAACTTTTATTAAATATCCGAGACGTTACACGTTGTACCAACACGTTTACCTCACGAAAGGCAAAAAATTTTGCCGCCCCATAAACTTAAAAGCCGGCAAGATATGTCGTTTGGGATATGAAATAATTCACGCCTGAAATACCCAAGTATCGGTATCCTTTGGTATCCTTGCATATCTCATGCTCTCCGCGAGTTAAGATGGGAGATTATTGGATGCTTGCACGCGATACCCAACCTTCGCAGCATCTAACAAAGGATTGAAAATAATTTATGGATTTTCCCTGAGACATCGGAAATACAATTCAAAGATGATTCAATTGTCTAGAAGACTCGTGAAAACCTTGCGGGAACACGCGAAATAAAACTTAATTCATAAATATGTTTGCACGTACACAGGTACTTGCTTATTAGGCAGAGAGGGTATAACGTCCCCGATCTCTTGATCCGACACACTTCATTCGCCCCGTTCATATCTATTACATATTTTGTTTTGTCGACCAAATCTCTATATTAAATTCTTCCTACAAACCATCTAATTTTAATCTTATTTAGAATACAATCTCTTCACTAATTGGTTAATTATTCACCCTAAACGCATTAGTTTTTTTTTGCCTCAAAAGCATTAAGTTTTCTTTTGTTCTGCGATTTAAACGATCGTAGTAAATTGTTTCATGTAACCATAAACAGTCTCGTTGTCATAAAACTGCGCTTGATACTGAAATTATTGCAGCGAAAATACATGTTTACCGTGAAACAACATTAAATCTTTTTTAAGGTCTCGTTTGTTTATCGCTTTAAGCAAAACACCTACCTAGGTAGTTTTTTTTAAAGTCTAAATTAAATAACATCATATCAAAAGTATTTACGAGGCACTAACGACCTAACACCATTAAAAAATACAATATTTATAATGTTGTTGGTTATAATTGTTGCGGAATATGATCGAAAAACATCAAAAACGCAATTTTATTACAAGGAAATCGGTCAATAATGGATTTAACTTACAGTCATCATTAATTCGTAATACGTATTACGTAATTTTAGATAACAAATCATCCTTTGTCCTTGGTAGTTAATTTAGCAATCTTGTACATATTAAAGGATTCATATTACGAAGATAATTGATTGATTTTATCATTCCTACACGTCTAACCGATCACAATAAAAAAATCAAACAAATTTTCTGTCGAGTATTTTTTTGCTAACTTTACAAATTATTGTTCGTAGGTATGCAATGACATAATGCCATGTAGTTTTTCTAATAAAATAATCGTATACGCCCGTGTAATTTTTTATTAAATTTCGTATTATTCTGTGAATATGTGAGAAATTTTAATTAATGGTTTATGGAATTGACACGGTGTTACTATTTTAAATTTAAAAAATACATTTTTAAATATGATGTTCAGGATTTCAATTCGTACGCTTCTCCGTTTTCGTGTATTAAAGCGGTTGAAATGGATCGCGTCTTGACATACGATAGTGCCCGGTCTCCACTGTGTATGATGGTACAAAAAATAATAACGAATCTTCGTGAACATCCAGATTGCTCAACTCCAGCGAGCCGCAGACGGCGCAGGCCTCGGAGTCGTGCGCGGCGAGACCTTGGGGGGAGCATCCTCGTACACAAGCAAGAGCAAGCATTTTTTACCACCAGAAACATCTTCAGGTTGCAAACTTGACATCTGAGGTCACGCGGACTGCCGGTGCCCTCGACCTCACCATCAGCAGGGTGAAATCAGATTTCAAAATGTGGGCTGCTCAATTTACTACCGTCTCATACGTGGAAACTATCCGATGGAATTTGATTTTGTATTTTATAATGATATTATCCCTAATATATACATACAATGCATACCTATCTATGAATAAATATTGAAATATTTATGATTTTTATTTTGTGTTGTTAGCTGGATTTTGAGTCCTGCCAAATTGAGTTTTTGAAGTACTATTGTTAAAATTAATATAAAATCTGTTAAGCTTTCAAGAAATAAAGTATTTCTTTTCACCCCTAAGCTTCAAAATAGGAATATAGTGTTTCCAATTATTTCATTTCATCGTTACCGTGCAATCTCTACCGGTTCGTCTGCTTCTTTAATCTTTCTGTCAGCCAGATTTAAATTTCTTATCAATCAAGTATAGTAATTAAGTAACCATGACAATTCGTACATTTACTTTACTTTACCGAAAGAACAAACTCTTTCATCGATTTCGGTCTTCAGCTGTTTTCAGCCTTTCCAGGCAACGCCTCTGTATTTTCCAGATCCAAAGATGACATGACTATCTAACACACCACCCTATTGTTGTTTTAATACGTGTCCCACACAGTTTGACAGAGATTTTTCTAGAACCCTGCCTAGAAGCACGACTGCCTCGCGGTTGTTGTTGTTTTAATACGTGCCCTACACAGTTTGACAGAGATTTTTCTAGAACCCTTCTCAAAAGAGGGTAGTTTGATCAGGAATTCACGCGAGGTACTGTCTTTTGATCGAAACTTGCAATGGTCTAATCCTCTTCGACGAATTATATTTCGGTACGCAAAAGTCGAGCATCTGACTGCCTCGCGGTTTTTCAAGTTCGATTGCGTCACCGGCCTTGTCCAAGCTGTGTACAGGTGTAAAAAAAACGCCACGATGATGGAACGTTACCGACGGATCGCCTTTTTTTTGGGCGGGAGTTCGAACGATGTCAATGGTATTTCATCGGATGGTTTTATTGTTGACTTTTATTCTCCAACACCATCCGTTGACTCATCATCCATTTTTTTGTGGTCCGATTTTTATGGCGGAATTTACGTATTTCACGGCAATCTCAAATCGTTTAGCTTTTTCTCTCTGCAAATCATCTGTGATTCCTGTTTGGGATAAAAAGATGACGAGAGAAATATTTTTTCCAGCGATTTACACTCGGGATTCCGCTTCGGCGAGTTTCACAATTTGTTGTTTATTTTTCGATTATACGTTTGTTACGTCATCGGTGTATCAAAATTTTTGATAAAAGATGATTTAAAAACAAAAAGCGTAATTTATTTATATATCTTTATTTAGTTAATGATACATAATTGTTTATCATTACCTAATATTACATTATATATACATACACAATTGCCGTTTGTCATGTCAATCCTACTCAGCTTCCTCACACCTTCTGGCTGGCTATTATACTAATTTATTCCCTTGCAATAAATACAGTTTTGCGGGTTTGTCTTTTTTCTATTTGGGATAGCTATTTGGTTTGCGTTTCTTGTATTACGTCCTATGTATCTCTGTGTTATATTTGATCTTATTTTTTTTAAAAATATTTTTGCATTTTATCGTTTAATTTTGTGAATGAATTTAATCCAATTCAAATACGAGAGCATCTTTTTATTTTGGAATATTTATTTCTCTGTAGAATTATCCTCATTGCTCTATTTTGTTGAATTTGTAATTTTACATAGGTACAAAATATTTGAATTCTTACAACACTGAATTTTTGTACATTTCTTATTTCTTAAAATATTTTAATGATAAAAAACAATAAGGACTATATTGTGTGAAAACGTGGATAGCATAATATGATTGTTCCAAATGAGACCAGCAACTGACTCCGCATGTAAAGGTACAAACTATAATTAATATAATATTACATATATATATTCGAACACGTTTGGAGACTTAACATAGTTGTAGAGATGAATATTAAGTATCTAAGATAGATATCGATTTTACGCTTTCAGAATACGAAATTTAGTATCAATCTTCAGTTAGCATCAATACAAGACTCTGAATATTACATGCTGACGCAAATAAATATTCTTTTAATAAGAATAAATGTTTCAATTAGAAATACGGCATTTAAACTCCCTACTTTGTATCGAAAAATTAACTCATTGCGTATAAATGATACTCAATATTAGAATCTTGCGAATTAATCTCATTGTGAGAAATATTAATAATAAGAGCCATTGAACCTAATATTTTTTTCATATCATTTAAACTGTTTCGATGTTTAAATATTTTTTATTATAAATAAAACGTATTAAACAATTAAAATAAATGTAAAGTCAGTTTATTTTGCTGGTATCTGATTAAAGTGAATCGTGTATAATCTGAACATGTTTCAATATAAATTCGAGCAATTTATCAATCTAAGGAAAATAGTTTTTTTCTGGATAATTCTGCCTTGTGTTGTCTAGTATTGTAGCCGTCAGTTACTACAAAAAAATCGTAATACTCAATGAATCTAAATGCCTGGTCAAAGTGTATAGTTTTCATTTTTTTTTTGTTTTATTTAATTTAAGTTTTTGCATAAAATTATCAGATTTATTCTCACGATGTAGAACTGTTAAACCTTCGTGGACGCTAACGGTGAAGATGGAATGTTCCTGTCTGGTCGGGACTGTAATAATTATTTGACTGCTTTAATTAAAAGAGTAAATGAGATTGGGATGTACTCGCACTGTGGTGATTGGCCCAATAAAATTCCAAAGCTCATTATTGCGAATCCTACGAAGCTGGATAACAATCTTGAATCCAATTAATATTTAGATTAAGTAATTAGTGCCCTTAATTGAGAAAGTGGATTTGTTACAACAACACATTTGTCTGTTACTGTATAGTGTGTATGTAAATTCGACAAAAATTAAAACGGCTTAAATTTAATTTTTAATTTAATCATCCTTTAATATTTAAACTCCCTAAGTATTAATGTATATTATAGATATCTCACAGAGACGAAACTGTATTAATTATGGGAAAGTAGGTATAGAAGTCATTTTTGGGTGTAACAGGACTTATGACCTGTCTTTTTATTGGTTGGCTTAAGTGATCACTTTACACAATTGTAACATTCACCATTTCCACCCATGATAGAATATACCATGCTTATTCATTTTTTGGAAGTTGTATATATGTTCAAATTGCATGAAGCTTTCATATATGAGTTGTAAGCGCCTTATCCACGCGGCCTGTACAAAGCCATTTTCATTCCCCTAAATCCCCACAGATGTCGCTAATGAGAAAATCTACAATTGATTTACGGAATTTTGAAATGACTTCTATACCTACTTTCCCATAATTAATACAGTTTCGTCTCTGTGAGATATCTATAATATACATTAATTGATTAATAATGTCTCTGTGACATAAATCCAGCACTGTTCTGAAAGATTTGAACAAACTCAAAATATTCCCTAAGTATATTTATATTCGAACCATTAAGCCTCGTGAATCATACGCAGGGTAGTAAATTGATAAAATTCCATTGAAGTAAAGTATCATAAAAATGCATTTCCCAAAATGGTAAACAAATTAGCCGTAAATCCGTGAAAAAACACGGGACATAATAGAATTTAATAACGACCCTCGCGTGTAACCTGTGTCGCGCGCTAATTGCGTTTCACACTCTAATTATCTAATGTTGTAATTCCAGCAAGTTACGGTCGTTAAGGACTGACAGACATTCGAATTTCGAATTGTTGGATAGTTGATTAATAAAAAGAAAATAATTTGTAAAAAAATACTATTTATTGAATGGTCCATTCATCGGGGAACATTGTCCATTAAAAATTAAAATATAAAGAATAGACATAAACAAAAGTAAAAAATAAACACATAGAGTTGAATAATTAATAAGGAACTTATGTGAAAATATATTAAAGTAACGATTTGCAAAATGGATTTGGCTATTTATAATAATATTTTAATTACTATTAAAAAAAATCTAATTTAAAAAATGTATGTAAATGTATTTCTATGTTATTTGAATGTAAAATGAAATCTTTGTGGGACCATTTTTATACATAAAAAAAAACTTAAACGCTTTGTATATATCTACCATAGATAATTTTATTAAATCAACATGTTTCGGGAGCTAACATCCCTTCTTCAGGACATTAGTTGTTCTGAGTACATTGCATTCTAGAGTACACTATATTCTAGAGTACATTATTTGTCCTAAAGAAGGGAGCTTAGTTCCAGAAACATGTTGATTAAATAAAATCATCTGTGGTATAAACAAAGTGTTTAAGTTTTTTTTATTTATCATATTAAAGGTTTTTAATAAATTAAGGGTTGTTTCGTTTACAGAGTGGAATTTCATGATTAACACAATGATTTATACACAACGTTTTATTCCACTAATTTGAGTTATATAAGCCTAAGCGCTTTTGATGGACCCAACCATCATCTTCAGAGGCAATATTATAACTAATTGTAAATCAATTTAAAATAAATAAATTTACTTTCTATTTGTCGGTCATATTGATTTACAGTTAGTTCTAATATTGCCTCTGAAGATGATGGTTGGGTCCATCGAAAGCGCTTAGGCTTATATAACTCAAATTATTGGAATAAAACGTTGTGTATAAATCATTGTGTAAATGTTTTTTTTCTAAAAGGAGATTGGAAAATTCAGAATAGTTATTACTAAGTCTTAAGTGCTTCTTTAATAATGTATATAATATCAGAAATTTAAATATTTAGTTAACATTAAACATGGGTTTAAAACACTAGCAATCAAAGCACTCGTTTGATTTTCGTGACTAGAAAATCGCGTTGCATATATTTTTCAGGCGCTCGGTGCATTCATTATTGATGGTTTTATGATTATATTGAATGCGCAACGTGTGCTCGGTTGCTAGCACAATGCGAGCATAACTCAGCACAAAACAATATGCGCTGCACTCTAAACAGGGAAACATTCCTGTATTCAAAATCGGATTCCTCGGGCACGTCGGGAACAGAGCAGGGGACGCCGTATCGTAAAGAGGATCGGGATGCAGAACCGATGACCCCCGCTGCACAGCGACTGCTCGACCGCAGAATATGCACAAATAAAACTAAATTGACAATTGCGCATAGCTGGGAAGGGAACCTGTTCAAATTGTATGGCCGTCTTGTCGATAGCCTGGCGCTGTCTGAATCGTACCTACCAATTTACACATTTCTTTTATTAAATATAATATGGTACTAAAACAATTCTCATTGTTTTAGTACCATATTATATTTTGTTATATATGTTTGAAGTACCATATTATATATGTTTGAAGTCCTAGTGGATTACTTAACAAATAGAGAAATTTTAGTAAAAATTAAAGACACATTTAGTAATCCAAAATTTACGAATACTGGGGTGCCCCAGGGATCTATTCTTGGTCCACTACTGTATATTATTTATGTATCTACTATGTCTAAAATCTTTAAGTATGCTAAGCATTTTGTGTATGCTGATGATACTGCTCTTGTTATCTCCCACAAGGATGTAAGATGGGTGGAAAATTGTATGCAAGAAGATTATAATGCTTTACTTAAATGGTCTCATGATATGGGTTTAATTATTAATGCAAAAAAAACTAAAGTCATGCATGTAAGGTCACCTCATATAACTGTGACTAATCAAATAAATATTATTTCCCATAATTTTGATTGCTTGCATTCCGGAATTAATGCATCGTGTAATTGTGAAAAAATTGAATTAGTTAATGAATACGTATATCTTGGTATTACCATAGATACATTTTTCAAATGGGATATTCAGGTAAATAAGGTATGTAAGAGGTTGAGAACTGTATTGGGATGTATGCACAAGATTAAATACTATGTTCCGATACAGACTATGAAAACTATATATCAATCTTTAGCGGAATCGGTAATAAGGTATGGAATAACTAGCTGGGGTCTAACTTGCAAAACTAATATTAGAAAAATTCAAAATATTCAAAAATTCGGCTATAAAATTAATAAATAAAGAAAGTGCTACTAAAGATATACAGGAACTCTTCAAGAAACAAGGCTCTATGCCAATTAATGCTATCTTGTGGTACAAACTAATTACACGATATCATGAAGATGGGACATATAAGCATAGATTGATTCATAAACATAGTACCAGATTTACGGTTAAAGAAGGACTACGAATACCGAAGGTCATAAATAAATATGGACAAAGAACATTAAAATATGTCATACCAAAAATATTAAATAAAATCCCATGTCGTGTCAAAATGGATATTAATAAAAAAGGGCAAAATACAGAATTAATGAATATGTTATTAAATAAAAGAGACTTATTTTGATTTTGGTAATATTTGTATTTTTTCTTGTATTGTATTGTTGATTTGTATTTGAGTTTATAAGATCTATTGTAATTAATTAATATGAATGTATTTCTGGTAAATACAATTTATTTATATATATGTATTGATGCACCTACAGACAAATATCAATGTGATGTTTTGTGGGTCTGAGATGTAAAAAAAAATAAATTAATAAATAAATAAAATAAAAAAATGTAATATGTTTACACATCAAATTGTCATTTTTTGGACATTATTAAAGAGTTTAAATTTACAATGTACAATTTGTTACTTATTAAAGAATTAACGCCACCGGTTTCGACACGTCCGTGTCATGATTTGTGGAGTGGGAGGTGTGAGGGAGGGAAACATTGTTAATAATGGTGACCTACACGAGGCTATTATTTTGTTAACGATGTTAATATTAAAATTTAATTTTTTGTTTATTTCTAAAGTTTCTAGGGCGGACAATTTGAAAAATTTGTTGATATTAGTGTATTTAAATTTAGATCTATCTTTATTAAAAGTGTGGCCAGTTTCCAACAAGTGGTTAGAAAATTCCGAATAATTATTATCACAAATCACCCCCACCTGCTAAAGACACCTAATACAGTACTTTCGCATTTTAGATTAGTTTAAATAACGCTCGTTAATGACACGGACGTGTCGAAACCGGTAGCATAAATTATTTAATAAGTAACAAATTGTACATTGCAAATTTAAACTCTTTAATAAAGTCTGAAAGAAATCGTTACATTGTAAGTGCCCAAGAAATACAAAAAATTGTCATTTTTTTAATACTTTGTAGTCATGTAGACCTCATCAGTGAAGAGAAGCTCTTGAGTCTGATGAGGGAGCCTCATTTCTTATTATTATATATAGATACATATGCGAGTCATTTAATAATACGGTAATAAAGGTAATTTGATAATGAAGTATATATAATAAGTATTTATTCATTATGTTCTCTAGGTGAACATTACTGTTACTACTCAAACCATTTTAAATAGTAATCATACATAATAAAAATTAGCACAAACCAATCAATTTGATTTTATACTTATATACTAGCTGTAACTCGTAAAAAATGACGGACCGTTGGTTCGTGTCTTTGCTAAGCCTTAGTATATATTTATAGTATATTTTTGGCGGTCCACAGAGAGGCGGTAGCATCACGCGTAGAGCGGCCGGTTTGGGTTCGCTGGCCCGGGGTTCGAGTCCATCCATCTCCGGCCGTTTAAATTGTTTTTTTTAGCCGTGAGTTTGAACGAAATTACGGACGTTACGGACGGTCAGACAGACAGACGGACAGACAATGAAATTACTGAGCTTGATAATGAATCTTCTTTAACGTTTAGTGTGACGGTACAAAAATAATCATCATCAGCTTTACTCTTGGCTCTACAACCCCGGTGGGGCTTGGCCTCCTCAAGAGTCTTCCTCCACTCATCTCGGTCTAGTGCCAGCCCTCTCCAGTTCAGAAGCTCCAAGGCAGAAATGTCTTTGAGGACGTTGTAGCTCCATCTAAATTTTGATTGACAAAAATAATACTAACATTTTTTTATCGAACTTTTGCTTACTGTATTTCGTATGGCAAGCAGACTTAAAATAACTGATATCTAGGGAAAAAAATTATAATTATAAGTCAACTCGCAACATTATAATGAAATAAAAGGAAGAGAACGTCGCACAATCTTCTATATCACAATCATGCACTTCGGATTTATAACATCATTCACTGTATAATATGGTTTTCATTCACATAATAAAATATAGAAATGGTGTGCGCGAACAGGGAATGAAATTCAACTTTGTGCTTCTGTTTTTACTCAAAAGGTATTTATTTTTAAACAGGGAAACGTACATGGAATTCTTATTATTTTCAAACCATGACTCACTTTGTGAACGCCTGGAAATAGGCTTAAACCCCCACATTAGATCCCAGATATTAAACCACGTTTCGCAGAGAGTTAAATAACTTTAAAAGTAATCAGAAAAATAAATATATTTTCTTCAAAATAACTTTGTCTTTAAATTATTTATATTAGTAAAGAGAACACGCTTTATAAAAAATCACTATTTATTGAGTTATCAACATATTTTGGGACCCATGGTACCTTTTCTTATTTATTTTTTGTTTTTGTAAATGTCTACACTTCGAATTTTAATTTTTATAATATCAAGGGACAATAAATGTTTTCTTTTTATATACTTCGCTATTTTTACTCCCTTTATGTTAACTCGTGGCGTCTGCTTGCAGGCTTGCCGTCGAAAAAACTTTGGATCGATTTTTGACCCTTTTCCCGTGATCCAATCGAGCTGAAACTTAGCAAGCAGTCTCGTGGCGACGATCAAGAAGATCTATCAAATTTTCGTTAAAAAATAATAATTATTATAGTACAATTTTGTATTTTTCTAATTTTAAATAGTTTTTTTAAAATTGGAATCATTACCAAAGTTTGATTTCTAGCAACGGCGCGGAATATTTTCTAAATTTGAATTATTCCGTCGGTATACTCGTGCATAATAGGTACTTCACTACGAATTTCGAAAATCTAAATTGACTGGCAAATGTTTTTAGAATTTAATCCTCAAAGCATGAAGTGTCTTATCAAAGCTCAAAACATCTGACATTTTAGAAATATTTAAATTACTGTAAGTTGAGTGTTATGTTATACGTTTTAATTCGTTTTAATTGTTGTTATATTTTACAAAGAAAGGGAGTATAATAAAAACTTGGTTTTTATGGGTTACTTTTTTATTTTTAACTAATCATCTCATATGTTATAATGCGCATCGGTGTATTATTAGACATAATATATTTTACAATGTGAAAAAACGATACACGCCTCTCTTCCTAATTCACAAATTTTATGATACACGTTCTGAACGAGAAGATAACCACTCTGAAGTCACACAGATCTGGTCAGAAAATAAACCATTTGTTCCTCGTTAAACGTAGATCAGTGTGAAGTTGGACCCGTCTTACTTGCATTCCCGGCTGTCGCAATCGAAGCAAGTTATTGTCAGCAACGTTCTGCCGATGGCTTAGCGCTGCGGAATTGACAAGACAATGTCAGTCGACCCTTACTTTTTTCCACACATCGTCTTGTTCGCCGGGGATTTTATGACGCAGTTGCATGAATCGTAAACATGACGCTCTTACCAGCGAGAGCGCGGTCCAGCCGAGCGATTTATTGATACGAAAGTGAATTACAAACAGCAGCAAGTCGGAAGCTGCGGAGATGAATGAATGATGCGATGAATTATTGATAGGTGCTTTAAAATCACTTGGAGAATTTGTTGAAAGATAATCACTATTAACTTTAGTTGTTCGTTTTATCAGCTGCCTTTGGTGGTTTGTTCGACAAGGGTTGCCAGGGACGACGGCGAAGCGGGGTTCGATTCTGGAGGGGGAGCTTTCGATACGTTAATCTTTATTTTTTCAATTGATTCAGCAACATTGTACATTGACATTAAAAAAATATTGATTGTATCTACTTATATTATTTGATTAATTACACCTACATGTTTCGGAAATATCTTTCCATCGTCAGAGTGTTATAAATACGTCAAAATATCAAAATGAATAATGTCTTTTGAAAATTTATTTTTAAATATTATTGCTGAAGTTCTTGATTACTCGCAATTATTGGAATTTTTTTTAGACTTGGGCTAGAAGTTAAATTTAATTTATTATTATTAATTTTTTGTTATCTATTACATGCTTTACTAATTTCTAATGATTCTAAATTATTAAATTTCAGACCAAAATTATTTATGTGTAAAGTAGAATGTTCTAATTTTTCATCAAAACCGTGATCATTTTCTAATAAATGATTTGCGAATTCAGAAAAACCATGATTATTCGAAACATGTACGTGTAATTAATCGAATAATATAAGTAGATTTATACAAAATAACACAATCAATACATTAATCTTTAATTCGTTTCGTCATTATTGTCAACTGTTTTTCATCCAAGCCCTCCAAGTTTTTTCCAAATTTCTCTGTCCGTTGTTTTTCACTGCCACGTAATTCTACCGATTTTTTTGCGAGTCCAGCGAGTTCAGGGCAGCCTATCGATCTTATGGTTCCCACGGGTACCAGTAATGACTGCATTCGTTCAGCGTTTTAAGAACGGTGTATTTTACACATTTTCATTCCAATTTCTTGGCGTGTTCCATTACATCATCAACTGCTCTCGTCTCTTATATTATTTACACTTTCTTTCGCATCTTTCCAGACCTTTCTGCGTTAAACATTGATTCTCTCTCCCCTCTCCCCAGCCACCACACATCCACCAAATGCACCTGATGCAAATATTTAACCATGTTATTCTTTCTCAGTTAAATTGAATGCAATGCATTCTAAATTTTGCCCGGTTACTGTTTAGGACCCTACACAGAACATGGGTCAACCCTACCCCTAAATGCTTAAATTATAACATTCCGCTAGTTTTAAATAAATAAAACTATTTATGAAAATTTACGAATATTAAAGAGTTAAGGTTGTTATTACGGTCGTTAGTCATATTTAACTGTAATTTCGGATATTTTATACGCATCGTATGTATTACCGAGAAGCGAATCTCGACGTTTCGTTGGATACTTATCCAACGTCATCAGGAGGACGACCTTTACCCGCGGAGGTGGAGGTCAGACTGATTAGGTGCTGCTTTCTAGGGCGTAAATTGTATGCACTTTGTTGTGGGGTGTTTTCTTCTTCTACAATAGAGTTCGCCAGTGTGCAATATGTACTAGTTACGTCGGCGGATTTTACTGCGACTTCTCTCAAGGGTTGAATCAGTGTCGTTAGAATGGTAAAGGTAGTCCTCCTGATGACGTTGGATAAGTATCCAACGAAACGTCGAGATTCGCTTCTCGGTAATACATACGGTACGTATAAAATATCCAAAATTACAGTTAAATTTACGAATACTTTGTTTGCTTGAATTTTAGAATCACTCATTCATTGGAAAAATCATGCGTCAAGGGGTTAATCAACATTTATATTTACGATTTTCTCACAATTACGGCAACATTATTCCCTGCCGTGTGGATCGTAGCTCAGTGTGCGTGACTCCAGCGCTTTCCGCAATTCCTTCCATCCACCGGATGTCCGGAAAGGGTTAATGAATTTAAAAGCAAACAATGTGGAACTAAACGGTGAACTTGCGAAGAGAACGAAGGTGAACGATCTGTAATGGAATCTCAACTATTTGGCACGTGTTGTTGTCGCTATGAGCAGCTTGTCGAGGGTTCTTTAACGAGCAAGTCAAGAAAATAATTGTAGGCTTGAAACAGTACCCTTTTTTTAATCCAAGTATCTACTAAAAACACCGTTAAGGGCTGCGTATAAATATAGACGATGCTAATCTTTTTGTTGCACAATCTCGCATGGAAATGATGCCCACTTACATAATATATGGGTATGGGTGGGTGTAGTTAACCGGTGGTGTGCCGGCCGTACGTAACGCGGAATGCACCCTGTCTGCCGCGCAATTTCGCGCACGATAGCGGTTTTTTAGACACGTTTTTGTGATGGTTATATTCATGTAAAAATCAACAATAATCGCTAAGAAGTTATAGTTTCTGGTTTCTCAATAGACAGACTTCAATAATTACTTATATTTCAATAATTACTGATTCATTAATTATGAAAATAAGTAACGAAATTTACTGTCAGAAATGTACGCACATGTTTATCGAATAAAACCATCTAAGCAACAACACTAAAGATATTGTATTTCAATATTTTCGTTAATGCGCGGTTCGAAGACGACATTTGGAATGATTTTTTGTCCGGTTTGCGCGGCAAACCAGGTTACTTGACAAATAGAATTCGTTCATTCATTCAAAAACTTGAGATACAACCAATGATAATCTTTAAAAACCCAAAACGCAGGTAAATTAGGCCGAATTCGTATACGTGTCTAGGGAGCGCAGATCTGCGCTCCGGCACCCGACCGGTTAAGTAATACCCCCTCTCTTTCACATAACCCCCACCAAAGTTGACGTTCTGTCTCTTTCTTACCCTAATCTTTCTCCATTGCTAGTGATTCTGTTTTTAATTAGTATACATTCAACCCTGATGAAGACTCAGCTGTGAGCTGGTTATAACTCCATAAAGTGGTGTGAAACAAAGTGATATTTTATTTAAAGATATTTTGTCTCACCACAATGTGTTTGCTTCGCGGGTAAAAAAAATAAAATCGCAAATGAGTACAGATATAAATAATTAATATGACCGAAATTTTATTATCGATATCATCTTCAACATCATTTTCGATGCACTTTTGGATGAAGGCTTTCCCCTGATTCTACCACGTTCTTCGGTCAGTCCCATCGGTCTTTTCCATGTCTTGAAACATGGCTTGCAACATCAATACATTGTAGAATTTATTTCCCTTCTTGTACCTACCTTTTAACTGCCAGCCATATTTACTCTAGGGTACACCACAAAGAGTAGAGATTGGATTTAGTAATGTTATCTTATAAAGGCAACTTAAAGCCGGAAACTTCTCTAGGACTTCCCATCTCTGCAAGGTCGGAAACCTTCCTCTTTTAGGTTTGTTCTCTTCTCTTCTTCTCTTATGCGAAGATGTTCAAAAAATTGTAAAATTCGTCTCAGGCAAGTGCGATTAAGAGTCTGCCCTGATTTAGAGTTCTTGCAATATGGAGACATCTGTGCGTCCCATTGTCCAAAGTATAATCAAAATGCACCTCCAACACCGCATTTTAAATGCATCGATCCAGTTACAAAGTAACATTAAAGCATTTATTGATGTCATAAAACATTTCATACTCCAAGCGGAGAAGGGAATCTTAAGCATCACAAATATTTGTCTTCAACAGCATCCCAACATTACTGATATCACCGCATCTTATAATTGAACCAGGTCCATGACTCGTTCATCTGCCAGCATCAATAATGACCGTTAAGCGTACAATTAAACGTAATTATTTCACTTATACGGTTTAATTGCAACATGGCATGTAACAATGTTACACATCTTCCGAGCCCGCTTCGCCATCTCACCGTGAACTTGTCCGGTGATGTAACCAGAGTTCCCACGCATGCGCAATCCGCGATGGGTGTTACAATTATTCACGCTAGGCTGGCGCCAAGATAATGTTATTGTTGGCGTTTTTTCATCTGATTTTCCCTCTTGGAATCCCATAGTAAAAGTAGCGCCGGCTCCGGGCACCGGAACGGCTCGAACTTGGCTAACGATACGGACTGAATGCGTAATTAAGGGTTTATTTAGAGTTCAAAGGGTTCCATGACCCCGAATCAACAGGTTTGCCGATCTTCTCCTCCGTCACGGTGGGAGGCTTTGAAAAGTGACGAGATTCTTTCACAAATCTTCCGGGAGAAGTTTTTCTCTCATTCTTGTTCAAAATGCGAAACCTGAAACTTTTCTATCAGAAATTTATTTATAACATTCTTATCACAAATTCATCACAGATCTTCTATCGAGTAATTATAATTAGAATAAACATGCGCTATGTAGTACTAGCGGAGCGCTTTGCTTCGTCTTTCTGTCGCGGTGAGTGGGGCATCGTTGAATTTGTTTCAACGAGTTATATCCTTCATCATTTATTCCGGAGTGGGATGAAGGGTAGGTACTGATACAATACAAATGAATCTTACACGTATCCCCAATCCATTGAAACCTTTAATTTCCACCTGTGTCATATACTTTCTGAAAATTAAAATGTGAAGTTTAGCTGCCTGAACAGAAAGACATCTTTAACAAGTATTTCTGGGTGTTTAGAAGGTGCTATTATTGAGGTTTTTTTTAGAAACATAGAACTATAAAATGAAATTAATCACATAAAAATTGTTGTAATCGCCATTGGTATTGGCTTTATTGGAAAGATAATTTTATGCCATTAATGTTTAAATATGATTACGATACCGCGATATTCGAAATAAATTCCACAATTTGCAAGCGTTCTGGCTTAAGTCAATTTATGGCGAAATGGTGAACCAAATTGAGCATAAATCGGCTGTCAGTTGTGAAAATGGCTGTTGCTGGAATAAGTGTTGCCACTTTGAAAACAAACCTCTAAAAAAAACACTATATTTAAACACTCAAAATTATGTACCTTTCCAATAAAGTCAAATATCACGAACATCATCACGATATTTATATGTTTTATTTCATTTTAAATTTCTATAAGTACTTAAAAAACACGCAATATTATGAAATGAAAATTACAGTTAGAATTTGGACTGTATATAGCAACTCATATTTTTGTTTTCGTTTGGCTAGTGGTTTGCATATTAATCAGAGTGAAATATACTTCTGTAATAAATCAAAATGATTATTCACATCCATCAGTTTAATAATTTATATGTTTTTTTTTTCTTTACAGGTAAGCATCACAAATCAACACACAAACCAAGTACCTACCTATCTGTATGCACGATTTACATATTATACAAGATCGGTAAGTGGCCTTATTTTATTACCCAATTAACAAGTTAACGTATCTATGTAATGACCAAAAAATGTCTTAATCATACTCAAATTACGCATTTTATTGAATGAATTCAGGTAAGAACTCGGATAAAATTAAATGCACTCTGCATTTTAAATTGCACCTCATCTCGATGGCACTCCGAGAAGTGTACTCCTACTCCTGAACACGTACTCTTCGGATGCTTGGTTGAAGAAACACAAACATCTCAGGTGTATTGCTCAATTTCCTCATTAGAAGTAGCAACTGTCAATTGTTGTTCAACATTGTTCTGCAAACAGTGTTCATATTCAAGAGTTCAGATACCACGGTCATCGGCACAAGCAGTTTTATTCAACAATACAATTTTCTTGCCTAACGTAATTTTGTTGCCTATCGCAATTTTGTTCATTATTACAATTTTGCTGAATGTGCGTAATACACCCGCCACCTGAATGTGAGCTAAGTAGAATTTTCCGAAAGGGAATAAGAAAAATGATAAGGTTTAATATTGACCGAAACACAAACAATGAATTTAAAAACGAATACCTGAATAAAATTAGATATTAAATTAAATATCTCTAATAATATCAAACGTACAAAGGTTGTGGCCATAAAATATGTTTTATTATGCGTGAAAACTACTTTGCTAAGACAAGGTTTGAAAGGCTTTTAAGAATGATTATAAATAGGTTCTATATATTTTTGAACTCTTACTAACTTTTGTAAACAAGTTAAGCTTTTTAGGAGGCACTAAGCTAAATTTTGCCTGCCTGGATTTTAATCATAATCGGAAAGCATTTTTATTAGTGATCTTCCAAAACGAGACTCGAACTCCTGACCACCAGGTCGCTAGGCCAGTATCTTACCACGGGAGCAAAAAGCATGTCAATTGGAAAATATATTTTTAAAATAAGATACAAAACAATGAAATGAAAAATATTTTTAAATAGACATAGTGCGATGTAACGTCTAACAATCAAGTCCATTACTAACTCTAACGAAATAAAGTTATATGGGATTAACTGTGCCCGCAACTTTGCCCGCGTGGAATTAAGTTTGAGACTATAAAGAGTATCAATGAAAAATCAATATAATCTAAACGACTCGTCCAAAAAATATTGTGTAAAAGGCAATTTTTATCTACATAAAATTTTCCTGACGAAAAGTAAATATATATATATATAAGAATTTAACATTATCTACTAAAATGACCCCCGACAGTTTAAAACTAATTCTAAATATTTATATATTTTATTCGTATTTTATCAATTTGTGATTAGTCTTACAATATAGATATACGTCATCGCGAACTTATAGTTCTTTTTGAGCTCTACAACTTTTCTATAGAGAGTATTCTTTTGTCTCTTACTGTTGAGGCAGCGTTCGTAAGAAACGTATTCGCTCGGCCGTTCTTTCGTCGACTTTAGTTGTCAGGTCACCACGAAAATCTCTTTTATTTTAACTGAATAATATATAACTCATAATCACCTACAAAGTCCATTCTAGGTACTGGTGAAAGAATTTTCTAAATCGGATGAGTAGTTCCGGAGATTACCTCCTACATCCAAACATGCAAACTTACAAACTCACAAACTTTAGCTTTTTATAATATTTTAGTATACATACGGACCGACTAAAGGAAGTCATACAACTATTAGCTTCTCACATTTTTGAAAATTTACTAGGATCCATCAGTGATGTTTTCATTTGTTAAAAAGTAACCAACAAAAACCAAGTTTTTATTACACTCCCTTTCTTTGTAAAATATAACAACAATTAAAGACGAATTAAAACGTATAACATAACACTAAACTTACAGTAATTTAATATATTTCTAAAATGTCAGATGTTTTGAGCTTTGATAAGACACTTCATGCTTTGAAGATTAAATTCTAAAAACATTTGTCAGGCAATTTAGATTTTCGACATTCGTAGTGAAGTACCTATTATGCATACCGACGGAGTAATTCAAATTTAGAAAATATTCCGCGACGTCATCGGGCCGCTGTTGCTAATCAAACTTTTCTAATGATTCCAATTTGAAAAAACCAATAAATTTCTAATTCGTCCAATATAATTATTAATTTTTTTAACGAAAATTTGATAGATCTTCTTGGTCGTCGCCACGAGTATATGCTTGCCAAGTTTCAGCTAGATTTGATCACGGGAAAAGGGTCAAAAATCGAGCCAAATTTTTTTTGACGGCAAGCCGGCAAGCAAGCAAGCAGACGCCACGAGTTTAATACAAAGGGAGTAAAAATGTGCGAAGAATACCTAATAAACTATTAATAGCCAAAAACCAAAAAAACGTCTAATCATAGAACTATTTAAGTATATCTTATGATCTATACAATAATTCACGACGGCGGGGCGTCACAAATACGTGACGAAACACGGTCACTGACACATACTGACAGCTCATAACCGTCTTATACAAACGCCGTCTGGATTGTTATATTTTTTGCAAGATTTTTTTCGGCCGTAATTCGCGATCGAGAAACGTTTATGTCCCGTGACAAATGTAATATTCTGAACGGAATCAAAATATTTTTCGGCAGATTTTTTTTTTTTGACGAAATAGAGAACTTTTTGATTTGGTTGATAAACACATTTTTCTTGGAATGTGCGCAAATTTTTATACAGGGTTATTTGGAAAACATTCATAACCTCGCAGGACAATATTCTGTATTGATTATAAGTCGAAAATGTTCAAGCTATTATGACCTAATATCAATAGTTAAGGAGATATGCGACATCAAAGTTCGCATTTTTTTTCTAATATTTCTGACTTATTTTTTGTAAAACGTTGGAGTATCATTACAGTAACTTATATCGAATATGAAATATTCATTCCCTTTAACACAAGTCAAATAAAAAAATAAAAACCTTCGAATTCTAATTGGAAAACATTCCAATTGGAAAATTTTCAGCGTTTTTATAATTTTATTTAACATGTATTCAATCGAATGAATTTTTCGTAATCGGTAATGATAGTTCAACTTTTTGTTAAAAATAAGTCATAAATATTTTTTAAAAATGCAAACTTTGATATCGCATATCTCCATAACTATTGATGTTAGGTCATGGTTGGTTGAACATTTTAGACTCATAACATAGGCAGTAATCTACCGGCAAAGTTTCTGCTGCTAGCTCTGGTACACCCTGTATAATTTTTATATTTTGATTGTCTATATATTGATTTTTAATTTGTTAGTATAGGTACAATCGTATCCTGACGAAGCAGCCATGGGCTATAAAATATGTTGTTATTTTTTAATACAAAAGTGGTGAAAACAAAGGTATTTTTATTAAATATATAAAAAAAACATTCATAAGTATCAAGTGAGGGTTGTTGTAAATAATAATTTTTTAAACGTACTTTCTTTCCAAATAACAAATTTGTTTACGCATTTTGCGAATTTCTTCTCTCTTTTCTTCTCGCTTTTTTACTCTCTCGGTCATCTTTGTTGAATACAAATCTGTAATATTTAATTAAAAGGAGAATAATCAATGTGTAGTTCATAAGTTGCAGCAGCCCTAAAATTTGCATTTTCTCACACGACCAACTTTGCGCGCGTAATTTGCGTCCGCCATGTTTGTACGACGCTCGTCAACCTGGCGAGCGCCGCGCGAAACTGTAAACCCGCTAGTGGTCGACCTCTGTGCACGCACAATGGTCCCCATCCTATTGTCGTCGCTAAAACGTAACGAAACTTAATTTGTCATCGACAAAGAGCGAGCAAATTGCTTTATCGTGAATGTCGTTCCCATTAGTTTTTTGCCCACCGGTTCGGTGCAGATTCTATGGCGGGACTCGTGATTTTTTTATTCCGCCTCTGCAACGAGACAAACTCGGCGAAAAAATTGGAGGTTAATTAAGAAAGATTTTTGGCGGGAGGGCAGGGTGCTTGACCGCCATTTTCGCTGAATTTCTGCTGCAGCGGCCGACAATGGAAGCGTTCGTCAGCGCCAATCGGAGATTTTGGCCTTTCTTTACCTTTACAAATTACATTTTTAAATCGGCGAATCGAATCAAATAATTATTTTGGCTACACATGAACCTACTTACTACGTTTAAAAGCTGCACCTAACTAGCATTTCTACTGAAATGGGCGACAACCCATTAAATTTATTTAAAAAAATATAATAAAGATATTGGATATAAACATAAGCCATACGATAATAATAATAAAGCAGAAATTGCATTTTAATTTACTTATATGAAGTGATGGTAAGCGAACAAGATTGTTCTGACTGGTATTATTTTTCCATCGATAATAAATATAAAGTAGAGTAGAGATAGTTTTACTTCTTACATTTTTTGTACTAACTAACTAACCATCACGCCGTTTCTCTGCAGGGGTAGGCAGAGAGGATTGAACGCCACACTCTTCTATCCTGGCACACCACTTTTGCTTCGGCCACATTCATACATCTTCTCATACACGTTCTACGATTGTTGCGGCTTTTAACAGGACCATCCTCAAATACTTGTAGTACCTGATCGTGCCAGGTCTTTCGCGGACGCCCTCTATTCCTGTTGCCTTCAACATTCGCCTCATATATTTTCTTAACCATCCTTTCCTCGTTCATACGTTCCACATGACCAAACCATCTCAGTACTCCTTTCTTTATTCTATCTACCACACTACAGCCAGCATTGCATTCACTTCTAATTTGTTCATTCCTCACTCTATCGACCAAAGATTTTCCACACAAGCGTCTTAGTGACCGCATTTCAACAGCATTCAGTCTACTTTCATTCCTCTTTTGCCAATTCCAGGCTTCACTTCCATACATAAGGGTTGGCACTAGAACGCCATTATGTACCGCTAGTCATGCTTCTTTTGACAGATTCTTATTGTATATTCTCATTTTTTGTACAATTATTACAATTCTAAAATAAATTGATTTTTGTGCTATTGCGCCACTATTTTGTGCTATTTGTGTAATTTTCGTGTTTTATACAAATAAATAAAAAGTACCATTGTAGACACCGTCGAATATAGAAAGGATCGATATGTAGGATGCGTTGTTGGACACAGTGCATACCTCAGACATGTAACTGGGGAAGAAGACATAAAAATACATTCAGCGAACAGTGATCTAGACGAAGTCAGACACTTGTAAACAACTTCTGGATGAGATTCAAAAGTCCATTGTCAAAAAAGAATTAGCTTGATATGTACCTCTCAGAATCTGCTAAATCATTAACTGTATACTGTACCATAGAAAGAATTAACATCACATCTCTGAATCATTTTTTCTCTATATAATACCCTCATGCTTACTTTTTCACTATAACCGTACCATTTAGTTACGTATGGCGATATTCAAAAGAACTCAATCAAAGTTTTGGTATTATTATAACCGTCTTTCAAATTAACGGCAACATAACTTATAAAATACACTAATAACCGCGCGTTCTAACCGATCCCAGGTTACCCAGTTAATCGTTACGTAGCATATTTAATAAGATCACAAAAAATATAACTGTACGTATCATAAGATGAATTTGTATTATGGAATCCTTCAAAAGATGTCACAATGGTTTAAACAAAATACAATTTTTTTTTTTATAAATCGTTTTTGATTTGAAGTCACTTCATAAAGTTATTAATGTTTAGGAAATAGTATATTAGTTAAAATTTGATGTAAAAATTACTTACCGATAAGTTATGTTATGAAATTTAGCTTAACCTCTCAAATGTAAAATACTTTAGTTTTTTATTGCAGTCCCGAAACATAAAATAAATAATAAAATAAGAACGTTAAGTTTGCAAGAAAGTTTTCTTAGTAGTAACAGTGATATAAGATCTACCTACAACAAAAATATAACATAAAATGTTATGTTATTTTTAATAAATGTAAATATTGCAAAAAAACTTAGATTGAGAAATATGTGATAAAAACGTTGAAGTCCCTCAGTTTATTCTATCGTGTCTATTTCTACTTACCTACTCCTACGGAGAAATGGCTTGATGGTAGCAAGGTAGTAAGGAAATTTAATACATGTTCTTAAATTTTATGGTCAAATTACCTTTTTAAATATGAGTATAATCGCCAAAATGTACGTGTCATGACATGAGCAAGATGCGTATGTATTATAGCTTGTGCGTAGCTTTCAACCATGCAATGATTTTACCATAGGTACTCAATACATCTAAAGGCAAACATTAAAGCGTTTTAACGCAGGCGTCATTTTAATGCCTTGCCGAATGCAATTTATTAAGGATTTAGACGAATGTTGCAGGATGTTTTCAAGATTTACTTTGAGTATTCTATTTATTTATTTATTTATTTATTTATTTATTTATTTATTTATTTATTTATTTATTTATTTTTATTAATTACACGGCTTAATAGCCTTTTACGACAGGTTTATACATAATTAAAATACAACAAACGATTAAATGTAAAAGAAAAATAAAGGGTATAAATGTAAAAAAGTATATATACACAGTTTAAACATAATGAGGTTAGACATATATGTAAAAAAAGTATGTATGCAAAAAAGTGTAAAGTAGTGATCTCAGAAATTTTTACTCACCGATAATATAGCAATATTAAATTTGAATAGCCAGGTATATATAAAAAATTTAAGACATTATATAAAAATTTAATATTTTGAAAAGAAATGATCATATAATGATTTTTTAAATTTTGAGAGAGATAGATTTAAAATGTCGACATCTGTAGGTAGTTCATTGCCAAGTTTGTGCATCCGAGGTATGCTAGAATTTGAACGATAGTTTGTGTCAAAATTGTCACAATAAAACAGCATGTTTTGGCGGGTCCTACGGTTAGGTACTTTAAAATTAATACTATTCAGGAGTTCGCAACAGTTATATTGAATATAATAACAATGTAATATAGTTATCGAAAGGGCGACCGCAAAAAACAGTATTAACTTGTCAGTACCATGAGTATACACGATTTTTTTGATGTTGTTATTTATTTTTAGTTCGAGACGACCATCGCTTCGGCAACCATCGCGATTCGCGAGTCAATGCCTTACAAATTTTAATATCTGCAATATAAAATGGTATTTGGTTTCGCCGCAGGGGGGCATTATCCTCTCCTGTACCTGTGATTGCGAGAATATTTTTGTTTCGATTAAGGCTGTATAAAAAGTAACGTAATTATTAGCGGGTACAGGGCACCGCGAAACCTGCAGGCCGTGCCGATGAAAAAGTGCTACATGGCTGTTTACAATGTATTGATTTCAGCAAGTACATTTTAAATAATAATGCTTTATCACCATTACGGCGCAATTCTTATGTAGTTAATTAATGTAACAACCAAATAACAAATTCATCATCTTATTCAATAAATTATACACTCACGTACGCCCTTGTGAACACATATATAATTCAAAGTGAGCGCGCCACGAGCAAAAATATTTTTTTAAAACAATTTGAAGAAGGCATATTTTTTCTTGAAAATGAAAAACTTCATGGTTTCTACTAAAAGTGGTTTAGTTTTACCCACTTTTGTATTTTTGGAGATCATAATACCTACAAAATAGGTCTTTTAAAGAATTCAAGCACAGGATATGTCCTCAAGCGATCAATGTCAACTATAAGCATTCGCTAGGAATTTTATGGCGTACTAGAATAACAAACTATAATCTTACAAAGATTTCCATACACGTTTCTCACATAAATAGCTTCATCTCTTTGAGACTTTCATAATTTATCTTAATTAATAATTATCCTTGTTAGTGGACAAAATGTTCTCAAAATATACATAACAAATATTATTAGAATAACAAACGTTTATTAAATTTACAAAAAGCACAATTAATAATACCCTTATAGTCATCATTTTACCTTTGCTTGTGCATTTGAATAAGTTACTGGGAAAAAATAGTAGAGTATGGTAATAGAATAGTAGAGTATCATTTATTTTTAATAATTTAAATAAAACATTGTTAGAAAATTATTACTTTGGTAAATAGGTGCTTGGTATGTATTATTATTTTTAATTAAAATGTATAGGTAGTAGGTAGGTATCTATCGTGTAGGTAATGAATACACAAATATTTTTTTCACCTACCTACTGGAACGTGAAAGGATACATTTTAATTATGTTCATGATACCAGATTTATATTGCGTGTCATAATTCAATAAGATTGTTTGTTAACTGTGATGGTCAATAAATGTAGTTTGAAGTACTGCTATTTGAGATACACATCGGTTACCTCGGCATGGCAAATATGTTTGTTGTAGCAGTTCGTATGGTGGTCAATTATAGTACTTGTTATATATTTATCGAACAGAGAGTGAACGGAGTTGAACCGTTATGAAATTGTGGCTCGTAAATACATTTTGGTACAACATTATGTACAACAGTTACGTTACCAAAACGATGGTAAAATCAAAAAGAAATATTTGTGTAATGGTTCTTATTCAGATGAATACGAGACATGATTAATTGACAAAGATTTGGCTGTGCATCCGGGAGGAAAAGGCAGCCGGCAGTAATTTAATTTAATATCTTCGTAGTTTATTTCTTTCGACACAAACGAACCGTGTCTTTTAAATGTGAGAACATTTCTGAAAATTGCCAGTGATTTTATTTTAATAAGTTTCAAAGGCTTTCTTAAATGACCCTTCAACAGTAAAGACATCCCTCCACGTCAACGCCTCAGAGGGCGAAGTCGTCTTTCGCTAGGCAATACAAATGTCACCCCTCGTGATGAATCTTCTAAAACCCACCCTTAAGTCATTAAGGCGGTTATTCTAGAGGATGTAATTAGTAAGTCGTTTTGGTTTTTTGGTTATTTATTTTTTCATATTCTCATGTTACCAGATACTAGACAGATAATGCCCATTTGTATACAGAAATCTTAAAATGCAAAATTTAATGTTGTCCTGGTTTGTTAGAGGGTTGTGAATATTTGTCACGCTAAAGGAGAGATGTCGAACTGCAACGAAAATTATTTTATTCGATTCATCTTATTTTTGGCGCATTTGGATGCTTACTTGCGTTTCCACCGTAGAGTCCGTTCACTTTAGATGAGCCACTTGCATTAGTGTGAGTAACAGTCCGTTTACAAAATCTCGTAACATTCTTTTTTTGAGTAAATGACAACGCAAAAAATAAATATAAATATTATTGAAGTTGGTTTAAAAAAAGAATACAATTTCACAATTTACGTGTTACAGAGGGTATTACTCACACTAATGCAAGTGGCTCATCTAAAGTGAATGGACTCTACCTAGAGAACCAATATTTTCATTGTAAAACACTCGCACCGTTTTAAAAATTGGCGTTTCTAATTTCAGCCCTTCGAGGATGGATGCCCTGTAGATTATTTGCGATACGCATTACGTTCTTAAAAGGGACGATCCAACATGTTATTTCAGTCCATTATCAAAGCAAAGAAAAATAAATGACGCGTTTATTATTTATTAATAATGTAACAATGAATTAATATCCGATGTGTTTATTACTCGTTTACAAGACATAAAAATACAATTGTGCCTTATAAAATGCCTAATTAGGAGTCCCCGAGATAAATTACGTCTGCTCATACCTCATAAATGGTAACTGATAAAACAAGCAACCCTTGTTTGAATCGAATGCTTTTTACTCCCTTTCTTTTAACTCGTAGCATCTGGTTGGTTGTTGCTTGTCGGACGAAAAAACTTTGGATCGATTTTTCACCCTTTTCCCGCAATTCAATCGAACTGAAACTTGGCAAGTAGACTCGTGGGGACGATCAAGAAGATGTATCAAATTTTCGTAAAAAAAAATAATAATTATAGTATTATTTCGAATTTTTATAAAATTTATTGTTTTTTTCCAATTGGAATCATTAGAAAAGTTTGATTAGCAACGGCGGCCCGATAACGTCGCGGAATATTTTCTAAATTTGAATTACTCCGTCGGTATACATAATAGATAAAATCTAAATTGACTGACAAATGTTTTTAGAATTTAATCTTCAAAGCATGAAGTGTCTTATCAAAGCTCAAAACATCTGACATTTTAGAAATATATTAAACTACTGTAAGTTTAGTGTTGTGTTATATGTTTTAATTCGTCTTTAATTGTTGTTATATTTTACAAAGAAAGGGAGTATAATAAAAACTTGGTTTTTATGGGTTACTTTTTTACTCCCTTTCTTTTAACTCGAAGCGTCTGGTTGGTTGATTGCTTGTCGGACGAAAAAACTTTGGATCGATTTTTAACCCTTTTCCCGCTATTCAATCGAGCTGAATCTTTGCAAGCAGACTCACGGCGACGATCAAGAAGATCTATCAAATTTTCATTAAAAAAAAATAATAATTACAGTATAATTTTGAATTTTTCAAATTTTTAATGGTTTTTTTAGGGAGTATTGTAAAAACTCGGTTTTATGGATTACTTTTATGGGTCATTTTATCAAAATATTTGGACCTCGTAAATTTTGATGCATTTTCTCCGCACAGGGTGCGCGGTTTTAGGTCGAAATGTCAAATTTACGCGTCTAGACGAAAACAACAACAAACAGTGCACTCAAATGCACTCAAAAGTGCAACACGAGATGTCCGCAGATGAAAGGGCCCGCACCCGAGAGCCGCCCGCCCGCGCGGTGCAGCGGAGGCTTTGGTAACCCGAGCCGGTCCGGAATCCGACGCGGGCTCTGTTCCCGATTGTGCACGGACCACGCGGCGGGTTTGAACCCGAATAATGGCGCCAAACGCTAATGAACACGTGTCAGATTTTGACATACGTCTAACGTGCGGATTGCAAGAACGCCAAAAAATACCGCGGCAATTTTGTAACGCTCCGAGGGTGCGCTGATTTTTTCAAATTAACTAACCAACACGCCGTTTCCCCGTGGGGGTAGGCAGAGAGGATAGAGCGCCACGTAATTCTGTCCTGACATACAACTCTCGCCTCATCCACGTTCATACGTGTTCGCGTGCAAGCTCGCCGGTTGTTGCGGCTTCTAACGGGATCATCTTCCAGTATCTGGTTGATCTGGTCGTGCCACGTCTTCCGCGGTCGCCCTCTCTTTCTGGCGCCATCAACACTTGCATTGTATATTTTTCTTACCATTCTTTCCTCATTCATTCGCTCAACATGCCCAAACCATCTGAGCGACTCTTTTTTAATTCTATTAATTATGCTACGATCAGTTTTACATTCATTCCTAATATCTGCATTCTTTACTCTATCATAAATTGATTTGTCACACATTGGTCTGAGGGATCTCATCTCCATTGCATTCAATCTACTTTCGTTCCTCTTCTGCTAGCTCCAGGCTTCGCTTCCATACATCAATGTTGGTTCAGACCAGAATTCCATTATGTACCGCTAGTTTTGCCTCGGTAGACATATTTTTATTAGAAGCTATTGCGTTCAAAGCACTGTTCACCCTATTCCCCGCAGTCTCTCTCCTTTCGATATCTTTCTCAACATTCCCTCTTCTATCGAACATACTTCCCAGTACACTAACTCATCTACCTGTTCCAAACATTCATTACGTACTAGAATTTCACACGTTGTCTTACTTTCCTCTTTCTCGAATACCATCACTTTTGACTTTTCAAATTAATGTGCAGCAAAATGTTATTTATGTTAGTATATAACCACTAAAAATTATTTCTTTGTGTACCGGTTTTGAGACGTTTCTTTGTCAGGGCAACCACTATACTAGCATGTAAATAACACTACACACCACATCCATAGTATTATTTACACACCAACACCTTCACATGCACTAAATTTCTTACCAAAAAGAATTAAGAATTTGAGAATGTGTGGTATATTATTTAAGTGGGACAATTTAACGCAGAAACCGTTGTCAGGTTGATTTGGTGTATTGGGAAATAAAATACGTTATTATAGTAGTAGTAGTATATGTTGTCAATGTTATTAATATAAGTTAGTATATGTTGTTATTGCTAGACAATGTCAAGTCAACAGGAATTTACAGACTTTGTATCCCATGAAGAAATAACTTTTAACGTGTTGATTTTTTTAAATTTTTAATAATTAAAAATGGAGTTCTTTACAATAAATAACATTATTTAACAAAAAAATAAAATACATATCTTCTCTTTTTTAATTAATCTTTTAATTATTTTAATATAATATAGGTACATGGACGCTGTCCATACTCTCTAGCATCATTCGGGATTCTAAACTGAAAATATACAAAATATTTTCAAGTGAATTTGATAAGACAGCATATCAAATGTTCTAACGCAACGCGGACATCATTAGGAGATTTTTCCTCTCAACACAAAAGATAATGTTGTATAGCTCTTTAATTACCAGCGCCTGAAAATATCACCCGATTACCAAAACCATTACTTTAACATGTAGTAGTAAAAATTCCAATACACTGATTGATAAATAACATTTTTTATTACTGCAATACTCGGGTGGCTCCCGTGTTAAAATAATTAAGACGGCCGATTGAAAATTAGCGGGAAACTTCTAACAAAGTTCCCGCCAGACAGGGAGGGATCCTCGCTGCAGCCGGCATCGAGAAAATTGGACACGTTACAAAAAAGCCCGACGGAAGGGGCGTGAATGAACTTTGAGCGTTTTTACCTTTCTACTCCCGCCAGTAATTTGCCTAGCACTTACCCCAGCGACTGCATCCGCCCGTTTTAGGGTTGCTTGACCTTCCTAATTGAAATCGTGTTGCCAACGGAGCGCACAGAAAATTCTCGGAATGACGTTCTGTTTTTGAAAACAGATTCAGTTCATTTTGCTGAATTTCCTGTCGGCCAGACGCAAACGATCACATTTAGATATCATGTTTCAAAAAGGAAGATAAACGTTGAAATGTATTAATTCACTTCAAATTATTTGGCCGTATTATCATAAAATTCCGTACCTACGGTTTTGTTTCATTTTGATTTTTAGTCTGTTTGCTCAATGTGCAATTTATTTTATTTTATCGCAATATTGACTTTGAATTTTAAAGCTTCAATATTTTCTCAAAAATAACCATAAAGGTGTATTTTCAAGTCAATAATTGCTTAAAATGTCAATGACATTAAGCTCAAGGTCGCAGGCCTTCAAAAGATTTGATTTGTTATTGACGAAACATAATACAATGTATTGGCGGGGTCTTTATCGCATACAATAGTTGAATATTTCGATTTAAATTTAAAAAAAATATATGTTTAAGCTACTATTTATGTATTTACAAAAGCATCCGCATTTTAAATTTATTTTAGATTTATTTATACATGAAAATTATTTTAAATAGCTGCTTTATATTATATCCATCATTGTTCAAATGATATAATTTTCTATTTTCTTATTGCCTGTGCTACGCGAACTAAATAAATTTCTCACAATTTTTTATAACAATCATGTACACGCCACGCTGACCTTCGTGACATACATAATTTTTTGCTCGTGTTTGTGAACCAAATATTTGTAATTTCAAATCAAATAAGACTCTAACTGTTCATCCCGCCTCATCACATCCAAGGAAGTCATTAAAGCGTTTCACAGAAATGTGCCAGCGCCAAATTCAGTTCCTAGAAAAACATTAATTACCATTTCGACACACTCCCAAACTCGGTTATTCCGTTCAGTGTGAAGACATTAATTGAAAAATATCTACTCCCACTCCATCAGTTTGGAGTATAGGAAGCTGTGTTTTAATATTCTAACGCGATCTGGCCTCCATATTACTACATCTTGCCGACAGTTACCAATATCTGTTTAATCTCATTTAATCATGTTAAGCCTTTCACCCTCGTCTTCACCACTCATCCCTTAAGTGACTGCTAAACTAATTTTGGTAATCGCGCAAGTCACCCCATCGCAAATTCGTACACTTATATATAACCAGCTGATTCATAAACGTGGAACTTTACCCCCCGTAATAAGCAACAGTGCCATAATAATTTATCAAACATAATTATTAAATGCATTTTTATTTTTATTTCAAACAGTATACCAAACATTTATACAATTTTGAGGACTTCCCGAGGGTTTTAAAAAGATATATCGTTTTTAGATGTAAATGTCTTGGATATTTTGAACTATTTTAATGATTTTGTGCTGTAAGTATAAAAATATAAAGTAATATTATTGTAACGAGCTGTTCGTTGACATTTGACAGTTCCATAGAAAAGTGTCACATGCGCAGAACGGCAGGCCGGTATGCCCAGTGGTTGAAATAAGAACTAACATGATTAATAAATAGCGAAGAAATGGAAGGGTTCTTACCCGAGTAGAAAAACAAAAGAGAGCTGTTCTTTTGTGTTTGAATAAAAAATAGCAGTAGTATTGCGTTGTGAGCGATTGTAAAAATGTGAGAGATAATGTACAAGCGATAATAAAAGATTTATTTTACGAGTTGTGCCATTTCATTTTTCGAGCGAGCCACGCCACGTAACATTATGTTAAGATTTGATCTCTTATTAAATAATAAGGGATAATATTAAGTATCCTAATACTTGATTTTATTATAAACAAATAGATGTTTCTATTTTTAACAACCGGTTCGCCCTCACAGGTGCTTACCAATATGGGAACATCATACTGATCATCTCTCCCTAGATACTTTTACATTTCTATACTATAAATATAAGGAACCTCCTTGATGATTTAAAATATGCTAAAATATAAGTTCTTCGCTCACTTGGCAGAAATTTGACCACATTTCTAAACGACTATCTGTCTGAAAAATTTACAGTAACATTGAATAATGATGCGTTGTTCTACTTAATTTTTTTTTCCAATTGACATATATATTTGTCGAGTTTGCGAAACAGTTTCAAATTGTTGACTTGTTTTTACGTCGCCGAGGCACGATGAAAAGTTTCCCAATTCACGAACCTAGGGCAGAGATTCCGTTGTCCGTCTGCATTGTCCGTCGTCACAATGACCGTGGTGTCCCACAAATTCAATCGACAGGAGAAAAAAAAGCTTCGGAAACTTTTGTCAGTGGCGAAAAGCGCTAACTCTGTAATATTATGTGTGACGTCGAATGGCAGCCACCTAGCGGCGCGGCCGCCAATGTGAATGTAATAATAATTACTCCGCTCTGATTGGGAAAAAAATCTTATTAGATCTGATTGGATTCGTGCCAGCATCCAGACATATTGTCTGCTTCAATCAGTATTGGATCCCGTTAGTGGTTGGCGTTCTGTTCCGAAAAAATATGGAACACACGTCTCTCTATTCTTTGTCTGCCAAATATGAAATAATTTGGTTCACATGTAATGATGGGGCAATCGAAAACATTATTATCGAGTATCATTAGTAATATATGAAATTTTTTACAATATCATTAATTAACATGGCAGATATTCGTACAATTCGGTATCACAATAAAAATGGCAATATTTTTTTCGAGTACGCTTTTATTTATCAAATAAAAGTAAGTTTTACATGCAAAAATACATTTCTTATACCTAATACGAAATTATTCACTATTAGTATTAAAACATTAATAGTATTTATACACTGAAGACAAGCGACATAAATAAGATTTGCGGATCTAGTTTACGTACTGTTTTTGAATAAAAATATTTAAAAATTAATACTTTTGTTTTGCTTGCGTCCTTCGATAAATCAATGATTTTATTTCTTGCAATAAATAAGATCTATTTGGGATGTGAATTAGAGTTATAACAATAGAGTTGAAGCAAAGGTCACATATTCAATTCCCAACGGGCACAAATTAAAATGATTGATTTTGATTAAAAAATCGTTTACATCCGTCCTCCTGAATATTGTGACAGTCTCTTGTAAATATTTAAAATCCGGTATATACAAACCTGATTGCAATGACTGTTCAGCTTTTTACATAGCTAAAACGGCGCGCAGTTTAAATATCGTATTATAATAAAATAAAACGCACGATACCTTATAATAATAATTTTTTATCATTACCCAACAGTCTTTTAGAGATCACACATTTAAAGAAGAGGGCTTTGAAAATTTTCATAAAAATAATATAACCCTTGTGTTGGGGGATTTATTAATGTTATAAATTTAAATAATTCCTAGACACCTGATTTAATAACATTATTAATCAATTGAACTTAGTGATTATCAATTATTTAACGTATTTACAATTTCAATTGGCTGTGTTATTCTCACGCGCTCCTTCTAGGCAGTTTTGTTGGTTTTAATATAATTTAAAGAAAAAATATTAGAATTATATTATCAATAGATATATAACATATACATAAATACTCTGAATTAGCTCGCAGGTGGAGTAATTTTTAAATAAAAATACAGACAAATGTAACGTGTTTATATGTTCGTAATGAGAGTAGAAAATATTGCGAGAGGTTGTTATTAACTTATTATTAACAAGATAGTAGGTTACGTGAAGTAGACAGACAGTTAGGCATTTCGGAAAAAACATCCCTCATTAAGTTCATGTCACTTTAAACACGATTACCCACAAAAACAGAAACCTCTTTACGTAACCTCAATGACGTGACACATTCACGTGATTTGCCGTGGTGATTGACTGCTGCGCGCACGGCCGTACGGGAAACATCCATAGGAAACGTAAACCTTAACGGTGCTAAATCTACCGTGACAGCGGACCACCGCCCGAGCCTTATACACGTGGCGATAAATTAATCGGGTGAGCGTGGCTCTGGTAAATCTCCAGCTTCTCGTGTTACTCGCATCATTCACGAAAGGTTTCATTGATAATATTATATCGAGCGATCGCTCTGCTGATTTGATGTAATAGTTTCATGGTGAACTATTATTATTATATCATTCTAGAAAATTCTTGGATGTAGCGGATGATGGTGAGACTATTTATGGGATCCGTATGAGATGACCCACATGGTTTGCGTTCTGCCCGGTGACTTGATTTCGAGTCCTGGACCCTGCGAAAGTATTTTGTAATACTGGATGTAAATTTCTCAGTAATGCACGTTAGTCCCTAAACTTACTACTATGTATTTTTACTAGTATGGTTTAGTTTTTTTATGAATGCTAATTGACATTTTCTAGTTATTCTATATTATGGGCGTATATACGGTATGAGATATAAAGATATTATAATAAAGAGATGTAAAGATAAAGGTATTATAGCTCTTTCCCGACAGACGGATAGGATAGAAAGCCATATTTCACTCTTCTGTCCCGGCAGACCTCTGTTACCCCATCTTATATTCTATTCATTCTTACATGGAGTTACGAAGACAGAAGTGCATGTTAATCAACTGATTAATCTGATCAAAACTGATAAATGATTATTAGTATTTATATTAAAATAATTTAACAAATAGGTGTAATATTCACTTATCTCAGACAAAATTATCAATTTAAACAAATGAGCAAATCGAATTAACCGCGTTATTTAATTTGATATCGTAGGCTTTTTATGCTACAGTATCTTTATTGTAGTATAAATAAGATAACATTTTTAGTTAATACAAATTATTCAAATGTAATTTTGTCACAGGGATATCATTAATAAATCAATATATTATAGTTGTCTCACAGAGACGAAATTATATTTTTATGGGAAAGAAGGTATAGAAGACTTTGAGTGTTCATTGGGTCCCCGTGACAAAAATCCAGTACTGTGTTTTAAAAAATTTGGACAAACTCAGAATATTCTGAATGAAGATACTGGTCTAAAAAGGAGTTTAAAAAATTGAAATGATGTTTCAGGTGTATTCTAGTGTAATGCTAATTATTCGGAAGAATCTCATAACACACATAAAGAACATTGCTAAATTTTTTTTTCCAAAATCATATAAATAGATATCTCATTAGTGACATCTGTGGTCATAAAAAAGGGAATGATAAAGCTTTGGATGCCGGTCGCGCTAAGGGTTATTGCAACACATATCGACGGCTCCTACGTATAATATCGTAACCCACAAAATTCAATTTTACAGGAGAAGGATTTGAACATATTTTCGTCCGGTATAAATCTAAATATTGCCCAATTTTTTTGAAATTTCGTTTCAATATTTTACTTTATACTATAGTTTCATAAATAATCACAATAAAGTCGAAATTATTAGAGGTTTTTGTAGAAATACGATATTATACTTCGGAAAAGACGCGACGTAAAATATCGTATAAATGACTTATAAAATTTTACTTCACGATAATTATCTTATGTTATTTTCCAACGTATGTTATCGTTAAGTGTTACATACGATAAAATTATCTTATGTTATTTTCCAACGCAAATTATCGTAAGTGTTACATACGATAGTAACTTCGTAAAAAATATGTGATTGTTTGAGATACGATAAAATACGTCCGAAAAAAACGTTATTTATTGCGAAATATATTTTTTTCTTTCTTGGAAATAAAGATATAATTAAATACATATGAAATACAAAAAAACTAAAAATCGTCGATTTGTGGGTTACGATATTATACGTAGGAGCCGTCGATATATATTGTGTAAACTGTGTCGTAAGCCCTATGAACACCCAAAGACTTCCATACCTACATCTATAGTGTATTGATTGATATTCTAATGTTTTCGATTATGGATTGTACCACGATATTTGCGTTTCTTTATACATTTTTTATTGTTTCGCAATGGTAATAAATTCTACATGGTTTTGAGTGATGAGGTGGTCGTTGTATAATAAGTTGGGAGATGCACCGGCGGTTTCTAGGGTCAGCGATGCGCGAAAGGACCCCGCAGAGCGGAAACGCCGATGCCCTTGAGAAAAAATTTAATAAAATACTTTTCGTACGCCCACTTCGTGACACGTGGCCATAAGTCGAGAGTGCACGTGAAAATTCCATTCGCTGAATTGACTACATAGGAACACGTTCAAAATGTCACATTTTTAATAAATTTTGAGTTGTCAATTTATATGATAAATTGCAGTATTTAAAAATAATTAAAAAAGTAAAGATGTGATATACGAGTAATCATGAAATGATAAATATTATATGTTATACTAACTAAAATGTGACAAAAGCAAGTCATTAATAACCTACTCATAAGAATATAGTTATTAAAAGCATTCAATTATATATACTTCTGCTAAAAAAACTAACCCATAAAATTAATTATTACTTTCTTTCTTTTAACTCGTGGCGTCCACTTTTCCCGTGATCCAATCGAGCTGAAACTTTGCAAGTAGACTCGCGGCGACAGTCAAGAAGATCTATCAAATTTTTGTTAAAAAAAAAATAATCATAGTATAATTTTGGATTTTTCAAATTTTTAATGTTTTTTTCATACAAATCAGTAAGTTGTATGGAGATTCCGAAGCATATGGTAGACACGAAACGCGAAAATGAGAAAGAGAGTATTGTAAAAACTTGGTTTTTATGGGTTACTTTTATTTTTTTATTCGCGTATATTAAGTGTTGGGATAAAGATATTAACGTCCGCATATTGCTGTATTCATAAAATATATAGTATATTTATGTTTTTTCGAATGACACATGATTATTTCTAACGTGAGAGACTCAGTTCTGTTCCCAGTTCCCAGTTTTTTTTTAGTTCTCGACCTTTTATATCTCACCGGTTATCAGCGCGAAACTCTTGGAGCGTAACGATTATTTCATTCCTACTCGGAAATCTCAGAGTCATTTACCCCGGGCGACAGATTGTATTTCGTTACTTTATTTTCTTGCGCTCCAACGGAACTCGCGTCGCTTTTTTGTCCGTTTGAATTAGTTATCACAAAAGATTCCACGGGCTGTCCCTGCGCAGCGTGAAAATGTAAATGCATTAGAAACCGCATTTATTTATAAGAAAGTAACCCGCAAAAACAAAGTTTTTACGATACTCCCTTTCGATTTGAATCAGGTTTAGTGTCTACATACGCGTCGGGATAATTACTAATATAGAATGATTCCAATTTAAAAAAAATATAAAAATTTCTAAAAATCCTTAATTACACTATAATTATTAATTTTTTCTAGTGAAAATTTGTAAGATCTTTTTTATCGTCGCCACGAGTCTGTCTGCAAAGTTTCAGCTCGAATCGATCACGGGAAAAGGGATAAAATTCGATACAAAGTTTTTGCGTCAGGCAAGCAACCAGACTACGAGTTAAAAGAAAGGAAGAAAAAAAGTTACCCATAAAAAACAAGTTTTTAATATACTGCCTTTCTCATTTACTAGTGGAAAGCGCTTAACCTACGCGTTGGGCTTCGGTCGGGCTACCCTACGAAAGGGAGTAATAAAAAATTTCCAAAAATCCAAAATTGATTTTTATGGGTTAGTTTTTTATCAAAAATTGAGTGGTGATAAACTAAGTAAATTCGTTTAATTACATTTATATAAAATCAGTCTCAGTATTTTATTTGAATATTATAACTTATTTTTGTCATTATTTGAACGAAAAATTCATATTTTTAGAAATATTACGTATATTTTGACTAATACTTACAAATAAAACACTAGAATTTAACTTGCATGTATTGTATATTCTATTCTATACTTCGTGCATATAACTACCTACTTTCAACAGCTTCCTTACAAATCGTTTATCTTACTTAGGCAACATTACGTCGCCAGTTCTCATCCCTTTCAAATATACGATTATTAGATTTGTAATTACACGGCTCCATTACTTAGGTTAAGGATATTGTTAGCGAAGGATTAAAACATGGATTTACCCGTCATATTAGTTATTCCTGTTGCAATATATTTGATTTACATATCCGACTGAATCGCAGATAAGCCGGCGTGACTAGACTCGGATAATCTGCGTTTAATGTGATCTCACGCGGACGCAGTAGCCAGTTAACGTCAAGTTTATCATCCGAGCCAGCACCGAGGCTAACGGAATTCAGCTTAAAGCCGCACTTAACTGTCGTTTAAGTTATTTAGGTGTATTACATTTCTCAGATTTATGGTACCAAATTGCCGAGACCGTAGCATACATGAATGGGTACACAGCGACACGGATAAACCCATTAAACAAACCAACACGAGCCGTTTACTGTCCATAAAGTTTTGTACCAAATACGCGCAGTGATTGAATTTACACAAATATAAATGTTTCAATCTGTCTTGATATCTGCACTCGTCAATGCGAAATAATTAAGCTCGATCTAGATCCGATATATTCGGCCCGATTCTGAAAATAACAATGTCTGGATCTTTAAGATCTTTATCTCAGCACTTAATAGACGATAATAAAAATTAAAAATGTCCAGAGTGGATTTTGGAATTCTACGGCTCAAATACACTGTATTAAAAGATGATATAAGAAAGATTGTTTCTTACAAAACGTATTCATTTCTTCATCCACAGCGTCCTGATGAAATATTCGGCGTTACCGCATCTTCAAATCTTCCCATCTTGACATTTGACAGATAACAATTTACATATTTCTCCCTCCCTCTATATCTATCTCATGTAGAAACTTACAGAAACAAACACCGACGTAAAGCTATGTCTCGTTTATTTTTAATTTGTATTATCGTCTATTAAGTGTTGGGATAAAGATCTTAAAGATCCAGACATAACTGTCAAATGTCAAGATGGGAAGATTTGAATACGCGGTGACGCCGAATATTTCATCAGGACGCTGTGGATGAAGAAATGAATACGTTTGTAAGAAACAATCTTTCTTATATCATCTTTTAATACAGTGTATTTGAGCCGTAGAATTCCAAAATCCGCTCTGGACATTTTTAATTTTTATTATCGTCTATTAAGTGTTGGGATAAAGATCTTACAGATCCAGACATTGCTATTTTCAGAATACGGATGATTATACGTCATTCATTTAGACAGACGAGTCCAATAAATTTAAATATTATTTAATTATGCGCGTATTAAATTTTAGGAGCTTATTTTAAAATTTGGCAAAATGCGCTTTTTAGGAAATGAGAAAATGAGACATTTATTGATTTCGATCGCCTTTTTCCTGCCCCATATCACGTCTTTGCAGAATGTTGTGTATATAATATATTATATTTATTCTATATTTAAAATGTATATTGAGGGATTTATGTATTTTTTTTATTTATTAAATAAAATAAAAATAGGTAGTAGTTAAAAGAGCACGAAAACAGAAATGTTCCAATTTAAATGTAGAGAATTTAATTCGTAATTTCGTTTTTAAATTATTTGAATTGATATTGAACAATATCTAGTTCAAAATACAAGTAAACGTTGTCATAAACCTAATATTTATGGCATGTCTTTAATTAATAATGAAATTAATATTTCAGCTCCTCTTATTAAGTCATTGCATAGAATGAATATGGGCATCTCGTTGCTCAAACATACATAATGTAGTGTAATGAATATTTATTTTTCTTAATTAGTATTGTTTAGCGAAGGGAAAAACTACATTTAAAAATGAAGACTACAACACACACACGTTCACCAGTTTGAAGACTACAAAGTGTACACTACATTTGTAGTAAAAACTACATGAAGTGAAGTAATTGTAGTACTACAAAATTTTAGTATTAATGAAGTGAACTATTCCAGTACTTCAAAATTGTAGTACTAATGAAGTTCATGTATCTACATCGGCTTCCCAAAAATTGCATATGAAAAATATACTATTTGATTTTGATAACTTTGAAGTGTGTATACTTTTAGTGTTCGCTTTAAAATGAAGTGTACTATTTGAACTGTGTACTTTCAATAACTTTGAAGTGTGTGTAGTTTGTTTATGTAATGTAGTACTACATTGCAGTAGTGAGTACAGAGCGGACCCATCACTTGTATTGTCATTAAATTTATCTTTATACAAATAATTTTAAATTTTAAATAGTTTTGCATATTTCTGAGACAAAAGAAAATCATTATATATCACAATGTGGCGCTGCCAGATCCGGTCATTTGCGCAGCTCACCGGAAGTGGAGAGCGCCCGAGACTGTCTGTTAACATTCGTGAATTCCTCACCAAAAGTTCGTAGACCGTGTGAAGTTCGAGGGTGCCGTTATACTAAACTACCTTAGTTATATTCTAATTAATGAGAAATGCTAAATAATATGAATCTCGTTCACTCGTTAGTGTCGGAAATCTATACGCGCGTGGATTCTTTACTAGAATTAACCTGTTAATTAAAAAATATGATTCATCATTTTTCGCCACTTTTTGCGAATCACTTTGCCATTAAAATTGCGACCAACAGGTCAGAACCATTAATCAAAATAAAATTAAAACTATGCTTTATTAATTATATCCTACTCCGGTTGGGAGACGCCATGTTACACATATTTGAATTTGGTGTATTTTATATTATGGGATAGGCACTATGTGAAATAAATGTGAAGGATGTGGGAAGTATAGGAACTGACAGAAGACATAGCAAAGTATCAATGCAATGAATTATTTATAAATATCTTTTAAATGGAATAAGAAATACTTTAGGCTGCTCTACATAAGATTGCTTAATTGCTAATCAAGTTTAGCGAGTACGTTACCTAGACGATCACAGAAGCCCATTTTTTGTAACCAAGTTTAGTCTCCTCTTCGTCTTCGTTATGCTCTTGGTAATACAGTTGTTGTTGCTATAATAATGACGAAACCACAGCCAGAACTATCCGGTACTGTCTGCTCCACTCTGCAGTTTTCCTGGCGGCTTTCTGATGTGAGTCACTCTTGTGAAGACTTGAGCAGGTCGTTCGTCTCTTCGGCGATCTTCCACGGGTGCAGGTTCCTAGTTCTTGGTCAAGGCTCTATATTACATCCGTATGTCAGAAATATTTCGATAATATAGAGATTGCTCAACATTAATTTATTGTCAAATAAAGCTATTTGTTCTACGAGCTGTCCATGAGAATCGCAGCATAAGCCGCAAAAACTATTTTTTTTCTTAATGGTAATCACTTTTTCATTTCTAATCCTACGCTCTTATTGCCAGATACATTTTGAAGGCAGATATTGTAAAATTCTTCACCTTTTAATCGAATATAATAAATGCCTAAAGATTTAACTTTTTTCAATTCAAACACACACAAGGTAAATACGCACCACACAAATCTTTAAGTAAGGTGTTTTGTTGGGATATCCACTTTCGTGAAACACAAACATTTCGAGATGCAAGATTCATCATGAGAACAAGATCCTGGGCGTGTTTGTGATCCCTGTGAAACATCGGCACAAAGTTTCCCCGTTAATTCCCAAATAGAGTGTATTAAAATCGGACCAAGGCTTGTTTGCCGAGCACACAGGGCGAGCAAACAGATCAGAGAATTCGGTGTTAACATTGACCGCTAAAATCAAACAAATTTGTTGTGGGTGATAGCGCGTAGGATGGCCATGAATAATTTTAAATGAATTTGGAATATTTTGTTTAATTTATTAAAATAAATCATGGTTTAAATTAATGATACAAATTAAGTTGTGTAAAATACTTGTGGTTGTAAAAGATCGAAATTTAGCGTTGGCCTAGTATTAGATTGCATCCAGAACAACAATACATGTATTTCCAAAAATGGATTAATAATGAAGAAGTATTATTTATTTACAATAATGTAATGTATCTACGTATTGGTCTTGCGTATATTGTTGAAGCTGTTAACAGGGCCGTTCTCAAATACTTGGTTTATCTGATAATGCCAGGTTATTCGCGGATACTTTAAGTTCAGTATTGGCCTTATATATTTCTTCTACCATTCCCATCCTCTCACTAGCACGTTCCACGCGATGAAACCACGTGGTAGCCAGCTTTTCATTTCATTCGATCTTATTTTGTTCTCTCTTCAATCTTCGTATACAGGTTTAATATATACATGCATTTAAGCCACCATATTTCCGTCACATTCAGTCTCTTTGTGATATTTTATTGACAGATCTAGGCTTCACTTCCATACGTTGGAGTTGGCCCCAGAATTAAAACATCAATTGAATTATTGAACAGTTACATTGATCTGTTCAGTAATCCGTATATCAGATGGTTGACTAACGTAATAATTTAATACATATATTTTTAGATACATAATTATTAAAGCGTTAAATTAATAAAAAATATTAAGTTTTCCTATACAATGCATCCAACATGCTTCTTTATTTAACATCTAAGAATGTGCGCCTGCAAGTCCTGGGAATCAGTCGTGGGAAAAAATTAAAACGGATTCCAAACCACCTCAAATAGTTAATACGCTTTGTCCTTAAACAAGTATTAAAATATGCTATTATTATCACATAATATGTCAGAATATTTTGAGTTTGTTCAAATCTTTCAGAACAGTGCTGGATTTATGTCACAGAGACATTATTAATCAATTAATGTATATTATAGATCTATAATATTATTATTATTAATCATTATTAATCAATTAATGTATATTATAGATCTATAATATACATTAATTGATTAATAATGTCTCTGTGACATAAATCCAGCACTGTTCTGAAAGATTTGAACAAACTCAAAATATTCTGAATTGTAAATACTGGTAAAAAGGAATTTAACAAAAATTGGAAATAATATTTCCTGGCGTATCCTAGTGTAATGCAAGTATTCGGATGAATTTCATTACACACAATAAAGTATATTGCTCTCAAAATTCCGTAAAAAATCAATGTAGATTTTCTCATTAGCGACATCTGTGGGGATTTAGGGGAATGAAAATGGCTTTGTACAGGCCGCATGGAAAGGCGCTTACAACTCATATATGAAAGCTTTCCACGCAATTTGAACATATATACAACTTCCAAAAAATGAATAAGCATGGTATATTCTATCATGGGTGGAAATGGCGAATGTTACAATTGTGTAAAGTGATCACTTAAGCCAACCATAAAGATAGGTCATAAGTCCTATGTACACCCAAATGACTTCTATACCTACTTTCCCATAATAAATACAGTTTCGTCTCTGTGAGATATCTATAATATACATTAATTACATAATATGTAGCTGAATTTTATTTATATTTCTTTCTTGATAAAACCTTGCTCAATCAGTGTCGAAATCTTTCGGAGAAATCAGTACATACCTACTACAGGCGATCAACACTGATGCAACGGCCCAATTGATATATTCACATTCCCACATAAAGCAGAGCTCACTGTGTTATTAAATCCTATCAAAACCAATGGAGAGGAACTAATCGTAAATACGAATTTATTCAAATAAAAGCAATGAAACAACGTGTAAACACAAGCATACTTCCTTTGTACCGTTAAGTGAATGCTGTTACTTGAGAGCAATCTCTGTTCGATGCTGTTTTAATTATTTCTGACAAGTGGAGCCTCATCTGTCCGTGTTCTAATTAGCAATCAATTCGACTAACTAGAATTGTACAGGTAGCAATAAATAACGTAATTTATGAATGTATGTATGTGTGTATAACGTAGGTTCTTGCTTACCATCGGGTGGTACTCGTATCACAAATAATATACGCTAGCCGTACACTTATTAAAAGTCACGGTACATAATAATCACAGGATTCTGAAGCTGAAAATACGTGAATAGCAAACCATTCGTTTGTTTAAATTATTCGTTTAATTTAAAAATATGTTTTACTTTACTTTGTAATACACACACAATATGAGTTATTAAATTACAACTATAGTTTCGAGTTGTTATCTATACCTGATGATGAGGATCATCAGGACAGGACGAAACTATAGTTGTAATTTAATAACTCATATTGTGTGTGTGTATTACAAAGTAAAGTAAAATATACAGGACCAACCTGCCGATGGTTATGCCTGTTGGAAAACAAAATCGCTTTGGATATTGATATATTCCATGTGTCTGAGGGGGTTTTCCGAAGCAGGATTCTCCTACACCTCTGACCAGATTGTACAGGTCACTTTTAATTAGTTAATAATAAATTGTTATTTTAATATACAATATGTGGATGGGTATGTATATATGTATGTATATGTATATGTGTATGTATGTATATATATATGTGTATAAATTCATAATATGTATGCATTAAATAATGTTTGTAATGTACATATTATGTAATAAATAAAAATTGAATTGAATTGAATTGAAAAAACACATTTTTTATATTATAATGTTGCACCACGAAGTATCTGCCAAATCTTTCAACGATATTAACTGCATTCATATTAAAACATCTATAAAAGCCTGGAAGCCACGAGAAAGTTCTCCTCAACACTAGGAATGCCTAGAAGGTTCGATACCGGAATTGGCCAGATATAAATAAGACGCCCGCGGGAGTAAAGTAGTTGTTGTTTTAGCGCCCTTGACAGCGAAACAGAAGCAAGGCAGTCACGAGTTGCGAAGGCCAGGGTGGTCAACCGAGCGATAATTCGATAAGTTGTTACGTAGCGAAATAAACCGAAGCGAATAATAAGTGCGGTAATTGGATGGAATGTTCTAGTGAATATTGAATACAGTAATAAAGCGATAATAAGTGTCTATGTACGAGTGATAAATTACGAAATAGTTTAATTGAAATAATAGCGTTAAGTTAAATAGTGTTAAGTGACTTTGTATGTTTGAATAATTAGTTAACAAGTAATTAAAGATTCCTCCCGCAGCCACGACACGTGACAATATAAAAATGTCAAGACCTTGTAATTTGGTGGGGCGACCCTCGCGTGTTGCCAGAACCGCGCGCTGATTGCGTGTCACACTCGGGCGCCCGCGCCTCATCAGTGTCATTGTGATTCCGGCGAGTTAGGGACGTTACAGACATACAATGAAATTATTAAATTTACATAGATTTGTCGAGGACTTTCCAGAGCCCTCGAGTATTTTCTATTTTGTAAAACAATTTTTAGTAATTGAATCAGCCGTATAGTGTTCACAAAATTCATGTAATATTTACCGTTAGGTTAGGTTTATCTTCTGCCTCATTGTTGACTATTGAGATCATTTTAACGATCTTGTAGGATTGGCTGCCAAAGCCGACACTGATCCGATATAAAATTTGCACTCCCAGCGTGGCTCCAGAATGCTTTACTTCCAGGCAAAGCCTCAGCGTTCCCGGGGATATATATTCGAAATCCCGAAGTTTCCAGACGCATAAATATCTCGCGGGACGCCCCCTGTGGGCGAAAGGGCTCACCCGAAGCCCTGTTTGCCATGCAGATTTATTGCTAGGATGGGACGTGCATAGAGATGCACGTTGCACATTTGCGCACAGAGATGTCTTTGTCGACCTAGGCGAGCAATTAAATGAGCCGTAAAATGCATGAATATTGCGCAAAAGAAATAGCTGCATCTGTTGTAAATCTGCGTTCTTTAAATGACAGAATACACATGTATGAAAATAAAACACTTGATTTTGATAAAAATCGTTTAATTAGCTCGTAACGTATTTCGTATTTTTTAAATTTAATAGACGACGTATATAATTTCTTTTATAACAATAATAACCAGCAAATATTAACAATAAATTTATTTTTATATGTTATACCTCACCAAAAAGAATTAACATTCTTGTGCGTGGTGAGGGATAATCACTTACAATCATATTGGTGGTGTAATCTAATTTAACAAACAATGAGAATTAGGTCATATACTATTTATCTAATGTATCGAATAAAATTTAATAAGCAGTCAAAAAGAGACTAAATTACAATAAATGAGTATCTATATCTATCCGGGGGAATATGCACAAAAGACGCGACCGCAAAACATCCACCATTATACAAAGTAAATTGAACAAATCAAGTAATTGCGTAGGTATCTTCATCGATTCGAAGGAAGTACTCGATAATATCTCCCACGAGCAACGCGTACCAGAACCAAAAAAACCATAAGATTGATCACACAGCCCCAAAACGGGTAATAAGCCACTCATCGAACAGACCTCAGATAGTCAGATCAAATGAATCTCTAAGTAATCCACCAATAGGTGAATTTGGAGTCCCCCAAGGTACGGTCCCCAGACCTCTACTATTTCTCACTCGTAAACGATATATTTTAATAAAAAATCAACGGTGAACTAGCATTCCACGCAGTGGATCTTAATTCAAAACCTGACTCAAGTAAATTAAACGTTAAGACTTAAGGTTTATATTACGGTCGTTTAACATATTTAGGTACTGAATTGAAAACAGATAATTTATAACCACCGTATACAGTGGAGAGATTACGGCCGCTGTGACATGACTCCTGCGTAACGTTGAGAATCGAATATCTAGACATTTATATGATTCATATAGACTTGTAGAGAGTTTTTCTTCCAATACCTTAATAAATTGAACTTATAAACTAATCATAAAAAAGCGTTTTATTGGGGTATTTATGGCGTTCTAAAAATTTACCTAGTAAGCAGTAAACAAAATTATATATCCTACATTTAAGACACATACGCGCAATTCGCATTATATGTATAATCGCTACCATGTAAACTAAATATATTTTTACCACACCATACCCAACAGCACTTTACATAAGTTGACCGAACGATCCATCACTTCCATATTTCCTCAGTATTAAGTTGATGGCTTATCTAATTAATGATTAAATCATGTTATTTAATAACGCATGGACTATTTCCGTTAAACTCCTGATTAAGCGTACGACCAGGATCAAACGTGTCGCATAAATCAGAGGGAGCGCTGGTTCTACAGGTAATTATTATTAAATCTGCATCAGGTTTAAGATTCACATCCTGTGCGCTGAAGATAAAGTCAAGGAACATCACATTATGCCGGTGCGATGGAGTCTGTTGATAATGCAAATTTCAAGTAAAGGATGTTTACATTTTGATTCGCATTTGTCTTTGATGTTTCAAGATGCACGGGTTGCAGTTGCTTATCAACAAGCTTATGGGAAACAGAAAGCGAGTGTTGATCAATTTTTGTTTGTGCAAACAATTGTTCAAAGGATTCCACGTAACTGAACACATGGTAACTAACTTCCTAGACACATGTTTATCTAACGCCGTGAATGATTTTAATCCCTCGAAAATTGTATGTGTCGCAGCCTTAATATATTTGTACCATACATTAGAATAGACGACATTTGTATAAATCTTTTTCGAGTTGCTTTCTGTAATAAATGATGACATATTCAGAAAAGTAATGCATATTTCAAAATTATCTAAATTATTTTGAAATTCATATATAAAAACGGTTGCCCTATGCAAAAATCATCTAGGTCGTTAAAAATAAATATCTGATTTTATTGATCTTAATATTAGGTCCTTACATATGAAATTGAGGTTTTGCCGTACGGGCAAATTTGATCTCAAATATCTTTTCTTTGGTTAGGAATTCCAAATCCAAATTTATACAGCTATTTACTCATGTATTTGTGTTTTGAAAATTATAATTCATTTGTTTTTTCCTCAATTGTTTTTTTCTTTGCGTCACTCAGTTTACCAAATGAAAAACTTGAAATATCGCGTTATTTACGAGTACGAGTTCCACCGTGGCACCAATACTGCAGAAAAGGCTCGAAGGATTAATGATGTGTATGGCGACGGTGCCGCAAAAGAAAACACAGTGCGTTTTTGGTTCCAACGTTTTCGTTCTGGAAATTTCGACCTGCAGAACAAGCCCCGTGGACGGCCGGAGACCAAAGTTGATAATGAAGAATTGAAGGCTATTGTGGAAGCGGATCCATCGCAAACCACATCCGAGTTAGCTGCAGGCTGCGGTGTTAGTGATAAAACTGTTTTAATCCACTTGAAGCAAATTGGTAAGGTGAAAAAGCTTGAAAGGTGGGTACCTCACGAATTGAGTGAAGCAAATCAACAAACGCGCGTTGACTGCTGCGTTGCATTACTCAACCGGCACAATAATGAAGGGATTTTAAATCGAATCATTACCTGTGATGAAAAGTGGATCCTGTACGATAATCAGAAGCGCTCATCGCAATGGCTGAACCCTGCCCGAACCCTGGCTGAAACCAGCCAAAGCATGCCCCAAGCGAAAATTGACTCCAAAAAAGTTACTTGTGAGCGTTTGGTGGAAAAGTGCTGGTGTCGTTCACTACAGCTTTCTTAAATCTGGCCAGACGATTACGGCAGATGTCTATTGTCAGCAACTGCAAAACCATGATGGAAAAGATAGCTGCTAAACAACCGAGGCTGGTTAATCGCTCTAGGCCACTGCTGCTTCATGATAACGCTAGACCACACACTGCACAACAGACGCCTACCAAATTAGAGGAGGTTCAATTGGAATGTCCAAGACATCCACCGTACTCTCCGGACCTTGCCCCAACAGATTACCATTTTTTTCGAAATTTGGATAACTTCTTGCAAAGGAAAAAATTCAACTCCCATGGGGCAGTCCAAACCGCCTTCAAAGATTTTATTGATTCCCGTCCGAATGGTTTTTTTAGTAAAGGGATCGATGAACTACCTATGAGATGGCAAAAGTGCATAGATAGCAATGGTACATACTTTGATTATAAAATATATTATAATAAAAAAAAATCGGCTTTATGTTCCTCCCATACTAAACGTCAATTTCATATGTAAGGACCTAATATTTAATTATTACTATAAACGAATATCTGTGTCATTCAATGTAATGAAATATAGATATAAATCTGCCAATAAAACATAAAAATAATTTATGTTAAAAATTAGATCTAAATATTATTATTTATAACGAAATTTTTACTTTTAGTATAAACTACCATTTACATTTACAAAGTGTAAAAAGACGAAGCATAGTGAACTTTGCAATATGAATGCAATATGTATATAACATTGTTTATTTAAATAAATTATAACATTTAATAAACAATATACAAGAACAATGCGCGAAACATCGGGAAATATTTGCATACGATGACTACAAAATTTTACTGATTATATGGAAACTAATGAATTTAATCTTCAACTATCTAAAGCTATGCACTTCAATACATTGTATTATAAAATATGCACTTATAAACGTAGTTAAAAGATTAAATTATTATGTAGTAAAGATGAAGGCCTTTATCTAGTCCGCCTTGCGAAGCTAAGATTACATATTAATTTGAAATTTCGTGCTTATTAAGCACTCCTTCACTACTCTTGAAGAAGTTGTTAATAAACCCATCACCCCTCCCCTCCACAACCAGACGTGATTCTCAATTAAAATAGCTAAGTGAAACTAATATTCCGCCATTAATAATAACAGCGTGATATTTTCAAACCCTGGAGCAATAACTTGCGAAATAAAACAATAATAAACATTTATATCTTCCGACGAAAGCTAATAGTTGTTTATTGGCAAATAAAAGTAACATAATCGACGATTTTATTGCTATGATATCTTGGGACTTTTACTGTTTATAAAATGAATGTACCATTTTATGTGCTTGAGAATTCTGGTTAAAAATAAACGTATATGAAGTTATCAGATATAATTTATGTGTAAAATATTCTCGTGAAAGCTTGGGAAAATCGAAATCAGGAATTTTTCCTTAGAATTTCATCCGACAGTCGCAAAATTGCATGTCCTTGTGAGGAATTTTAACAGGAATTAATAACTAAGCGAATCAAACTACCACAGTTGGCAAATAAATTACAGGAATTTGTTAGTTATATGTGTAAAATTATATGTGTAGTTAAATTTTTAAATCCTCGTGTTGAAGTTTAAATACAACCTGTTTTTAAATAGACCTAGAACGTGGAGGAGAGCGTTGCTCCGACTTCATATCCCGTCACGTCACATAGAAATGTGAATAAACAAACATGTTTATGGACACATTTTGCGGTCCTATAAATATGCATTTGAAAGGAGTATTTTCAATTCATATTTACGCAAAAGTTAGTAAACTTAGCGACTAGTTGTTCGAAATATAATGTACAGTTGGGTAAATATTGAAGTATACACCGACAGTTTCTTTTCAATACATTAACGCATTTCACATGTACTATAGTGTGTCTGATATGTTTGAGACTGGGGTGACAAATAGCATTAGGGGTAGGTATGTAAATATTAATAAAATAACTACTTAGAAATTTATTACATATTTTGTCAAGTAAATCATGTACATAGATACATATTAGGTTGGTTTTAAATTAATTTCGTTATTAACGAGGTCATATTTTGTAGCGTTTTTAAGAGTAAATTTTTTTTTCATGACACATCCATTTTGTATTGACTACGATTCTTTCATTCAAAAACACATAATAAGACATTCTTGTATAAAGGCACGATAAGCTCTGTTTAGTTTTACGAAACAATGTGGATAGGGACGCATTAACTAGATATAACACAAATGTATAAATACAATAAATAAATAAATGATATATATTTCAGCACTCAAAAACGATAAAGATGTTATCTGAAAGAGATTAAATAATCATCCCCACATTCTAATTCCCAAATTTCTACTTAATTATTCATAAGATATCTACCCAGGAATACAAATAAGTAGGAACGAAATCATAGCGATCTTCTGGAATAAGATAAATGTAAAACGGAAACCGCCCTTCCTCTCCGACCGGTAACCGGAAAGGCCAACTTGAGCAAATAAATCTACCCCAGTGGCTCCCTGGAGAACAGGCTCTCGGAAAATATAATATATCAACATCCTTTTGTTTTAGCAGAGCTCCAATCGAGCTTCAACTTTTTAACAAGGTAGCGCACCAAACTTCAGGAGAAAATTACGCTGTGAGAAAAATAGACTCACCTATTTGCCGTCTTTTAAATTTGTTATCTTTGGTCGACTGGGTTTCGCTAATTAGGTAAGGAACTCATATACCTGGAATACCTGAATCAGCACTGTGGAATTAAGAATTTACTGATACTCCATGAATTTACTTGCTGGTAATAGCGACAGACAACACTGGAAACCCGTTAATTTAGGAACATTTAACACCAGAAGGAATAATGGAGGCCTCATACATTTTTTATTTAATCTTCTATTTATTTTCTTTACATTTTGTAATATCAAGTCCCACAAAATGTGTGATAAGGCCTGAAGGATGATAAGGAAGATGAATTATAACTATAATGCACTAAATTTATGGTACTAGAAAATCGAAATTTAGATTAACTAAGATAAATATATTCTTGAACTAAACTATATTATTGATGTATTTGGCGATAACATTATTCACGATAATCATTAAAATGGATCCAAAACTTTTTTTTATATTTAAGTGTAGTCAGTTTGATGCTTCTCCTGTCGATGAGATGTTCTGATATTCTGGAAACTCATGTAGTAAAATATAAAATATAATTAAAATCGAGTGGAGATAACATAGTTTATCAATCAATATATTATGGATATTTTTTCGAAATTATATTTTTGTGGAAAAGTAGGTATGGTTCATAGGGCTTACGGCCTATCGTACGGCTGGCTTAAGTGATCACTTTACACAATGTAGCGTTCCCCATTTCCACCCATGATAGAAAACCATGTCTTTTAAATTTTTGGAAGTTGTATATATTTAAATTGTACGACATATGTTGCAACAATCCTTCCAACCGGCATCCAAAGCTTTTTTATTCCCCTTAAATGACCACAGATGTCACTAATGAGATATATATTTTTTGATTTTTTGGAATTTTTTTAACAATATCCTTTATGTGTGTATAATATATTAAGTGATTAATGATGTCCCTGCGACAAAAATCTAGTACTGTTCCGAAAAATTTGGAATAACTCAACATATTCTGAATATAGTTTATGTTTTCATCAATTTTAATGATCATCCTTTAAATTATTTCTAACTCCTACAAATTTACTGCAAAGTCTTCAATTTATATTAAATAGCTGCATTATTGCAGGTGCGATTCCCACTACTCATCTCGGTGGGGAAACAGCATGATGGTTATTAAAAACTAAGTAAACAACCCTGGAATCTAGTAGTCCAACAGTTTTCTATAAAATACAATTTTTATAGAATTTCTAAGAGCGATGCTAAGAAACATGTCAAACCTTGGGAATAAGGACTAAATCCAAGACAATGGTCCCATTGCATATACAACGAAAATGAGTATTTCACTGTATTATTGAATGTGTTAATAACAAAATTAAAGATAATTTACGTTTAAATAGTAAGTATTAAATAAGATATTATACTTTAAAGTTTAGAAAAATGCACTGCATATTTTGACATTTCATAGGCAATATATGAGGTTAGGTTAGGTTATTAGGTTTGGTTTGGTTAGGTTATTAGGTTTGGTTAGGTTAGGTTATTAGGTTTGGTTAGGTTATTAGGTTTGGTTAGGTTATTAGGTTTGGTTTGTTTAATTTAGATTACGATTATTTTAGTTAGATTAAATTAACAAGACGTTAAATTATATAGTGAAATACTTATTTTCAATGTATGAACAACGGGACCATAGTCTTGGATTATTCCGGAATAAGAATACAAGATAAAAAATTAGGTGTAGGTATATTTTTTATTATATAATATAAAACGCGCCTATTTTTCCTCAGAGTATTGTAGAGAGTTATTGCTCTCGGGAGAGAGTCTCGAAATGTTGAAACTTTCTCTCAAGGTGAGTAGGTAGTACCGAAAAAGTTTTTATTTGACTCAATTGCCCTTTTTTCACCGAGGGAATAAACATGTTTTTCCTATGGAGATCCTTATCCCATGGACCCGAGATAAAATCGTTGTTTGCTACTTCTTGGCCGAGGACCCTTTTTAATCATAATAAAAATCGAAAAAAGTAATTTAAAGTTGAGATTGATATGTCAGCATCTTCAAGGGCTTATGGAAAGTTGAATGGGATTTACATTTTGATATAAACGTTACAATTTCAAAAGTTTCTTGACGGGATACAGAATTGCTGAGCACTGAAAAATATTTCTTTAATTCCGCAACTTTATCAAATAATTGCTTTAAACAACCTAAAAATCCATTAAATCCTACATAATATTTATTTATTTATTAACATCCTATAGGGCTTTTAAAACAGATAGGTAAGTGTACATAATCAGAATATATAGATAGTTTAAAGTGTAAAAAACAATAACATCTAAACATAATAATGACATAAAGAGAAAAGAATATACTTAAAATATAGATACAAATATATAAAGATAAATATAATATAAAGTAAAAAGCAAGTATGTATATAAAAAGCAGAAACATAAGAAAAACATAATATAATAGATATTTAAAAACAAAAAAATGTATTAATGTAGAGTGAAAAGATATAGCACAAGCATTGCAAGTAATATTATAATTAAAAATTTACATACAAATACAAATCAATTATTTTTGTCTAATTCGACAAATACTAGTAATCTTTCAATAAACTTATTAATATATGTTAGATATTGTTATTGACAACAATAAAGTTATTGACAAAGACGTCCAGTTGCTCGTATCTGTTTGCTAGTCTAGGAAGCCTTTGCAGTGCGGAATTAAAGATATTGTTAGTGGCTGCAGTTTCCACGGCAAAACCTGCATCACTTCTAGTTATGCGAGATGGAACACGCAAGCAGATACGTTCTAGGAGTTGAGGACAGTCGATAATACCATTTATTAGTTTGTGTAAAAAGAAACAGTCGGTCACTATTCTTCTAGTATGTCTGAACGTAAATGTATACACATATTTGTCCATAATTTCAATTCTTCACAGCAAAATGCTTTATTAATTACTTGAATAATTTATATAGGTCTTCTTCTTCTTCTTCATCAGCCTTCGTCTTTCCACTGCTGGATATAGGCCTCTTCCTTATTTTTCCATTCTTCCCTGTTGTTGACTAACTGTAGCCATTTCTTTTCCATATACAGGTACCTACTCATTAATATAGGTACCATATATAGGTATATAGGTACCTACTCATTAATAATTTCTAGATAGATAAATGCGTAAACATAAACAGTTCTCTTTTTTTGTTTTTTTTTATATATATTTTCTTTCTATGTACATTATACTTCACTATACATACATATAAATTGTAATTTATATGGCGGGCCAGGTCTTGCACTCACAACCTGGTTACGCTGGAATAAACATTATTATTATTATTATTATTATTATTATCAAAAACAATCTAAGATATTTTTTATGAAACATCATTCGTTACACAGTAACGTTTTAGAAATATTTCTTCCACACAAATATTTATTATTATTACGCGTTTTCTACTGCTCGTGGCTAAAGCCTTAACGCTTGCATCGAGCATTAACAGTTAAACTTCTGTCTACTACTCCTTTACTTTATTTCCGCCAATCGACTCGTAAAATTAATTTTAATATTACAAGTTAAATAAAATTATATAATATTATTAATGTTATTAATATTTAAAGCATTAACTTTGTGGTTAGACATTATAACAGATTGTTAGTTAACTTTGTAAAAACCACTACCAGATTTGAGATCTACCGGTTTCGAGACGTACCCGTCTCTTCGTCAGGACCAATACTACACCACTACATTCACAACACTACACACCTCAACCATAGTATTGTTACACTTCCACCAATAATTGATCACATGCGTGTTAGTCTTGTCAGGGACAAACATGCACTGATTAGCCTAATGAACCTTCAGAAAATTATATAAACCTTGCAGAAATTTCAACCAGAATTTATTTACAAGGTTTTAATGATTTAATTTAATTTGTATTAAATCGAATTAATTTTAAATATTTTTACACCATTTTAATGATATAAGTAAGAAACATTGAAAATAACAATACAAACTTTGAAGTCATTTATCTCCATAACTAATGATGTTGGAATATTGTTTGAACATTTTCAATTTACAATTTAACTAGGAATCTACCTTAAAATATTGACGAGCCCTGTTAAACCCTGTAAATTTATACTATTTGACAAAACATATTTTTAATACAAATATATAATTATCACATTTAAAATTGACTTATTTATTTTAATATAGTAAGTGGGTAGTGAGTTTGAAACGACTACCATCTAAAACCCGATACCCTAATCCACCGATCGTGATAACGAAATTAATCTTTTGGGTGGTCTAACAATCCTGAATGTAATGTTTTAAAGGTTACAAATGTACATGGTCCTACGTACATAATAACCCGGTCATGCTGGACACAGGGACCGTATCCCGGAATAACTTCCCGAAATAATTGAAACGACTTGATTTATATTCCGTCGAAATTCGAAGGCACCTACAATGGACCGTTTAATTTAAAACATAAATCACTTCATTCCTCCACTACACCTTTTTTTTTTCAACAAAATAATGATGAGTTATGGTTTCCTTTGGTGCGAGATGAGCCTCGTAAACATAAATACGTCCGTCGGTACATATTTTCTATAATAAATTAAAATTACTATGTCTATTGAACATGTTTTTACTGATAAACAAATTGTTGATTTAAGCAAAACAGCCATCGTAATGGGATTATAAGGTATGACTAGTTTGAATTATAATAATTAAAGCAACATGAAGAAAATTCCTGTTTCAAATTCAATTATTCTTGATGGTGTTTTATAATAGAGCCATCTAGCTATTTTACTCCACGATAAATATAAAAAACCAGAACGCTGTTTTATCGACGTGGCCCTTTTATGGCATCGTGTGACGTAGAAATAAACATATATTTTGACAAATGAACTAATCATATGAACAAAACAACCTTTATCCTTCGAACGAAGATTGTTCGCTAAATAAATTGCGATATAAATTTTCGAAATAAAAGGAAATTTCTTATCATTTCTACTTTTATCTCCGTTTCCTTTTCAGTCCGTTTTTCGTCCGTCGTAAAGTTGCGTTCATTTGTTTTTATGAACCTCCTCTTTTGCTTATAGCGAGAAGGTTTTGAATATAATAAAATATAAAGACGTAGAAGAAAATGCGTACTTATAAATAGGGGCAGAGAGAGAGAGAGAGAGAGATGCGGAGAGTTATATTATATATATATATATATATATATATATTCTATATATATATAGTATCTTGTATCTTGCGTAATGTATAAATTTAATATTTAGTACAAACTTTACAATTTACCGATGGCCCTAAATACATCTGTTTGGGTATTAGAAAAGTGTCAAAGTACTTCAACCTGTACGTAGGTTCGGGAGATGAGAAGTTAGACATGTGTAATGATATACACACGGCTATAACTCAATAAAAACAATATAAATTAATAACTAGTGACTAATATTAATACCTAGCATTCAAAATAGTGACTCGAATGATAGTTGTATGATGATTACAATATACAGTTTTAAGGATATCAGATGTTCTTGTGTTTCGATTATCCATTTTTTAATTTTGTTTTTAGTTAACTTGTTTACTTCGGTTAGGTACAATTTTTAGTTCGGTGGGTAATAGATTGAAGTATTTAGTAGCTGTATATGAGGAACATTGTTTTAGTAATTTTGGGCCCTTGTATTGATTTATGTCTGTATTTACCATCATAGTTATTAAATTTTTGAGTAAATTCATTGAAAAAATACTTCAAGCTGTCTAGTACAAACTGTTGTCTAACATTTAATACAAAACTTTGTCCTTATCCTATTTTTCTGAATATTCTCTTTTGCATGTCGAATATTGGTTTGATAGCGTTTTTGTAGCCACCGCCCCACGCAATTATGCCATAGTTAATGGTACGTGTACATCGCATTTGAATCCACACTTCATAAATATTAATTTCTCATTTGTTGACAGATTGTCGGGACCGAGAGGAAGCATGGGAGAGGAAGAAGCGCGGCGCGGTGCAATCGCGCTGGCGCTAGTCTTGGCGTTTATGACGTCACTCGCAACAGCCGGTAAGTTCACAAACTATATCAATATATATATATATGAAATAAAGAGAAACACACAAATATCAAATAATAAAACTGAAAAATTAAATGCTGGAACCTGGATTCGAACCACGGACCTCTGTGTTTCGCGCACAGCGTGTTACCAATTTCACTATCCCAGCAACTTAACAAGTCGTCAATATTTGATAGTTATATGTTTCTCTTTGAATTATTAATTCACTTATTTATATTATTCCATTTTTGTTCGGGAAGTAATCGACTGTTTACGAGAATATCAAACGAAGCTTTGACGTCTTCTCGCTAGTCGATTTCCGAGAAATAAATAAGTGAATTAATAATTCAAAGAGAAACATATAACTATCAAATATTGACGACTTGTTAAGTCGCTGGGATAGTGAAATTGGTAACACGCTGTGCGCGAAACACAGAGGTCCGTGGTTCGAATCCAGGTTCCAGCATTTAATTTTTCAGTTTTATTATTTGATATTTGTGTGTTTCTCTTTATTTCATTTATTTATTTCGTATTAAATATTACGGGACTCGTTCCTTAAATAAATGAAAAATATGTTTAATAATATATATATATATATATGAAAAAAAAAAACGTGTTTTCCTACCCGCCAAGTTTTCTCCACAACCAGCCACAACCACCCACCGGTAGTTATGGTGGTGGATAGCCCTTGGTGTCACATCAAAAATATGCGAGTTTGGTGGGGGTGGCTGTGCGTTGGTGGGAGTGGGCGACGAAAATGCGCTTTCTAGCACATTGTTTTGTTATGTGAAGGCCGCAAATGCTTCAGATTGTTTCAAAATAGGCGCGCCGACTGTGTCGGTGAGTCGAAAAGTTCTGGAAGGAGAAGGTTCTAGAAAATTCACGAAAGTTCTATAAGGTTCTAAACTGAGTGGCGGAATGTGTCGGTGTGTCTAGAAGGTTGTGCATTCGATAAATTTCTTAAAAGTTCTGGAATGAGAGTGTTATGACGATCCAAACAGTGTACTAAAAATCTACGCGTGCGAAGCCGCGCGGGCACAGCTAGTTACTATATATAACTAGAAACTTTGCCGTCTGGTGGCCAATGCTTTTGGTAAAACCCTTAGACGTACTATAAATATAGACTAGTTACAAACCAAAATATCCGCTAATTTAACTATAACACGAATCACTGTGAACATAGGCGCACATCGCGGGAGTTGTTGAGAAGGAAAGAGAAAAAATCATAGACTACCAACGTAGAAAATCCAGAAATCTCCGTACTCTGAAGTCGGCTTGTCATTTTTTGATATTGTAATCATAATTTATTTTTAAAAACGGGAGATAATCTGTCACCGCACGACCTAACTTAATTATCGTGCTTATTCTTAAAATTGTTTTAATATATATTGTACCGTTCCGGCGGTAACACTACAAACGTGTACCATGCTTGTGTACGAATAAACGCGAAACATACATCGGACAGACCGGAAGAAAGATAGAAACAAGGAAAAATTCAGAAATGGCAGACGACGCTAGAACCGAAGGCCATCGTTTCGACAGCGATAGCGTAGATTTAATAAACATTTGTAAAAAAGGAAAGAAACTAGATATTTTAGAAAACTCGGCGATTAATACTAACAAAAATGTAATAAATAATCAATGACGTCACCTCTTCTGCGCCTTATGACCACGCCCACACACCCACCGGACTCTAATCTCCACCCCGCTCCCCACGCCGTCCTTAAGCCTTAAATTTAGTATTGATAACATTACTGAAATCGCTGCAAACAAATAGTTAAAGTGAACAAAGTTATCATTATTTAATACATTTTTTAAAATGGTAAAAATTTCCAAATTAGACACAATACAGCATGATTGTTTTCCCATCATCTCGTAAATTATTTTATAAACATTTTTCTTGAAATTTCACATTTGGCATTTTTTAAATATTCGCCGCACGAGGGGCGGTCATTTAAAATTTCCACACTCGCCGCGCACGCGCATGCGCGTTTCCCGCAGGCACCGTGCCTGGTGGTTCTGGCGCCGAACCTTCGCGAGACGATGCTCCCTCCCGGGGCCGAGAACGTTGCGTAATATTTTCTGAAGCAGGCACGCCAGAAACTAATTACATACCCGGTACCACTTACGCGCCGGACTGCCCACGCTCAGTTTTACCGTGGAGAATGTTTGCGGATCAATTACATTTTTTTTACTCCCTTTATATTAACTCGTGGCGTCCCCTTGCTTGCTTGCCGTCGAAAAACTTTGGATCGATTTTTGACCCTTTTCCCGTCATCCGATCGAGCTGAAACTTTGCAAGCAGACTCGTGGCGACGATCAAGAAGATCTATCAAATTTTCGTCGAAAAAAATTAATAATTATAGTATGATTTCCGATTTTTAGAAATTTTAATGGTTTTTTCAAATTGGAATCATTAGAAAAGTACTTAACTTGTATTGAAACGAATGAATTTTTCGTAATCGATATAAGTTGCTATATAGTCGAGTATTTTACTAAAAAATAAGACAGAAATAATGAAAATATGCAAATTTTGATGTCGCATATCTCCATAACTATTGACATTAGGTCATGATAGCTTGAACATTTTCGACTCATAATCAAGGCAGAAATATAGTCCTGCGAGATTATAAATGTTTTCCAAATAACCCTGCATAGTACAAAGATTGAATAAAAAATTGCATTATTCAACTGGTAGGTTGCAGTCACTGTGAGAGCTGGGCGATCTCATCCAATAACAATTTGAATGATATTCTCTCTCCATGGGATCCGGCTCGCGAGCTGATCGCACGATCCGCTCTCCGCAATAACGGTCCAGCAATAAAAATGATTTTGTAACTCGGATGCTGACCGCACGCTCTCGCTGAAACCGCACCGAGACCCGAAATATCGGAGATGAATCTGCCGTCTGCGGCGCGTCAACACGTAATATTTACGAATGAGTTACCCGCGATGGGCGGTTCTCTTAATAACCATAGACTTCACTCGACAGCGTGTTTGAAGTAACATATCTACGCTGGAAATATCAATTGCACTGTACACACATCCGTTACACATTCGATGAATATCATTTAAAACGAACGTAAATTGTAAAGTCGATCGTTACTTAAGATAAATTATATAGGTACGGGAAGAACACGTTTGGAAGTTTTTATAGGATGGACACAGGGCTTGTGTCCATGCTTACGACCTATCAGCTGGCTTGTGTGTACCAAATGTACCAATGTTTGGCACAAATTTTGGTCAAAGAAGTCATATTTAGAATATTTCGAGTTTGTTCAAATCTTTCAGAACAGTGCTGGATTTATGTCACAGAGACATTATTAATCTGTGACATAAATCCAGCACTGTTCTGAAAGATTTGAACAAACTCAAAATATTCTGAATTGTAAATACTGGTAAAAAAGGAATTTAAGAAAAATTGGAAATAATATTTCCTGGCGTATCCTAGTGTAATGCAAGTAATTCGGATGAATTTCATTACACAATAAAGTATATTGCTCGCAAAATTCCGTAAAATCAACTATAGATTTTCTCATTAGCGACATCTGTGGGGATTTAGGGGAATGAAAATGGCTTTGTACAGGCCGCATGGAAAAGGCGCTTACAACTCATATATGAAAGCTTTCCACGCAATTTGAACATATATACAACTTCCAAAAAATAAATAAGCATGGTATATTCTATCATGGGTGGAAATGGCGAATGTTACAATTGTGTAAAGTGATCACTTAAGCCAACCATAAAAAGACAGGTCATAAGTCCTGTGTACACCCAAATGACTTCTATACCTACTTTCCCATAATTAATACAGTTTCGTCTCTGTGAGATATCTATAATATACACTAATTGTGCTAAAAAAGACATAGAAATTTTTAAAAGAAAATAATGGCAAAAAACTAGTCCGCCTCAGCATAGGAACACCTAGTGAGGAGGACTAAGAACACAAACACCAACAACCACTTATTGTACATACCATTATGTTACATACGTATACTTGTACCCGAATAGAACCTAATAAAAAAAATTTAAAAAGGTCTTCCTTCAAATATTTTAAGTGACTATGTATGCCAGGGCCATGTATGGTCGAAAATAAGTAATTCCCATTGAATACTTAGATGTCGTTGCTGATAATGATACCTCTATATTTTTGATGTGGAGTATTGAGAAATATTCACGTTTTCACAGAAAATTTTTATTAGAGTGAAAAATGAGTATTCTCATCTTAATATATAAATATTGCGCGTTGGGGAAATCGGGGAAGGAATGAAATTTTTTTATTATATTTTATTTTGATTTTAACACTATAGGCCACTTAGCTACGAGGTCCAAGTGCTGTAGCGAAACACAATATCAAAAATATCCCGATTTGAGAAAATAGCACAGATTTACTATGGCCTCTTCCGGAATCGAACCCAGAACCCCTGCCAGTGTCACGCGCACTGGACATATTTTCGATATTTTATAATTTCTTCTGTTAGAAAATATGCTTTCACCAATAATGACATTATATTGTGTGAGTAGTACTACAAAGAAGTATTTTTGTACGCAAAAGTTCATTACCTTCCTATAAGGAAGTGTATTATTCATTACCTTCCTATAAGGAAGAGTGTGAAAACAAACGTTTTGAGAGTTGTGCCTTCAATTCAACGATGATTTACCATTTGAAATATAATAACCACAACGGTCCCCCTTTTCAAGTGTTATTTTTACACTGCCCTTCCATCCCTCCCGCTTCAATTGTAGCGTCGGGTGATTTTATTTATAGTTCCCTTTCCGCTCGGCCGAGAGGAATCACGGAATGCAGCTCCATGCAGTCGACAATGCAGATGCATCAGTTCCCCGTAGGTTCCTCCCTCATCACGCATTCAGGGCGCCGGTGACTAGGCGCTGATAGCCGGGCCGCTCCTTGTCTCGCTAAAGTTTATGGAGACAAGATGTCCAGCCGTTGCCAGCGGCCATACAAAACAAGTGTTTACGATTCTAACCTCATTTAGAAGCGAGGAAACTCGGAAAAACATTTATTCAATGCAAATGGATAGCCAAAGGAGTGTGTATTATTTAACAGCTAAATCAAAAGGTCAAAGCTTCAATTCTAGTCGATAATAAATCTTGTTCCATTCTCCTCCTATCCATGCCAATATTTTTTTTAAATAAAGGATTTGCTTACATGGAATATTTTTACTATTCTAGATATAATATTCTTATGATGTATTGTCATATATACTAAACTTGTGCTATGAAAATAGAGCTAACATGCTGATCTCCTAGAATGTGGCTCCGTCTCCCTTCCATTAGATCAATCAGCCAGTCTTCTTAACCTTAACCGCTAGATTTAGATTTATATTTTAATGAAAAAATGAATAAAACTTAATTATTTTAAAAAGTTGTCATAGCTTAACCTCTGTGAAACTACGATTTATCTTAATTATTTTAAAAAGCACTTACTTCTAAAAAATATTTAGGAGTCTCTCGAAATTCTCTAATTCTTAATTTGTTTAGTCTTCGTGGTTGATGATTCTCTATCCGTCTACACCACACCGGTCTCTCCTTATGACCGAATCAATTAACTAAAAGCTTGATATTAAATTATACTTATATTATATACATAATATATTATATTATACTTTTACGAGGAAGCCATATAAAAATATATTAATACCTTTACGGTTCAACATACCGAATATCACATCCCAAGTAGACTATACACGAAGATGATGCGCTTGTAATCATAAAGAAAAAGATGCAGAACTCGCAATACAACGTATTATACTATTACACAACTTCTTCTCATATGTATGTGCAATGTGAATGCAGCGAAGATCGAAAAAATTCCAATCCATCACGGTTTAAAATAGGGTTATTCGATATCTTTATTTTTTATTGAGCCACGTGAACCGGAAGTTAAGAGTATTTTGCGTAGAGTTGGCGGTATGGTTTTGAACATTTGACTTAAAATATTAGATAGCTTTTTAATTATGCTAATCAACTTATATCTAATATAATAGATCCATTATTTTTATATTTTGCTTATGATCCTTACGCTACAAGTAGTGCTGTACATAACTTTCATTACATCTTAATATTGAAAGATTTAATTATTCAGTAGAAAAGTATCTACGTACTTTAAATTGATGGTTACCCATGATGGAAATAAGGTTTAAATATGAATATAAATTAAAATATTGAAATGTATCCGCCCTATGTACGTGCATAGCTTGGGGTGTCGTGCGATGAGTAAAATTAGAAGAGAAACAAAAAAAATAACACAAAATATCAAGTTCAATGATTCCCTTACATACCTTAGGCGATGCATAACCAAAGATGAAAATAAACCATGTTCTCGTTCAAACAAAATCGAGCTGCTGCAAGTTGATTTGCACCGAGTCGAAAGGTTCGGATCAACTGTACCACAGTTCTAATTTGTTTTATTACGCTTTCGGATCCCTCTCGTTCATCGGCCGATTTGAATAAAATCATTTTTTGATACCTCGATTCTGTAGAGACGGTGTGTTATTTCACCCGAGGTGGTAAAGGTAATTCGCATTAGCGTCAGTCAAAGGTAAATGAGTACTTCGTGAAAATCGAAAATAAAATTATATGTGAAATTACGGTCAGAGCGGATAATGAGCGGTGTGGTACACGTTTGTTTTTTTCAACTGTTTCTTTTACGAACCGACGAAATAATGAATAGATCAATAGTTTTTTACGTTCATCGATTGATAATGATGTGCAGTGGTGGCCCTGTTAGAGATGGGAGCAAAAGGTCAACAATCGGAGTGTCATCAACATGTCAAAATCTATAACGAAATAATTAACGAATAGAGGTCTACTTAGTATTTGTCAATTAATTACGTAGTCTGCATAGATGAAAATGAATTAATGGCATTTATTTTATCTATGCAATATCAAATCATATCTTCTTCTTCTTTTGTTAGATCCTTGATCTGTGTTGACAGGTCAGTCCCGGTGTTGTGATGAGGACATCCCGTTCTCTCTCCATCTCTTTGGTGGTCTCCCTGGTTGTCGGTGTCCCTTTGGAATCTTGCGCATAACTGCTCTGGGAAATCTCGTTTGCTTCATTCTCTGGACATGGTCCCTCCAGAAACGTCTTCTCTGCCTGCTCTATCTTACAATATCTTGTGTGCGGATTTCCGCATTGGGCAATGGGTCTTAGAGTCTCCATCTCGGTAGAAAATCATATGCTTGATCAAAAGTACACCAAACTCAACGCTATTTTGTGATCTGTAAATAAGTTTAAAAAGTTTTAAGGACCGATTCTAAAAATACGTAAAACGAATCCTGAAATATTTGCAATAATGCCGAATCAAAAGATGAGCAAATTGTGCGTAGACGTAAAAATTAGTAGGAAGCCAGCTTTATTATTAAAATAGTTTATTTTTTGTGAGATAATTACAGAACAAAGGAAATACGAATGTTATCATTTGCATACTTACACGCATGATATTTTTAAAATGAACATTTCGATGGATGTTTCTACTCTGGCTCTGCAGGTAGTCTCTGAAACAAATGGACATCACGAATTTTTGAAAAATGACTGTGTGAAAAGATTTCAAATATTGAACCTACGATTGCGACATGCGCAGTATTTTATTGTTTAAGCACACACGGCCCAAGTGCGCCCAGGGCCCGTATTTATGATAAATATTTACCTATCGTCACAATTCTAATGCAGTATCATTTTGTGGGCGTGCACTCGCACACACCTACCGATATTTCATAAACTAATTTATTGAGCAAACCGAATATGTTGGACGCATCTTCAACACTTTCAAAACTCGATTGTGGTTCGACTGGCAGTATGGCTGGTAACAATCGACACACGTACAGCGTGTGATGTAACAAGCTTACCATCACCCCATTTTTCGGAATAGAATATCACACCCGTCTACTCGGGCACCCTTGTCGATTTTGGTCAACCACAATACTTTTTCTGGTGTACCACAGGGATTTCGAGAATGTCCTCTACTCTAGTGTCATCGACATTTGTATCGCAAATCATATTCTTGTCTTATTTTTATTGTTGCCGAACTCTCTGGCCGACGTTTCGGATTCCATTACTGGGTCATTTTTTCTGCAGCTTATTCCTTACCTACCTTAATTTCTCTTAAATCCTCTTTTTTATGCTGTAATAAGCTTTCATATTCACGCCATTTCTCTGGATAGGTAAAATATGAAAAAAACACCAGAATTCTCTCCTCATTACTTAATTCTTGAGAATTCATATATTTTTTCACGATTATTCGTCAATTCACTTAGCCCATCTTCTTGTAATTTGTTTATCAAGTCTTTAAGGGTTTTCGAAAACCTCATCATCAAGTGTAATCTGTTGTACTCTATACTGTGCTATAGTCAGACTTCCAAACACTCTAGTCCTAAGAGACCTACCTTCATAGCATAATAAAAATGATCACAGTTCTTATGTGCAGTTATACATTGATTCCACATGACCAAACCATCTAAGCACTCCTTTCTTTATTCTATCTACCACACTACAGCCAGCATTGCATTCACTTCTAATTTGTTCATTCCTCTCTCTATCGACCAAAGATTTTCCACACAAGCGTCTTAGTGACCGCATTTCCACCGCATTCACTCCACTTGCATACTTTGATAAATATTGTTAAAATAAATAAAAGTTACAAACAATCTTATAAATTATACATTTTTTTAATACGCACTCATCCATCATTATTTGTGTCCAATTTGATTTGATCTCATAAAACAATTAGTTTTCTCGGCGAGTCGACTCGCGAGTAAAATTATAAAGTAGTACTCGCCTTTGGAATCCCGAGTAAAAATAACGAAACGGCGTGTTTGACTAAAACATTTATCCGGCCCGCAAAGTGTTGACCGCTTGCGCAAGTATTGCATGTAACCTCTCCACTTGCTCGCGGTGATGTTTGCGGAGTTACATCAGACCATCAGGCCACTCCGCTGCGGGCCCGCACTCAAGTTCAAGAGCAGGCAGAACTGGTTGCGATGCAGGGCCGGGCCGGCCACCGAGGACAAAGGGGCGTTTTGACTTTTTCAAAATTTTTGAAAATTTGACATTTTTAATAAATTTTGAGTTGTCAATTTATATGATAAATTGCAGTATTTAAAAATAATTAAAAAAGTAAAAATGTGATACACCGTAGACATAAAGATATACGAGTAATCATGAAATGATAAATATAATATGTTATACTAACTAAAATTTGACAAAAGCAAGTCATTAGTAACCTACTCATAAGAATATAGTTATTAAAAGCATTCAATTATAGTATACTTCTGCTAAAAAAACTAACCCATAAAATTAATTATTACTTCCTTTCTTTTAACTCGTGGCGTCTGCTTGCCCGTTTCCTTGACGAAAAAACTTTGGATCGATTTTCGACCCCTTTCCCGTGATCCGATCGAGCTGAAACTTTGCGAGCAGGCTCGTGGCGACGACCAAGAAGATCTATCAAATTTTCGTTAAAAAATAATAATAATTATAGTATAATTTAGATTGATAATTAATGATATTATATCTAATAATAATAAATTGGAATCGTTACAAAAGTTTGATTACTACCAACGGTGCCGGCGGCCCGATAACGTCACGGAATATTTAAAATTTGAATTACTCCGTCGGTAGGTATAATAGGTACTTCACTACGAAATTCGAAAATTAAAAAATAATAATAATTATAGTATAATTTTTGATTTTTAGAAAATTTAATTGATTTTTTAAAATTGGAAACCATACAAATGTTCGATTACTACCAACAGCGGGCTGACGACGTCACGGAATATTTAAAATTTGAATTACTCCGTCGGTATATGTATTAGGTACTTCACTACGAATTTCGAAATTTTATGACAATTGGTTCACATATGACAGCAAAATTCACAAATATATCAAAATCTTGTTAAATTGATTGACAAATGTTTTAGAATTTAATCTTCAAAGCATGAAGTGTCATATCAAAGCTCAAAACATCTGACATTTTAGAAATATATTAAATTCCTGTAAGTTTATAGTGTAATGTTATATGTTTTAATTCGTCTTTAATTGTTGTTATATTTTACAAAGAAAGGGAGTATAATAAAAACTTGTTTTTTATGGGCTAGTTATTTACTTCCTTTCTTTTATCTCATGGCGTCTGCTTGCTTGTTTCCTTGACGAAAAAACTTTGGATCGATTTTTAACCGTTTTCCCGTGATCCAATCGAGCTGAAACTTTGCAAGCAGACTTGTGGCGACGATCAAGAAGATCTATCAAATTTTCGTTAAAAAATAGTAATAATTATAGTATTATTTTGGATTTTTCAAATTTTTAATGGTTTTTTCAAATTGGAATCATTACAAAAGCTACCAACGGCGGTCCGATAACGTCACGAAATATTTAAAATTTGAATTACTCCGTCAGTAGGTATAATAGGTACTTCACTACGAATTTCGAAAATTTATGACAATTGGTTCACAGATTTTATTATTTATTTATTATTTTTTTATTTATTAAATACAAACATTATATATTTACATATTTGATACATAAAAAACTAAAATAGTTACCAATCAAATTTTGATTTAAATTATCAACAAAACCATAAAAAATAAAAAAATCAAACGTCAAACTGAAATTCGACGCCTAAGATGAACGGTGTTATTTTGAAAAATATTATGTGGGTACACATGGTGGAAAATTTCCTTCTTAAAACGATGATTTAATAATTGAATGTGTAATTTTCAAATGAAATTTTATAGATGTTATTGAAATTGAAAATTTTCAGTGAAACATGTTCAAAATATATATTTTTATTTTTATTTTCATTTATTGGTTTTCTTACAGCCATATAATTAATCAATCTTGAAAAAAACAATAATAGATGTACAGAGTTTTGGGCCAATTACAAGAAAACACATATATACAATCGATAAAAAATAAGAAAAAACATGTCCAATAGTGAGTTTGTGTGAGTGTGTGTATTTGTGTGTTTATTTATTTATTTTGTTTTGGGAAAAGTTAACAGCAAAACAATCTTAAAAATTTTCCACTGAATTTAAAAATTTACTTTAACATACATTAATAGCGAATGAGAGGGTGGAGGGGAATGTGGGACGGGAGTAGAAGGGAAGATATAATGTACAAATTAGTTTGGGTGCGGTAGTGTAGATATTGTTTGTTTTATGTTTCTTATTGTTGCGTTGAAAATGTCAATGTGGTGATAGTTTGTGTTAAATGAATTTGTGGATCTGTACATAAAGGAGTTTTGTTTTGAGTTGGTCTTACAAAAGGGGAGATGAAAAGTAGGTGAATGTCTGTTATTGCGAGTTGGGATGTGGTAAGATATTCGTTGAAGAAGTTCCGGACTATCAACTAGATTGTGTGTTATTTTGAATAGCATCACCGCGTCAGCTATGTTTCTTCGACGAGTTAGGGTCTGCATGTTAAAAAACTTCGCAGAGTCTTCATTGCTTATATGAGATCTAAATGAACGCAGGTCTAGGTATCTTAGGAATCTGTTTTGGACGCTTTCAATTCTATTTTCGTGTACTGCATAACCTGGATTCCACACCTGTGATGCATATTCTAAAATACTACGAACGTATGAGAAATAAAGTGTCTTGAGGGTACTGATATTTTTGAAATGTTTACATGTGCGTATGACAAAACCAAGCATAGATGATGCGTTGGTGACTATATAATCGATATGTTTGTTGAAATTTAATTTACTGTCAAGTATCACCCCAAGGTCTTTGCTTTCGGATTTGGTAGATAATGTTATATTATTAATTGAATATTCATTAGAGAATACCTTTTTATTTCTTGTAAAGCGTACAACGAAGCATTTAGAAACATTTATTTCCAGGCTGTGGGCATTGCAATACGTGTTTAGACGATGTAGGTCATCTTGCAGCCTTCGACAATCTTCTAGTGAGTTTATGGGAGAAAAAATTTTCATATCATCTGCATATAGGATAGTTTTTGAGTTTAGAAAGCAATCACCTATATCATTGATATAAATGTTAAATAGCAATGGTCCCAGCAGACTGTCTTGAGGTACTCCAGATGTTACAACAACAGTGTTAGATTTAAACCCTGCAACCACTACAATTTGACTACGGTTGGAGATATAAGAAGTAAGCCAACGATAAAGATTGCCGTGAATACCTATCTTTAAAAGCTTGTTTTACAGTGTTGAGTGATCAACCCTATCGAACGCTTTACTGTAGTCGGTATAGATAGTGTCCACTTGTATTCTGTTATCTAAGTTATCTTGGAGGTATTCTACGAAAGTCAAAAGATTTGTGGTTGTAGATTTACCACCAATGAAACCGTGTTGATTAATATTCAAGGTAGGCTTAAGAGCTGGATACAGTTGGTCATAGATTATTTTTTCAAAAATTTTGTTAAATATACAAAGTTTGGAGATAGGCCTATAGTTTTTTACATCATTTTTTTTTTATCATTCTTGAAGATAGGAGATACATATGCAGATTTCCAAATAAGAGGGACAGTGCATTCTGTTAGAGAACGATTGTAAATTAAAGAGAGGGGTAAGGCTAGATTGTGTGCACATCGTTTAATAAAGATTGAGGGTATTTCGTCCGGGCCGGCACCTTTGTGAATATCAATTTTTTAAAGATATTTTAGTACAATTTCCTCTGTCACTTCAACACTGCATATATTAGTTATGTGGTTTTCGTGGTTAATTATGGGCGTAATGGTAGGTCTATCATTCGGTGTACTAAAAACTGAGCTAAAATATTCCGAGAATAAGTTTGCTATATCCGTGCCATTATTAGCCTTCCTATCTCCTAAGAACATGCAATTTGGGACACCTTGAGATTTATTACACGTTTTGACATAGCTCCAGAAGTTTTTTGTGTTTAAGTTGATATTAGTTTCAATGTTGTTTAAGTAACGTGATTTGGATTCGCGACATAAATCTTTGTGCCGTTTGCGTAGGAGAGAGAATGTATCATAGTCGGCTTGGTTTTTGAATCTCTTATATTTACAAAAATATTTAAATTTTTCTTTGGTAATCTTGATAAGGGAGGCGTTATACCATGGGGGATATTTCGTATTCCAAGTAAATTTATGAGGAACATAAAGATTAATGAGACTTTTTAAGAATTTATACAAGTTATCAAGAGCAATTTCTATTTGATGATTAGAGAAAATAGATTCCCAATTAGCTTGTTCAAGAGCGTAGTTGATAGAATCGTAATCTCCACGATTAAAAAGAAGAACTTTCCTTTTTGTATTTATCAGTACAGGGTTTTCCTGGAATGGAACATTAATGGATATGGCTTTATGATGTGTATCTTCCGGAACCAGCGGGTCATCATTACCTACGACTGATGTTAATAAGTTAGACAGAACTAGATCTAAAATGTGGCCACTTGGGTTTGGTTCACCGTTAAATTGAGACAGGTTTAGAAAATGCATACAGTCTATGAAATACTTGCTGTTATGTGTAGAATGATTAATTGCTTCATAATGTGAAGATGATGTAGATTTTATCCATGTAATTTCAGCAAGATTAAAATCACCTAAAATAATAAATGAGTCCGTAGGGTTATTTGATACCACATCTGTTAACATATTTAGGAAATTTTCTATGAGGTATTGATAATGAGTCCCACAATTTGCAGTTAATGTCCAGCGTTAAATGTATTTTTATAAAGTACCTACTTACATTTTTTCAATATTTCTAAACACGTTAATCAAAGACTTTCAAAGACTTCAGACAAAATAAATAGAATATCACAAAAATCGTAACAAAATGCTTAATTGACATCGGTAGTCCTGGCATTTAACCTTGACAATTTGACTGTCAATAACACAACATGATTTCATGATTTCATACAGATACATGTTGACCTCTGTACGTAATACTTCAATACATTTTGACCAGATAAATATATAATCTTCAAAAGAAGTAGGCAGGGATAACAGTATCCATCTACAGACGATAGAATTAATTAAAATCTTGAAAATCGAGTTCTGGTACTCACCTTGGAATACTTATCCATTTTTTGAAAATTCAAACACGGACAGGAAACAAAAAAAAACAGTTTGCTCCGTGCTCGGTCGGCCTTCGATTCTTGAGTGTTCGTGCAAAATATTCTTTCATGTTCAATTTATGTATATTTAAAAAAAAAATGTCATTTTACACGAACTGAGTTTTAAATAAATCGACATGTGCTAAGAATTCTAAATATCTGCCACCGTATCGTACTACTGTGTATTTTTATAGATGCCAATGTGTACTCGCGATCTATCGTTTATTTAAATGTCAAAAGTATGGTTAATATCATACGTAAACATATATTTTTTTAAAAGCACGTGTAAATACAATGTGATATACGCGCATGTATAATATAAAAAATAATATAATGTTTGGAGAAGAAGTGTTATAACTTTTTAAAAGTAACGACCCAATCAATTTTTATCATTTTTCGCACTACAACAGACAACATTACGTATTTTAACCTTGAATGAAACTTATATTTCCCTTATTAACATAAAATACTATTAATTAAACCTATAAAGCTTTGCCAGAAAGAGTGAAATTAAAACCGGTCGTTGTCAAAGTTATCGACGTGATTAAAAAAAACTCTTAATTTAATTAATAATTACGCTTAAATACAAATATAATGCTATAAACATTTTAAAATATTAAAATGCTCTTTTTTAAATATATTTTACAGCTGTATATTTCTTTCTAATTACAAGGTTTTGACGTAAAGTGATTAATGTATTTTCTGATAAAAAATTACATATCCTGCTGTAGACCGGTTTCCATTGTTCTATTTTATTTAATCAAAAAGTGAAAAGCAAAGATTTTTACTAAGGATTCTGTATTCCCAATAAATGGTGAGATATAAAAACTAATACATAATCATTTTTTTAAATATAATGTATAAAAATATTTAACCACCACTTAGAAATTTGATTCATATTTACCTAAGTTCATTATATAGCCACGCATAATTTCTCGTGTAATACTCAAATTTATCGATTCAACACTCTCATTTCACGCTTAAACATAGTAAAACCCCTCACCATTAAAATCTTTGCGATTAAAAAAATCAAGATTATTAATATTATTAATATTTAAAGCATTAACATTGCGGTCAGACATTTTACAAAATTTTAGTATATAAGCAGTAAAAATTACTTTTTTGTATACAGGTTCGAGATGTAACCCGTCTCTTCATCAGGACAACCATTACACTAGCGTGTAAATATCACTACACCTCACAACAATAGTATTACTTACACACCGCCTTCACAAAGTGCATGTTCGTTAGAGTAACACGCGTATGAAGAGTATTTTGTGAAGGTTTTGGTATGTAAATAATACTATGCTTGTGGTGTGTAGTGATATTTACATGCTAGTGTAGTGGTTGTCCTGACGAAGAGACGAGTTACGTCTTGAAACCGGTAAACAAAAATGAAATTTATGTGGCTATGTATTAACATAAATAATATTTTGTTAAAAAAATAATCCTTTGTTTTGTAGGTTTTCTTTGCTTAAGCGCAGCTTTTATCAGTTTTCCAATAAAAACCTTATTAAATACTTGGTTACGGAATTATGCAAATGAATCTACAAACCCATAATATGCCACGACGCAACAATCCATTTAGCGCCCCCCACTCACGTTCGAGGAGAATAATCTGGTTATAATAGCGACCGATAAACGTGAGAATTTTTAAATACAACCGGACGTACAGTAGTATTGATAACATCTACCACGCTGCACTAACTTAGCACTTACATATAATTGTTTTTTTCCGTTGATTGAACTTTAAAAATGTAGTATTTGCTTTTAAAAATACATATTATATCGCTACTTACATCAGCCATAACTATATAATATTGTATTTATTATAAAAGTAATAATAGTACGAATAAATTAAGCAAGCGTTTATCTTATATTGAAAATAGTAAGAATATTGATGCGACACGCATTTATCATTAACTACGACATCAAGCAACTAAAATTATGTTGCTTCTTCAATACCTGCAAAATAACTTTGTGGTGTTATATAATTTATGTATATAATTTTATGTAATTATTGATTTGTACTGCATGCATGAATTATTTACATGTGTTTCTTTCATGTATTCGAATGGACAATGCTAGATACACCTATAGTCCTTTCCGTGACACATATTTCGATTTTGTAATGTAATTTAATAATCATGAATATAAATATAATATAAATTTATGTAGGTTCACACTCCTATCTTTCCACTATTTATGTATGCAAAGGAGACATCGAAATTTACTGCTGGGTCGATATTACGTAACCCGTGGACAATACGATGCACGAATGCCTTAATTCTGCAATAAATCCAATACGGTAGTGAACAAAAGAACCTTCAAATTTTCAATGTCATTATGCGTCAAATTTTTTATTTATTTTAAATGGAGTTGGGAATCCGGGATACGTGTCACATCAATATTCTTACTATTTTCAAACTAAGCTAAATGCTAAATGCTTTTGTTATGAAAATAGGACTAACTTGATGGTCTGGAGTTGACAGTTTAGCATCTATATCTGGTGACCGTACGTAAGCGTCGCGCGTCTGTCATTGGTATTAATCATTAATCAAAATATATAATTCTCCATGCAACAATGTCCGTCACTAACGCTATCAGATGGCACAAATAATGATGAAGTAGGTATATAAAATGAAGTACAAAAAGATTATAATTCTCTACTTAACAATGGCCATCACTAACGCTACCAAATGTCTCAAATAATAAAGAGGTATTAGAAGCAAAAAGCAAAATTTTCTATTGAAGAATGTCCATAACTAATGTTATCAAGACGCTACGCTACTCTAGATAGCGATGTTCTCATAGCCTTAACCGGCGGCCGAAATATATATAGTAAAATTACATAATTTTTGACGGGTTATAACTAGTATACCTAGTAATAATTTCATTACATTACCGATAAATCAGCGTTTATTGGGCAAATGTCATTTAATTGCTTTATACGTACGCACGTTATACATATAAATATTATATATATATATCTTATATAATATATATATGCTATATATAATATAATATATAGGATAATATTTCGCAAGCCTATCGGCCACTACCTATCTCACTAGATATATAGAAATACCTGTGAGGTAGGTAGCTTTTTTTTATCATTTTACCACCTTAGATCAATATTTAATATTTATTTTGAAAGAAAGTAGATTGTATGTATGTAGAAAAAAAAAATAAGAGTACAACAAGCATAAGCATTAGACTTGATGTTACAATCCCCGCTGAGCAAATAAAACATACATTTAATCTGAAGTTGGCAGACACTTAATGCCATTTAAATTACCTCTTCTGAAAAAATCTCAAGTGGTCAGTATGTTCATTGTTCGTTTTTTCAAAAGCAACACTCAAAGGTCAAAAACAGGAGGTCATCGATTTCTCACGATTTTGTCCATTCTCACATAACTCTCGAAGGCACTCAACTAACAAATTGTTTCACATACAGCCTGTCTTCTGGCTAGGACAAAAAGATGAATGGCTTCAAACGTTTTGTATTCAATTTTTGTGTAGCGTTTTGTTCTTGAAAAGGTTGAATTGTGAGCATATTTTTCATTTACACCAACTCACAACGCCAGATAAAATAATGAAGATAAATTATTTCCTATTTTTCCTTTTTAAATAATTAAATTTTGCAGTTTTATACCAGTCAGTGAAGTCCCTATATAAAGCGCCGCCCATAATAAACTAGGAGCCAACGACCGCTAGACTTGCGTTATAGTATCAAACCTGAAATATTTTACGTATACACTAAAGTAGTTAAGAAGGTTTGTACATTATGACATTTGAATTTGGATATTATGACGTAATTGGTTAACGCACCTGCCCCGGATAGATAGGAGATCCGTGGTTCGAAGTCCCGGCAGCAGCCAAATATTTTTTCGTTGATTTGATTTTTCTGTACATCTTTTGTAATTGATAAATAAATTTGGTTATAAAAATTCACAGAACTTTGTTCTGAAATTGCAACTTCACAGCAAGAATGTTTTCTTTAATATAAATAAATAACTCAAACTTGTACTCTCATGTCACTAAATAACCATCTATTAGGGTCATCAATGACCTGTTGACGGTCTGTATGTTAAAAAATAAAATAAAATATTATATATACATGTGTTGTATCAAATATTTCCAAAATTAAAATGTTTCAAAGATTTAATTCAGGCGTCCTCTAGCGGCAGATACGCAAAATAATCTATGACTACCGCATTACCAAAAGTGGACTTCTAAAAGTGGATAATACGTATTAATCAAATTAATAATAAGAGGCTTACATATAAGGTCGATGTAGCGTAATTGGTTAACACACCTGCCCCAGGTAGGCTTTAAATCGCGTTATTCAAAGCATAACTGTCAAAATAAATCTCTATGTAACAATGTCCGTCACTAATGCTACCTGATGGGGCAAATAATGATGAAGTATACAAAATAAGGTATAAAAACCAAAAACTGCATGATTCTCTGTGGAACACTGTGTCCGTCACTGTCATAATGCACAAAGACGCAAATAACGATGAACTATAAAAAGAAAAAATAAAGCATAATTCTCTATGAAACAATGACTGTCACTAACACTAACAAAATCCTAGATGGCGCGGTTCCCACAGCCTTAACCCGCGACCGAAATATGTATTAAAATTACGTAACTTCAATAGGCCATGACGCCCGATTCCAGAAGCGAAACGCATTACAAAAGCACCCAGACTAGAAAAAATCACAAATATGTATTGTCACCACACCGGAAATAGATCCCGAAACCCCCGGCATGGAAAGAAAGTTTCGTATACACTGGACTACGAATTCTCAATTATCCTCAATTCATTAATTACTAATGTTTTTTTATCTATTATTCTTTCATTCTGACAAAAATATCAATTTCTAATTTTATCGAAATATTAAAAAAAAATAATCTTCCTATTTATTACATTAAATAAAATTAATTTGTTCATTCAACATCAACGAAGCAAGAGTGATTAAGATATAAAAGTGCGGTGTTCTATCCGCTCTCCCTGGTTCCTCGGGGATGCGGCTTAGTGATATTTAATAAGTTACTAGCTGTAACACGTCAAAAATGACGGAACATTAGTTCGCGTCTTTACTAAGCCCTAGTATATATACATAAAAAGTGTATTGTCTAAAAACTTATTAACTTGAAACTTATTCAGAAAATTGTATTTAGTGATTTGCGTTAGTCTGAATATTATTCTCAATTTATTTTATCATTTAATATTTTTCATTATTAATTATTAATTAACCGTAAAAAGTGTATTGTGTAACTATATCACATTCAAATGTTCACAAAATATTCGTACTTTGTACTTCAATGTCACCCTAGGACCATCTATCAGGGTCATTAATGACCTGTTGACGGCCTGTTTGTTAAAAAAAAACATATTTATTGCATCTTTTTGGCGATCTATGGAGAGGCGGCCGTAGCAACATGCGTTAATCGCCTGGCTGGGGTTTGGTGGCCCGGGGTTCAAGCTCCATCTCCGGTTCGTTTCTTTAGCCGTGAATTCGAATGAAATCACGGACGTTACACGAAATTACAACGAAATTATTGTGTTTGTTTAAAGTTTTCTGGTCCATATCTTTTTTTGTTGATAGACTAATTAAGTGAAAACATTACGACTATGTAATTATTTTTTCTTGGTATTTAACTCTGTTATAAGAGAATATTTTGACACAAACTTTAATATTCTTAACGGTGAATTGCGTATTATACACGCTGTGTAATTCAGAATGTTACAATACGCAGACTGAACTCAGACAACAATATTTTTTATATTTCGACATTTCTCTTTTTTGTAGGCAGTTTCAATACACGGTCAGTAAAATACATGACCTTAAATTATCACGTGTGTGCTTTAATCACTGTTGCGTAACTGCCTTAAGCGGTGTAATTTAAATACCTTAACACGTAATGTCAATGTTGATTTTAATTTACGTCCAAAACGAGATACAGCTGTGGCGTATTGAAAACTAGATGAATTGTTTTTGTCCTCTTTCATAGCACCTGTTTAAATCTTCATAGTCAAAACTGTGGTATTTCTATTATTTCAGGTCGAGCGGCGCCATCGCATCGAAGCTACGATGTGGAACTCAGTTACCTTAGCTCTAGCCATATGCTCTGTAACTGCCGCATCAGCTCAAGACCTCGAATCTGAACTGGGACTAGGGAAAGCGATAAACATATTCAGCAGGTACGGATACTTGAGCATCTGCATGCGAGTCGTCCCCAGGAACGACACGGAGGCCTGGATATTCAGGGAGCCGACGATCAACGTCTTCAAAAACATAGGCTACCTCGAGGAGACCCCGGACAATGAGGTCCAACCGAAGCAGAGGGCGTTCGAGGGAGACTTCCACATGGAATTCTGCGATAACCTGAAGCAGCTGCTCCAGGCGTACTTCAGGGACTTCAACATTGAAAAGCTGGACAAGCCGTGGAGGGCTTTCACGGCGGGGTGGCCGACGGACGTCATGGCCAGAAACCTGGGCATCAACTCCTCGTACATCGTCGGGGACCACTGCTACGTCCTCGTGAGGGTGGCGAGGTACAGGGACACGGCCAAGATGAGGGAGCTGCCCGTCGATGTGGACGTGGAAGACGCTATATCTGACGCCATAGAAAAGGCGGGAGGCGACTCTGAGAGCCTAGCGGAGTTTATTAAAAAGTACGGAACGCATTACATTGCGTCGTACGTTACGGGAAATGCCCTTTATCAGGTTAGTACAAAATTTATTTTCGATCATGGACTTCGGATTTTGAATAGTAGGTACCTATGAGGGAAGGTACTAATGATGACTTAAACTGCGGTTGTGTACAATAACAATAAAATCAACAATGAATACTAAAGGAAAATTAATGGAAATTATTATCGGGATTAAAATTTTAGACGGACAGTTATAAAAAAGTTACGATTAATTAACAACGAATATACAGAATTATGCGAAATACAGTGAAGAATAAGATGGTTGAATTTTCAAAAATAAAACTAAACAAAATTGAATGAAAATAATAATAATAATAATAGCGTTTATTCCAACGTGACCAACTTAGTTGTGCAAGACCTGGTCCGCCATATAAATATACAAGTTGTTAAAGTTTTACAAAATTATACATAATTAGAATGCAATAAACATAAATAATACCTAATGCTTAAACATAAAAAAAATAAAAACTAGTAGTTTGTTGGTCTAGTGAGTAGGTAAGACTCTCGCCTGGTGATCCAGTGGACTTTTTTAAATTTATTTATTTCTTATAATTATTATTTAAGTACATATATTTACTAGTATTTTACATTTTATATTCTAAAATCTATTATTAAGGCGGTCGTCCGGCAAAGTGAGCAAATTTCACAAATTTTTCTCATAATATTATCTTCTCTTGCGTTTTTTATCACATTTTTGAATGGAAATAACCGTTGGTTCGAGTCCCGTTCCAACAGACCAGCATCTTTCTATTTTCATAGCATGAGAATTTACCATAGATTGAAAATAATAAAAATATTGAAGCGACATAAAGTAACAAATATGAGAGACGTGCTTACCGACTTTGAGAATACTGATTCACATTAAATACCTGCGAATATATTATCTTCATCCATTTTTTATCCGCTGCTGAATTCCAAGTGTTACCCGCTTTTCCCTGTCTATTGTTATTCACTGCCACAAATTTCCGCAGAATTTTATGATTTCGTCAGCCCAGCGGCGTCTTAGGGCGACCTGTCGGCCTCTTGATTCTCCTCGGGTACCGCTGGATGATTGCATTCGTCCATTCCATTCGTACGCCTCCGATGTGACCTGTCTATTTCTATTTAATCTTCTTGGCGCATTCAATTACATCAATTTATATTATTTTATTTTAAACAAGTATTGTTATTAAGAAAATATTAATTTTATCAAGTCAGAAATAACGCGCAAGTCACGTAGTCAATCTTTACAGTGCTATCACACACGCGTATGTCAAGAATAATAAATTAAGTAGGTAAAGCAATAGCCGAAAAAATTGGCCGTAACTCCGGAAATGACGTATAACGAATATTATTTAATTTTGATAACAGACAGTCGGCCGTATTATGAAATAAGCAATATAGGTATTTCTGTATCTTGACAGTTATTGTAGGTATAACATTTTAATGCCGCCAATTTTGACGTTTTATGTTTGACAGGTTTGAAATTAATGAATTTAATTATTCAGAAAGCTCTAAAACGTAAACAAACTATAAGTCATTCACAATTATGAATTTCAAAAACTTGAAAATTGGCGGCATTACAATGATATACAATAACCGTCAAGATACAGAAATAGCAATATTTCTTATTTAAAAATACGGCTGAGTGTGTCGTTGTTTTACATTTAATGCGAATTTAACGTATTGATAATAATTTTATTATTAAAACATTTTTTTTAATTCCTAAATTGCTTGGTAGTTATCCATTATATTATTAATATAATAAAATACACTGATAAATTTTAAACTAAATTTATTTTCTTCGCCTACTAGTTTCAGCTGATGAAGGGCATCGACTGAGGCATTATTATTATTTGTATTATTATTATTATTATTATTATTATTACTATTATTATTATTATTATTATTATTAAGATGCGATGAGTTAGGTAATATTATTTATTTCCCTATTCTCATGACAATTGAACATTATGTATAAGTCTTTTCATATAAGCTTGCAATTGCGTTAGTGTGGGTACAGTGCGTAATACTGTTTCGTTTTTTTAAGTTTACGGATACGCTCCTCTCGTATCCGTAAACTTAACACAACGAAACAATGCGCGTATTACGCACTGTGCCCACACTAACTCAATTGCAAACTTATATGAAAACACCTATACGTGCTGTTATATTGCAGTAATAAAAAAATATATTTACACTTGCAACAGATTTCTCAATAGCCGACTGCAGATGCCACGAGTAAAAATTGTTAAATTAATTAATAATAAATAAATAAATTAAAAAAAAAAAAAAAAAAAAAAAAAAAAAAAAAAAAAAAAAAAAAAAAAAAAAAAAATTCGACTTGTGCCTACTGGATAACCTCAAGTTATAATATAAGGCTAACTTAACAAAAAAATATAACTCATTATTTTTATCGCGAGGTAAAGGAAACAAAGCTAAAAACACCATCCTGAGAATTATTGAAAAAAAATTTGCATCAAAATAATTCCAGTTGTATAACTCATCATCAATGAGAACGTGATCATTAAACCGGCATTGCATTAGAGAATAATGTGTTCATTCGTGTTTCATCTTTGAGTTTTATAAGTTTGGAGGTTAAACAAGGTAATATTTCTTTAATAATGATTCCACTATTATTATCTTGGATGTATTTCAGCGAGCTGAATTAAGAATTCACTGCTTGCAGTTTCTTATTACGTGATGATTTTCCTACGTAATTAAATGTAGCCATTATATTATCCGCCGCCACAAATTCGAAATTTTAATTTTATTTTATTTACTTCAAATGAATAACTAAATTAAAATTGTTGATCAAGTAGCAGAATATGGCTGGTAACTCCGGTTTTTTCAAGGGCAACTGTAAAAACTGTTTTAATAATCAACTATACTGGTACCATACTGGCTCCATACTCTCCGCCCGTGGAAATTACGTTAACGTAAAATCGGTGACGTCGCGCTCGTGTTTTTTAATGCAACGCGCCACATTCGACGGATTGTCCGCACGTATGTTTGTTCTCCGCGCGGTCCGCCGCGGAATATTGTACGTGACTGCTAAATTCGGTTGCGGATTTGACGCGACGTCAAAGACGCCATGGAAGAAACGCGTAGTGTGGCGCCGGCCTTAGTGTAAAATAGTTTTTACACATAAAGCTGAGAAATTTCCGTCGCACATTTTGATATTATTATGACGCCTTAACACTCCCATTCCGAAACGGGGTTACAACTTAACCCCAATTATCTTATTTTTAAAACAATTTAATAATTATTAATGATATTGAGCTAATTGGTAATGGTATTCTTTATAATCTTCATAAATATCCCAAAGAATACAATACTACTCAAAGAAAATAAAATAATAATGTGTGATAAGACAGTCAAAAGTAAAAAATATATATATTTTTCCGTAGACAATTGTCAATATTCTATACGGTACGCATACTTAATTCTGCTTTCACTGCTTCTGTCGGTCAGATGTCAAAATACTACGGTTTCCTATTGAAATGTCGAAAAATTGAGCAGGATCTTGTTCGCATTGTATAAAAAATGTAATTAAATATATTATAGAACATTTTCAAGCCATTATAGGTACTTCATTAAAACGCAAATTTGACTGGGGTCACTTTTTTACCCCACTCCGGCCCCGATCCTATTTTCGATCTTCCGAAACCCGAAAGTTAACTATGGATAACACTAGTTTACTCAAACCATAAATAAGAGGAAAACATAAAGCATACAGGAGCTTAAAGGTACTGATACTCATGCTTATTATGAAAATGTCACTAAATAGCAATGGCTTCTTGAGCCATTGCTATTGAGTACAATAGAGGTCGACAGTGTGCAATATGTACTAGTTACGTCGGCGGATTTTACTGCGACTTTGGCGCCCTGTTCTAACGACACTGATTCAACCCTTGAGAGAAGTCGCAGTAAAATCCGCCGACGTAACTAGTACATATTGCACACTGGCAACCTCTATTGTAGAAGAAAAGAACCCTCCACAACAAAGTGCATACAATTTACGCCCTAGAAAGCAGCGCCTTTAATCAGTCCGACCTCCACCTCTGAGGGTAAAGGTCGTCCTCCTGATGACGTTGGATAAGTATCCAACGAAACGTCGAGATTCGCTTCTCCGTAATACATACGGTGCGTATAAAATATCCGGAATTCTGTGGAAATGAAAGAAGATAATTCTATCTTTATATTCATCTTTCACAATAACTCATCTTTACGTTAATGTTATTGTGAAATCCTCAAGGGAACTAATTATCCTCTAACAAAAAGATACTCAAATACAAGTGAATCGTTCGATTTCAATGCATACCATACAACTAATCCAACTCTGCCCATCAAGGTGTATGCAAAATAAATCTACAATAAAATTCCACAACCTGCTAAAATACAATTTTGTAAATATTAGTATTTTCAAATTAAAATAAATTTTTAATTGGCAAAGTACTGGAAATTTTTTTGACTATATATCTGATGAAATATAATATATTGAGTAGGTATTGTTTTATAGTGTGCATTTCGATAAAGCTTGGAAAACACTAAGACCAGAAATAAAATACAATAAATAATCAGTTATGGGTATTTATATGATTGTTGTATTTACATTCGGTGTGGAAAAAATTTCAAATGTACCTACATTATAATTTATCGCTACTCTCAGTGTGTCCCAAAAGTAGAAGACACTATTCGAGACATAAAATGAAAATTAATTTCATAACCACACCCAAACTACTTCACTCAATTTATGTTCCTGTCCTTCGTTCCTTTATCCTAATCCTACGTCCCACTTTACCCTCCCCACCCATATTTTGTAACCAAAAATTATCTTATATTGTCACACTTTGCTCATATCAATAGTCACTACGTATACTGTCGAATGCAAAAATTCTTTTTTGGTTTTACTATCTTAAACCATCCAGTTTAGAAAAAAGCAAATACAGTAAAAGCTCGTTAATACAAACAACTATAATTCGAAATTCGGTATAATTCGAAAAATTTAATGATATTTTATCCCCCTGAAATGAATTTTAATACAAAATGCTTCCTATAATTCGAAAAAATGGCTAATTCCAAATACGAAAAAAATTTCAGACAAAATTATGAAATTTGACACAAAAGTCATTTGTGTAAATGTTAACATTTTCTCACCATTTGCTAGTGTTTTTATACCTGCGCTGACGGAAATGACCGCTCACAGGCCTTTGATCATCTATATGACAGTAATAAAAGTCATAAAACATCCCCAACTGGCCGGTGGCCGCGCGCACAGGGTAAGGCTGTTTAAGGGTACGCGCGCACTAGCGTTTTTTCGCAGTGTTGTAACAAAGGCTTTTGAATCGTAGTGCGCGCACTTAGCGGCAAAATAAGGCAGCGGCGAAAAATCGGTGAAATGTTACAACTCTCTTGCGGCGCGGCGGTCAGCGGCAAAAAACGCATATTTTTAAAGTCATGACCGCGCGCGCTACGCGCTGTTTCGCTGTACCATATATTTTATGTGAAAGAACAATGGGCTACAAGCAATAATTCTGCTGATATAGATGAAGATTTTAATATTGAAATGCTAATTACGAAAGTTGAAAGAAGACCACCATTGTATGATATCACTTCAAAAGAATATAGTGATAGAAACATTAAACATTTCTGAATGGAGTATTTTTATATGTGATAGAAGGTCCAACTAGTTTTAAAAGTTCATAAAAACATTCTTTATTCATTCGATAATATTGGAAGAATTTTTCGTTAAATTCACCAAATATTTTAAAGAACTGCCGGTAAATGATCAGCGGCATTATGCCGTAGTGCGTGTGCCTGCTGTTTTCGCCGCGCGGCGAAAAAACGCTAGTGCGCGCGTACCCTTATGACTGCTGTTTTATGATATCCCGCCAAAAGACGAGATTAGTTGAAGTTTTGTCGCCAGTTTTGGAGTTTTAAATTGTTACATCTTTGTGTTTTATTAAGATTGAAAATATATCGCGTGAAAACATTATGTCATTGACTTTTTTTTGTGCTTTTATCTGTGATTTCCGTGAAAACTTTCGATATTTTAGTCTCTTCATTTACGATTTTAATATATTTTTTGTTATTTGATAAGTGTGAAGAATATTAGACATTTTATTACGTTCACGTGTTAGATTTTAGTTATTTTCGCATTTTATTTTGACAGTGTTTCGTTTCAAATTAAAATGGCGTCAGTTCGCAGCGCGTACAAAACTTTAACTATTTCTATGAAAATGAATTTGATTAAAGACGTGGACAGAAAAATTGAGAAATAAGGGCAAGATTGCGTAAAATATGGTATCTCCAATTCGACTGTTTCAACAATTCTAAAATATCGCACCAAAATTGAAAAGCGCAGTGAAGTGATGTACAATATTTGCTGTTTTCATTTTTTCTGTTTTAAAATTGAATTGATGTCTCAAGATCACATATCAAAGTAAATTATTTTAATTTTATTGAAACAACTGACAAAAATGAATGCAATATTGGCCAAATAAATGTGTATAAAAATACATGTTAAAAAATGCATTTGTTTGTACACTTGGAAATGTTTAGAAAGTGTGTTGATGGTTTAAAAACTTCCTACTAATTCTACTTCCCTAATTCGAAATTCGAATTTTTTTGTTGAATTTCGGTCCCCTGAATTTCGTATTAAAGAGCTTTTACTGTATCAAAGAAAAAAACAAAAGTTTTTTTAACATTATCCGAATGTATAGAGTAAATTGTAGTATTACGATAGTAAAACGAAAATCCAATTTCTGCAGATTCGATAGTACACGTAGAGGCCGTTGATATCATTAACAATCATCAGTCGAAAGTTCATAATTGTCATAGTTTACTATTTTTTTTATCATATGTATGCTGTTTTTAAGATTTGCTTTCCACAGATCAACTTTCCTAAAGATAAATAAATAAAATAATTATAGAAAGAATTAACCGTTTATTGGCAAACAAGAAAATATTTAAAAAATATAATAAATATAAGTACGTCATAAAAATGTTATTTGATTAACTGTTTATTTTTTTCAGGTGTTTGTATACACAAAGAATGTCTACAATCGCATCAAGGAGCGCTTAAAATCAAAAGGCGTAATCGACATGTCATCCTTAGAGTTGGGAAACTACTTCTCCCCGTGGTACGCCGAACACATTGGCCATATACGCGTCGCCAGCGGCAACAGAACGGTCGACGCTTGGGCCTCGAAGAAGCTGAGGGTCCACTACTATATATTTACTTACCCCAGCCTCTTAAAGCTGCATGGGGATGCCTCCCTGCTGAAGTCGTTGGACGGACTCCTCGGAAATGAAGCTATGCTTCAACTGCATCTAAAGACATTATCGCCAGTATTCAAGCAACCAGCGAAGAAGTTTTGGTTTGAGGAGATGATAGACAATTATCTCAAATTGTGGGAAAATAATATGTGATACAAAATGCAACATTAAAACTAATCTAAATGTGATGTGTTCATGAATTATTGTGAAGTGTTGTTAGTCAATTGAAAAGTAATTTATTTACTTTAAAAACCATTATTGTGAATGCCAAATTACACACTTATGTGTAAATTATCTTTAAATTATTAGTACATTAGTTTATATGTTTTTTTAGTTTGTTGCATAGCTTTGCACAAGTTTTGAATATTAAATTATTGACGGTTCTTAGCTCTTATAAAAGAGTTTCAGCTTGTTAGGGTCACCACCGTTCATTTAAAAAAAATCTAATTTAAAATTGAAGTATTGTTCGCTTACCATTAACATGACGATAAAAATTGGGCCCAAATATAAATGGTAAAAAGGGTCTCCTGTATACATTACATAACTATACTAAGTACTTTGTGATAAAAATATTGAAATATAATTGATATCTTGTCTGTGTATAGGGAAAAAATATATACTCGCAATTGAAAAGAATCCTCGTTCTGCCATGCGACCATGTTTTGATCCCTAACACAAAATATTAGCAGGGTACTTATGTACAATATTATATATAACTAGCCGTAAACCCCTGAAAAATCACGGGACATAATGATAATTAATAACGACCCTTGCGTGTTACTTGAGCCGCATGCTAATTGCGTGACATACCTACTCTAATTATCTAAAGTTGTAATTCCAGCAAGTTATGGATGTTACGGACCGACGGACATTCGAAATTAGGATAGTTAATGTGTACATCGATAATGTTTGCAAGTAGGTACATGTGAGAAATGATTTTTTTTATTTTTTAATTCAATTTCTTACTGTGATGGGTTTTAAAATTAATAAATCTAAGTTAACACTGACAAAAGTATTCGTACAAAAAGTATTGTAGGGTACACATGGATTTTTGGGACGTTCAATTTGGGATCAAGTTTGGGCCCCACATTATTGGCATAGTCACTGACTGGTAAGTACCATAAATAATAGCAATGATACCTAAGTGATCAATTATGAAAACATTTTGATAATTGATTTCCACTAACTATTGTTTGTGCATGAATTAAAAGCTAATGCGTGGGGTTAAATAATTTCAGTTCCCAGGTATAAATGATTTCTTTCAGTAACGTCCTAGAAATTCCATAAATTGGTTAATTTTTCATTAAAATTAACAAATTTTTACAAGTCTTTTAAAGAATATCACTGTGATGTTTTACGATTTATTATTTTCGTATGTTGTTCATGACAATAATTACATAAATTGGAATTTATTAAATATAATATTTATATAAATCATGGTACTAAAATAACTTTAAAAATGTGGGTAGGTATGTAAAACAACTTCAAAATATATGGGTGACCTTTTTCAAAAGAAAATCTAAATTTATTATTATTGTTTGGAGAAATGAGAAAAAATTGTTTATGATATACATGCATACATACTTAGTGAATTCCATGCCTGAGGTAATATTTTTAAATTTATAGCTAATAAATAAACATTTGTATCAAATGAGTAAAATATTATATTTACGTGTCTGAAACTTGTTTCTGTGTCTTTATTTGATATCATTCATAACTAGAAAATAAAATTGCCGTTGTAAGATAGAAATATATTTGTAGCACAAACTATAAATTGAACTAAGAATAAATCTATTTACTTATACAGATACACTTCATCTAAACACAATATATATTATAAGCATTATTTAAACTCAAAATCATATCACTACAAAACTGATTTAATGAATGCTATGTAATATTTTGTGGATTACCTTTTTTGGGGAACGGAATAATATTATAGACTTTTCACATTGGCCAGAAATTTGGTGTATTTAAGAATAAACAAGGGAGACATAATTTTGACTGCTAAAAATGGCAATGACGCAGAGATAATAGATGGATAAAAAACGTTATTATATGTTATTCACAGTACCTACAATTATCAAAGAGTGTCAGTTTCACGGGGTGTGAGTTATAACTCAAATTATAGCTCCTTGAAGATCAGAAACTTTTTTTTTAAATCAAAATACTTTGCTTTGAATATTCAAGCTGTGAAATTCAAGTTGTTACTTATCATATTATATATAAAAATAATGCAGTAGAAACCAATTATTTATTATTAGAATTTTTCTTACATGTGTATAAGAATGACACATGATATAAACACTCAAACTAGGAAAATTACAATCATCTTAAAAGACACTCCAGATAAATTATACAATTATGAATATTATATTTTATATTTTTTTATTATCGTCTGGTTTGAATTCAAATTAATAATAAGTAAACCAATTTCATTTGTATTATAATTTAATCTGAAACTTCTTTATAAACATGCAAGTGACTGAAAATCAAAACCTACCTAACACCATGAACTATTTTTTTAGCAAATTACAGAAAACTGTTTTATCTACATCTTATTTACAAGATGAAAAATATGAAATAAAAACTAATGGAGAAAGACATTTAAAATAAGACATGAACTGCAAGGAAATAAATAGGTATGTATGATCATTGCATTATCGGGGATATAGTAAAATAAAGTATGTAATTTAGTATTGGTAATTTGAGAATGTAAAATATTTTAAAATGTTAATGAAATTTTAATTAAACAATTTAGATATTCATATTTAATTCTAAAGCAGTTTTGATTTGTTTTGAAAATCAAGCTTATTTTTAACAAGCGAAAACTTCAGATTGATACTTGTTATGATATTTAACTAATATTCAAAATATAGGAATGACCTTAGGAAATATATTGACTTTCAAATCTAAAAAAAAAAATGGTGGTTAGATATGTTTTGATACTCAAAGACTCGTGTATAAAATAATTCAGTCTTGTAAAAAAACTTAAATGTTTGACAAACGATTATTAGTCAAATGCTGAAGCAGGCCTACAAATCCAATTTAATGATTTGAAAAATTGTTATGGCAAGTTATATTAAATTGTACCATTGTTTTCTTACCAATGTTTTTGCAATAAATCAGTTTTCCGCTAATAAAAATTATCAAATGGAGCAAGGTTTTCCAACTATGAAAACTCAGTAAATTTAAGTCGTATATACTGTATATATATAATATACATGACAATAAATGTATTATTTCATGACTTAAATTTATAACATGTGCCTATGTATGATGAAATTATTGCCTTGTAACTCGCATAAAGAGGAGTGCAGAACAAACTGGCATTCATTGCCTATTGTATTTTTCAAAAAGACGCAAGAGTAAAGTTTCATCGATGTATACGCACTCCTAGATTAGTAGGTTATAAATAATTTTTTTAGGAAAACTATTATAAAAATGTATTATAAAAAAAAACAAATTAGAGTTCATGATTTGTAAATAAACTAAAATTGTGAAAACATATATGTATTTTGGATGTGTGACTGTGACGTATTTTGTAATTTAAAAGTGAGGAGAAATATAAAAAAAATAATCAAAAATTCCATTTTATTTTAATTTGAAAAACCACATTAAATATTGTTCGTAAAGACAGTTATTTAATATAAAGTGAATTTCATATAAAGAAAGATGTAAATGTGTTATCATTGAATTATCTGATACACAATTATTAAACAATATTATCATAAGTCTAAAATATTACGAGAATTGGGATATGTGCTAAAAACGTGTTACGTGTATTTATTACTACATATATTATTTTGAAATATCCATTGCAGAAAGGAAGGAAGTCAGATAACATTGTTAAGATAATATTATTATATCTAATAATGTTCGCAGATTGGCCTATTATAGTTATCGTATTCCTAAGCATTTTATAAACATGCATTTCAGGCCTGCATGCGATGATTAGAAGTAGTATTATTTTCAATTAAATATAAACACGTGCGAGTTACATTATATTGAGAATTAAAATAAGAGCTTAACAATTTTTCAGAAAAATTAAAAACAATGTATCATTTTCATGAAATATTAACCAAACAGCATTTTTCGAGATCGGACTGCACAGATTTAGAATAATGAAATCTAAAATATTGATAGATGTCAAACTTTTCTATCATGACAAATCTTATTGGTTCAACTTTTGGCAGGTACACTCTCTGGAGTCACAAGGCCTGTTGTACGTTTTACAATACTCGTTAAAACCACTTATTGTCGACATATTCTCATATTATTTCCATATTACAAACTTTGGTTCAATTCACTATCACCATCAATTTCAGTTTCACCAATTTCATCGATTAAATTCATTCACGGCACCGCAAAGAATTATAACAATAATTGCTGGGAATGTCTTATGGGCCACATGATGACATACATTACGCACTTGTTAATTTGGTATTTATAATTATTGAAAATAATTCAATGTCGCCGAGTCATTAAATTGAAGCTAAATACTAAATAATTTAAAAATAAATATTTCATTGAAAACACCATAGTTTTAGCTAAAATTATTACAAAATTTTTTACTTCAGCGACATCTTGCTGTCCCAGTTGAAAACTTTGCATCCGTAGCCGAATTCGCCGACGACATCTGAAGGGTCCAGAAACTGGTCACCCTCCTCGAAAAATGGTGCACTGACTAGCGCGTCTAAATAAATCCCCTGAAAAGCGCACCCACCCTCTTCACAGGCAGACGTGTGTCACAAGCCGAGCATAAAAACTTTCAGACAAAACATTCCATGGAAAAAGACAGTCAAATATCTTGGCCATACCGTGGGTGCTTTTGTGTGTTAGTTCAAGAATATTATTTTTTGGTTGAGGGTGCGGTTTTGTTCAGCATTTTTCAGTTTATTATTCCTTTAAAGAAGTAACTCAAATGAAGTGTGAAATGGGTTGTGATTGACTTGGGATGAAAATCATGAATTTGAGAGTTTAAATTCATTACGTAAATTCATTAGCGTGGATCTCAAGTCATCGGTGTAGCATCCCGAAATTTAAAAATGTGTTAATAATTAGTGCATGGAGCCAAAGACAGTGAGAAATAGTGCAGAAACCATTTATTTTAAATTTGCCTATGAGATAACCCATAATTCTTGTGAAATTTGTAACTTCAGGCGCTGATTTCTCAAAACAATACTTTTTTGGCTTGATGCATTGCTGTGCTCATAGTGTGATATGATCGATGCTTGTATACACTACAGAATCGACGGTTGGGACTGAGGTCATGGTGGGGCCCGGTTGGCGACAGTTTGGGGGTAGATTGGTGTTGGGACAGGGGTTATTGTTTTGTCAATTTAATGCACGTTATACAAAAAATGTCTCTCTGGGGGGGGGGGAAGAAATGGCAAATGTAGTCAAAAGGATCCTTAAACCTGCCGACGACAGGTCGTAAGCCCGGCGGGCTCGGATTTGAGGACTCTCTGATCCCTCTCCAGTGAGGCCGTGGAGGCTTACTTTCACAAATTCTACTAGCCAAAACTCTAAAACACCAACATATAACAAAAAATAAAAGTTAAGTTGTAAGCCAAAATTGTCATGAGCAGGCGCAGATTGTAAAAGGTAAAACGATGTCCGACACACTCCCTTATTTGCATCACTGAATAAGAAGCGGTGGTGGGGAGAGGGGTAAGAGCGTGCAAGGGTTGTGGGGGAAGAACAGAGGAAGAATGTATGCGACGGTCAACATTCTAGAATTGCAGAATTTTCATGTGCATGCAAATAATCGTTGATGTTGTGAAATTTAGAATGCCGCACCAGCCGGAGGGTTGGCAAATTTATTTTGTCAAAACTTCTTAAAATAATTTATTTGCAGTTCAATCCCCTACTTTTTTTAATAATTGAAACACGAAAATTAAATAAGTTTTCATTTAATCACCGTCACTGAACACAAACTGGTTGAAATATCGACCACTCAGATTTAGGTTGATAGTTCATATCGCACCATGAATACTTTAGTGTATAAGTCAAAAAGTACAGTTTCAAGATATGTATCAACATTTGAAGTTACAAATATCGCACACAAAATACATAAAATAAATTATTTTTCATTGTTTTTTACTTAATACATAAATGTACTAACATATTTTTTCAATTTCGGGTGCTACAATAATGATTTTTGCATTAAAATACTCAAATTAATTTTTTTCATCCTAACTCATATTATCCTAATTTATTTGCATGTATGTATCTATCCAGCAATTGTATGCAAGCTATCAAATGTCTATTCTTGCCCAATAAATGCCGATTTATCGGCAATGAAAATTTTGCTTTATTTAAATTACTTTGTTAAAGGAATAAACAAACTAAAAAATGCTGAATTAAACTAAAAAATGATATTTTTTGAATTAATACACTAAAATACTAATGGTACATATACTACTTATAGTATTGCCAACCTCAATTAAGCAAGACGTTCTCAAGAATGTTCATTGGTTGTTTCGTCAAACATTCAACAACGTAAAGTTTGCTACGAATCACATATATCCATTTTTTTTATATGCATTTTTGAATTTCGTTAGGATTAAAGGATAGGATGAAAAATAAATGTAACTGGGTCACACAAATTTGGTCATTTTTATTGTTTATTTTGTCACTAAGATAACATGAAATAAGACACAATCAGCAAATTTAAGCAATCAGATTTGATAGACTGCTTAAAACGCTGAAACAGGGTAAAGTTTTATTTATACACTTTGATAAAACCACAAATCTATATCACATATACAGACTGTACAGCTAATATTTATAATCATTATGAAGATCCATTCGTTACTTTTATTAATTATAAGAGATGCTTAACTGTTCTATATATGTAATTTTACATCACAATAGTATATTGATAGCAAACAATCACAAACTCAAATTAAATGGCAATGATAATTCAAGAAAACAGAAGCCATTCAAAATACAGGTTTTTTTAGAGGCATAGAACTTCGTGTGTCAGCCGAACGTAACGCGGAATATACCCTGTCTGCCGCGCGATTTTGTGCACGATTGTGGTTTTTTAGACTCTTTTTTGTGATGTTTATATTCATGTAAAAATCAACAATAATCACTAAAAAGTTGTGGCTTCTGATTTCTCAATATACAGACTTCAATAATTACTTATACATATTTCAATAATTACTTTTCATTAATTATGAAAATAAGTAACGAAATTTACTGTCAGAAATGTACGCACATGTTTATCGAATAAAACCGTGGAAGCAATAACACTAAAGATATTGTATTTCAATATTTTCGTTCTAAATATATCAAAGAATACAAAAATTCTTAATTTTAACACTTTTTTAATTAAAAAACACTTTTTTTAACAGATAAATAACACAATTAATGCGCGGTTTGAAGACGACATTTGGAATGATATTTTGTCCGGTTTGCGCGGTTTTTCTTGACAAATAGAACTTGTTCATTCATTCAAAAACTTGAGATACAACAAAGAGTAAGCTTTAAAAACTCATAAACGCAGGTATAATAGGCCAAATTCGCATACCTGTCTAGGGAGGGCAGATCTGCAGTTTGGCACACAGAGGGTACAAAAGTTTTCGCGCAGATCTGCGGTTTAGCACGCAACCGGTTAAAATGAAATAAAACATAAAAATTATGGTAGTGGCCATGACTTTATTGAAAAGATTTTTTTGCAATTAGTGTTTAAATACTATTTGAAACCCAAACTGAATACAAATCAGCTGTCAAATTGGCTGTCGCTGATAAAAGTGTTGCCAATTCGAAAAACAATAAAGTAATTCTTTCCAATAAGCCAATGGCCATTACCAAGATTTTTATGTTTTATTCCATTTTAAAGTTCTCTTTTAAAAATCTCTTAAACAATGCCCTATATGTATAAACATACCAATTTGGAAAAAAGTCAGCACATAATTATTTTATATTTGCTCCCATTAATGTAAAAAAATGTAAAATAAGAAATATATGTTGCATCTCTCAAGAGGTATACATTTTCTATTTAAGAAAGACAATCAAATTAGTAAGTGTAAGCCGTGCGTACGAGGCACATGGTTTTGTCGTGTTGGTGTTTATACCAGTAAACACCAACGCAACAAATAATGTGCATCGTAGACACGGCTTACACATAATAATTCATTTGTCTTTCGTAATTGGTAAGAGGTCTACAAAGGGTCATCTAGAGCAAAAAAAGAAGTCATAAATGTTACTTGTCATTTTGTGGTTTTAAAGTGAAGGCCACTTTAACATTTGGAATGTTCAATTACAAGGACCTCGCTGCAAAGACAGTTACCGAATAAAATTAAAAATAAATGACAATTCATATAAACAAAACACAATCCTTGTTTACTCACAATCATATTAACATAAACTTTTTACATAAATGTTTTGATAGCTATTGTGTACCTAAATAATATTGAACTTTTCATTGATTATGGAGTGTTGGAACCACAGAACATAGAATTGGTTGGAATCAATCTTTCCACAATAATAATAACATGTGACAGAATAGGTGGTTTAATTTAAAGAAGTTCACATCCCTCGGCCTACTTTTGAATATGTATTTGGATCACATTTTATGGATATTCTACTACATACATTTATTAAATTTTTTATACTGTACAACAGTAAAAAAAATAACAGTTTTGTGTGGCAATAGTTTTATCATTAAATTAATTAATTAAGGGATTACATCATACAGGGAGAATAAAATGTGGGTGATTCTTAAAAAGGTGGTGATGAATTTTCTTAATTATTAAACTATTACATATTTTCTTGAAATATTTTTGAAAAAAAAAACAAAATTAATGGCTGCTTTATGTCTTTTTCTGTAGAACTCCTCCGTGACTGACATGAAACATTCCCCGGTGTATGTTCGTTTTAGACAGACAAGAAGATCATGTACTTATCAAGAAATAAAATATCTACAATGTAGCATATCCGATTTGGAAAGGTTTTTTGTAAAATTGAGAGCAATTAAAAGAAAAAAAAAAATCTTAAAAAAGTTTTTAAACGATTGTTTTTAAAGCCTCTGGGGCCAGGCCGCACCCGTGCGGCGGGGCGAGACTGTCCCCAGGGGCTAGGGCGCACCCGTGCGTCCAGAACGTAATTAATTATTTCTTGACGGCCGCGTATCTAATTTGAAAAATGTGATTTTTTCCCAGTAGAGAAATCCTGTGGTGACCTGTCGTTCCATTTTCAACACAAAAACATCACTGATTATATTTTAAATCAACAATCAAAACAAAAGTTTTTCTGCCGTCAAAATTGTATAGAATAGTTGTAGATGTCGCCCCAAACGCGTGTTGCGCAATCGAAATTCAAATATTCCGTCGTCAAGGTCACGCGGAATGTGCGCAGGAAATACGATTTATTTTTTTTCGATTTTCGATTTATTTGTACACGTATACACAAATATATACGATATGTTTTGCGATGTTTGTCAGTTTTTGTTGGTTTATGATTCAATTGAATACTTACAGTGATTTATTAACAAAAATACACGCAATTTTGTTGCGTTTATTTGAAATATGTGTGTGTGTGAAAGTGTATCATATTTATGTGTTATGAGTGAGATGTCCCGTCGTGTGCCGTGCCGTGCAACAAAATATACCACACAGAAGAAGATTATTAGATAGGCATCAAATTATAATAGTAGTGTTGTCTCTAATAAACAAATAAAAAATAATTATTGTTTTTCGGAAAATGTTGCGCTGGCAACATTACCGAAATTCAAAAAAAGAATTATTTTTTTACTTAAACGATAAAAAAATCATTGCATTTCGGCACTTACGATAAAATAATATGAATGTGTGTGTGTGTTTTTATTTTAATATACACATGTTTTCATGGTTTTTTCGTAAAAATAAAAATCACAAAAAAACAGAAAATCTCTGGCCTAGACCTATATTTTGAGTGAAATTTTTAGGGTCTTCAACAAGTTAACAAATAGTGTATCGGATTAAAAAATTGGCATGTTTCATTGTCACTACTTAATTTCTAAATAATTACATCATCTTATTTTCTGTCTCGAACACACATGTACCGGGGAAAGTTGCATATCAGCCACGGAAGAGAAGCTCCCTACAAATAGACATTGCATAGACATTTGTTTTTCAACAATTTTCCAATAAAATAATAGTTCAATGTGTACCTTAATAAGTGCCAGTAAGAATAATTAATAACCTCCTTGTAAAAAATCACCCAATTTCTTTCTAAATTTTATGCTACCGGAGTGGTGTAACCCATTGAGAATAATATATTTTAAATACTACCACATGGGGGAGGAGATGTCATCAATTTCATAACTTAAAACATATTTAAAAGGTGAAAATAAATGCAATAAGATTATTACAATTAAAATGTAATAAATTTTAATACAATGATTTTTAGTCTAATAAAAATATTCTAAATTAATATTTTTTAATTACATGTATTATTTTCTAAGCAATTTGATACATGGTGAACGAATGTAAATGATTCAACATTTAAATTATAGCAAATAAAATTAAACAATTAAAAATAAATTGTGCACTTCTAAGAGATTTAAAATAATGAAATTATTAATATATTATTCAACTTATGCATTTAAGATTTTTTAAAGGCATAATTAATATTATCATTAATTAATAAAAAATACAATTACAATTTTTACAGTACCTACTATTATCAACTAAATCATTAAATAGAATGTTTTCTTTAAAAAAAAATAATGCAGATACATACCAAGCTAGCATTATTAGGTAAACAAATAATTACAAAATATTCAAATTAACTGTTTAAGATAATTAATTGAGACTAATGATAAAGCAGCACCATTGTAGCATTACTGCCTTCAATTTTAAAAATATAAGTCTTTTTTAGATCAAAGCGTTAAAAAACTTTGCAGTTTTTCATTATGTTATTCTAGAAATATCACAAGTTATGAATTCGTTAAGAGACCTTGTAGTAACTGGTTATTTTAGTTCCGGCCATTTGATCCTTTCCGATTTTCTTCCCGTTTACCACCATCACCATGGGGTTATCCACTCGTATGCACTTAAACATATATTGCTGAAAAATAATGTATATATATTAGGTACTAACACATTTGGAAATAAAAGAAAACAACAAAGATGAGCATGCGTAATACAATACATGTAATAACATGAATTAGTGATGGTTAAATCATTGTTTTAACTTGGTTATTTTCGATACAGTTATTTAGGATTTGTATCTGATTGTATCGATGATTGGCTAACTAAGATATAATTGATGTCTAATATCGATGGTTACCGGTCGAATTGCAAAAACTTAGTTGCCAATCATCGACGCAATCAGATACAAATCTCAAATAACGGTTAGTGTGTCACCGGTTAAAATACCATCATTGACATAAATCTTTGAGATTTGTCAACTTTAAATTAAATCTACCCAGTTTTTTCATTTTTAATTAATCACGACATTCTTATGAAAGAACTCAATACCTTTAGATTGTCAGATAGAAGGAAATTAATAGACTTAATATTCCTGTTCAAAATTACCATGAGCAAAAATAATGCAGTTGGCAATGAAGGTCTTTATATTGCTGGAACAAAACTAGAGAAGATAAAGTATTGTATACTTATGCTGCAATTTAAATCAGAGATGAGAAATCAAAAGCTCGCGCAACCTGTATCTGCATGAAGAAGATATTCTGCAGTCATGACCTCAACCTTAGATTACGAATGCGAATGATCAGATGTCACTTGAAGTATTCGAGATGTGGATCTACAGTAGAATACTCAATATAAGCTGGATGGACAGAGTTATGAATGAAGATGTTATGGTTCAGATGAATGAAGAAAAATAAGTTACTAAAACAATGAAAATCCGAAAACTTCAATATCTTGTACATGCGATGAGGCATCCAGAGAAGTACGAAATCTCATAATGCAGGGAAAGATTTTCGGAAATCAGTGCCCTGGAAGAAAAACCTAAGACGGCTGTTTGGTTAATCTACTATAGAGCTGTTTTGAGCCGCAGTAAACAAAGTTCTAAAAGTTAACAAAGCCAACGTCTGTTGTACGGATAGGGCACTAAAAAAAGAAAAAAAAAAAGAAGAGATCTCATAATGCAGGAAAAGATTTTCGGAAATCAGGGCCCTGGAAGAAAAACCTGAGACAGCTGTTTGATCAATCTACTACAGAGCTGTTTTGAGCCGCAGTAAACAAAGTTCTCAAAGCCAACAAAGCCAACGTCAGTTGAACGGATAGGGCACTAAAAGAAGAAAAATTAGCAATTCTTAAATTGATAGCCCTGATCTTTTCTCTAATGTAATCAGTTTCATCAAGATGGGGCGCTTGAAATGGGCTAGTCACGTGATCACAATGGACGACGAAAACCGAGTAAAACACCTCACATTCTCCACATGACAAGAACCAAGAAGACCAGGAAGGCCCAAACTGTAATGGATAGACTCTGTCAGCGCTGATATATCCATATTACAAATAACAAACTGGAACATAAAAGCAACAGACAGACAAGAATGGAAGGAACTCCTGGATTAAGCAGGGTTGTTGTAGGTGAAGAAATAAAAGACAGATGAAAGTGGTCCAATAGGCTCTTAAAGCACACTTCAAGAGTACTGAATTGCTCGCCGTTATGAAACCGTTTATAAAGAAAAATTACAATATCCCTTCCAATTCGCTTTTGTGGAGCTATCCACCAATCGCAAACCTCTTTCTTACTATCCCAGCGTGATAGTAAGAAAGAGTGCGTGAACGCCATCTTTTGATGATTTCTGGTACTAATCATTCGGGCCGTTCGACTGCCGAGGTCAGCAGAAAGCACTTTGCTCTGACATTTAAATTCATAAAAATGGTTTCATCATCCCTTAGAGATTTGAATTGTGTTCATTTATACAATACTAACCTTGCTGATAATTTAACATAGTTTTTGAGACCCGCAACAGAATTATTACTAGTTATGTGCTGAGTGCAATGGCCATTTACATCAAATTCCATAAAAAGTTTACAAGTATTTACACAAATCTTTGATAAATCAAAATTACATCAGTAATAATCAATTTAAGGGGGGGGGTAAGTTTAACTTTTTTTTTTTGCATTTTATTTTTAATTGTTTAAATGAATGTATAACATCGTAAGAATATTGTGTCAAAATTTCAAGTCAATCGGAGCAAAATTGACGAAATTATGAACATTTGAGCGATACTCAGACTGATTTTCTATACCTGCTCGGGCAGCTAAGAGACGCGCTCACCTGGGGACTACCGGACGTGCTATTTGCATTGGAAGAGTTTTGCGTAGACAAGGACAAACAGATAGATGCTGATGATGAAAGCTCTTTGCCGTGTGAACATGGCATCGACGATTATGTATAAGTATAAAATAAGTGTTGAGTTTTATTTTGAATTTTACAATGTGCAAAACTTTAAATCGTTTTCCCCAAATATCACGTTTTCAAAGTCAGTGTCCATCATAACTTCAAAACTACTGCACCGATCCTTTTGAAATTTTGAATACTATTTCTGTACATAATTTACGAGGTAACGCTGTCGAGTTTTTTTCAAATTTGTTATTAATTTTTATTTTTTAATAACAAATTAGTCAATATTTTTCGCAAAAAATCGCTTTTTTCCCTTCAAAGTGTTCTAAAAAATTGAAAAATTGAAATTTCAAAAAACCCTCCCAGCGTTACCTGGGAAAATCTATTATCTAACGAATGAACTTTGATTTTTTGATTTCAGATGATTTAGCACCAAGTTATGATGGACACCGCAATTCTACTTTTTTCCGAGACACGTCCGAATAATTGCTGCCATTGCCGTATTTCTTAATATTTCGTCTTGAAAATTTTACACAATATTCTTCAAATATCATACTTTAATATACTATTGGTTTTAATAAAGAGATTTTAACTGTGTCGTCACAAAAAATTCACAAAAACATGCCTTTTTTTGTACGAATTAACCTTACCCCCCCCCTTAATCAGGCCGCCAGAATTAAATTTGTTCGCTGTTGGAAAAATAAATATACCTTTTCTTTGTGAGTGAAATTTTGATTTGTAACGAATGGTTCAGGAATAGCCACGGAGTCTCCGATTATAACGCCTTTACCATCTGCCAAGTTATACACGGTCACAGCCATACAAGTCCCTTGTGAGTCCACTATACAGAATGTACTGAAACATATTAATAAAAATTATCAATAAACTGGTACATATTAATGAGGTTTTAATCAATTTTGACATAATCATTATGTATATTATTGTAACCAATTTTATAAATTACACAATAATAAATAAATTAATCACTTAATATTATCAGCAAAATTTGATATAATCCATATTTATTTCATATTAATTAGTTGATATTATTAGAAAAAATTAAATAATTAACTATGTATGTATAGTCTGTACACTACTAAATCACTACACTGCATCAAAATAATATTTATATATTTTTTAAATCAAAAGTAATGTGTAACAGTGACGAGCTCAAAATCGACAACTGTAAGTCACTCATTGATATTTCCAAGTCACAATCATTATGAGTATAAGTGATTCCTAATTCCTGTCTGAGTATTTTGCCAACTAAAAAATTTAATTTCTTAAACAATTAAATTATTTTGTGGTTTGTCATACTTATTTTCATACATATTTTTTGTTTGTTTTATTTCATTTTTATTTACTTATGTATGCTAGTACATTGTGAAGAATTGCTTTGTATATTGACAGCCCCTGCGTAAACTCGGACATCTGCCAAAAAAGCATTTTTGACTTTTTGAATCAATAAAATACTCTTCCCCATGACAAATTTTAAATGAAAAAAAAATTCAGAATAAAAAAATGGCATTAAATTGGACAAATTGCTCATTTTGAAGGTAAAGCTAAACTTCAAACAGCTCTCCTGTAAAATTTCTTTTTTGTAGATATCTTAGTTTAGGGACCGTCAATATGTAGCATGGGACTGGAACAGAACGAGCAAATTAAGTGAGGAAGTGTAAAGTCAAGATTCAAATGTACTCCTTACAAAAATTTAAAAAAAAATTCTCAACTGAGATCTCAAAGCCGATTATTTAATCAATTATTTAGGGTAATAGTTAAGCAAAAAGCAAAGATTTTTACGAATATGGCTATTTTAATTGGTGAAAAGTGCTATGTTTTTTTTTTTAATTTTTTCTCTTACTCCTGATTAAACAACCGGCCCTTAGTTTTATAATTTTTTGAAGACGGATAACCATTTCAACTTGTGCCGGAGTATTAAAACCAACTTACAAAGGTACAGTTCTCTCATTTCTAACAGAGCAAACAACCTTTCCAAGAATAACAATCTCTGGATTCATTTCAGTTTTCAATTCACTCAGCAGTGTTAATTGAAGGTTTATACTGTATGATCCACTTATGTATTTCCCGTCAGAATAGGGTCCAAGTTGTTTGGAATTCAATTGCTGTAATGAAAAGGAAAATATTGCCATTAAACTCTAGCAACAGGAATGAACAAATTGTTTGTAATTATTTATTGACGATTTGGAGAATTCTAAATACAGCAGACTCCCAATCATCCGAGATAAATTTGAAATTCTTTGAAAAAATATTTTTTAAGACAAATGTTCCACATTACCATACACATGTTATAAAAGTTATGAACATCAGCTGTCCATCACGTCCGTAAAGTGATCTCTCAAAACAAAAAAAAAGAGTAACTTGTTGGTTTAGTGGTCATGATGTTTACCTTGTGACCTGGTGGTCGGTAGTTCGACAACCATTCCAGGACACGTTCCAAGTTAATCCTATTTTCATAGCACAAACATTTGGCTTGTTTTGAAAATAAAAAAAACCTATTCTTTTAAGTTTATTATTTAGTTTGCTATAGTGCCTTGTTGGGAATAGTTGCGTGTCCAGTTGTCTTGTCACTTCTTTGCAAAAGAGTGCATGATTTAGTCAGCGGTACTTGTCGTCAACTGTCAAGTGCCACAAATTTTATTTTATTTGATAATTTATCCCACATAATATAATTTATGCCACAGAATTTATTTTATTTGATTGTAAAACTCGCAAGGCGATTTTAGCGTTTATTTACTTAAATGTTAATCGTAACAAAAAATCTAACAGAGATAAACTACCTGAATGAGAATTTATCTCTAAGTTTCAAACATTTATAGAAACCAAAAATCTCATGCAGGAGCAAATTAACAACAAAGATGAAACCGGATTGGAAGTGATGAAGAATTTTTCTAATAACAATGGAGTTTTACTTTAACATAAAAACTACGCGACCACCCGCTGCCAGGAAGACACTTGAAATAATTTCTGAGCTTGGCTGGGAAGTTCTACTCAATCCTCCCTACTTACTAGACATTGCGCCTACCGACAACTATTTCAGACATAGGAACATTTCTTGAGAAATAAGGTGCTTAGATATGTAAACCATGTTAAAATGACTATTGAAGATTTTTCCCACACGGATTCATCAAACATAATAATTTTGTTGTCTGTCCCCGTAACTTTGTGTAATGTCTGTAATTTTGTGCGAATTCACAGCTAAAAAAAATAAATTAAACAGTCGGAGATGGGGCTTGAACCTCAGGCCAGCAGACCCGAATTGGCCGCTCAACGCATATTGCTACGGCCACCTCTCCGTGGAGTGCCAAGAAGATACTATAAATATATACTAGGGCTTAGCAAAGTTGTGAACCATCGTTCCGTCTTTGCTGACGGGTTGCAGAAGTAATTTTATAAAACAGGAATATTTTCTCTTCCCACCATTTGGCAACATGTACTCTAGTACATTGTCTACAATGGCGGTAATTATATTACTCACTAAAACACATATATTTAAAAAAAAAAGACTCATTACAAAAAAAAATAAAAAATTTCTGCTATCCTTAATATATACCTGAATCATTTGCTGCAAACGTTTTCCTTTAATCTTCCCTTTCGTCCTAACTAACTCATTCAAGTCTTCTATATAGGTAACCAACTTTTGCATCTCTGTTGAGGGGTCCTCCCATGTGGGATCTAAAGCTGTGGCTTTTGTAAAGGATTCTAAGGCCTCGGAATAATCTTCTTCATACATCAGAGCCTGGAAATATTAAAAACAATAATATCTGATTAACTTTTAAGAAACATTAAAAAAAAAGCACAACTTTTCACACTTTTAATTGATTAAATTATAACGTTTTCAATGCGCATTGCACCATCTTCAGTATTAAAAAATTCAGTAATAAACAAAAGTATTTTTAGACTAGGAGGTATTGACTACATGCTGGGGGGATGTATGGGAGTGGGTTAGGGGAGAAGATTAGGTGGAATGTGGTTGTAGGGCTAATACAGATAGTAAGGTGTTATAGGAGGTGTTTTTATGTTAAGTACATTTTTATTATTATTTATTTCTATATTTTCTAAAATGTCTAATTTTTTTCCCTTTTCTGCACACATTTAGCACTTCTACACTATTGTGAGCGAAACAATGACCTTCTTATCATGCATTACCTGCCATCTCTGAATTGATGTTGAAATGTTCATCTATTTGTGTGTGTATTTTTCTTCCCGTTTGCCCAACATAAGATAATTGGCGGTTCTTACAATTAGCCTTGTAAACTCCACTATTAGCTAGTGGATCTATTCTAGTTTTATTATTTAATATATAGTTTGTAATACATAATATTGTTGGTATAGAATGCCGGTTTGAATTTTTATTTTATTAAATTTTTCTTAAAACTTAATTACAATGAACTTCCACAAAGTTAATCACAAAAATTTTGAAACATTAATAAAATCTGCATACCATATAATTTGTCGTGCATTATTATATGTATATTACATAGAGGAAATTAATACATAAAACTTGAAGAAAATTTTAAAATTTCAGTAGTTTCATCAATATAATTATATACTGTATATGTCAGTGATGAGTAGTAAGGCTTAGACTTAGGTTATACTGTTAACACTAATACAAGAAACAAGATATATATAATTTTTTAACCATTTGAAAAGCCTAATAACTGAAGCAAATTATTATTTTATGTTCAAGAGTAACATTAGAAATAGTTCTTAGGGTTTGCTTTATCTTTTTAAAACAGAAATATTTGGCAAATCAAAACAAAAAACAACAAAAACGCTGACACTTCTGCAAATGAACTTCGTAAATTGCAAATTAAGTATGCCACACATATTATACATTGTCTTTGAATGTGGAGAGCGATCACGATATCAACATACATATTTACTAAGGAAGTAAAAATTGCGAATTAGGAAAAGAGAAAATTATGAAACAGAAAAGATAAGGATTTCATACAACACAGATCGGTAGTGTGAAATTTTCAATTCAGTGGGTAGCAATTGTGGGGCTTGAATAAATGATATATCATAAATACCCAGTAGAGTAGCAAGAAAATAATAATGACCCAGCACAGAACGATGCGAGTGCGATGGCAGCAATAGGCTTAATATCCAATCAAATTTTAAAAAATGTTGTTACACAGTGGCTGTTAGCGTAATTATAATAAATCGTCTGTTCATAACACACTGATTGTTGAATTGTTATTAATTTCCCAAAATTTTTACTGACGCGCAACTTTTTTACATGTAAAATGTGCACGCTCTTAGCATATTCAAATTGAAATACTTAAGTCAGTACCAATGTGCAGCTTGAAGCTTGCTCCACAAAAAATATATAAGAATATGCACAAATTACTCCTTTTAGGAAGGACACAAAATAATAAATAAATATGTACTCACAACTGCCCGGTTATAATGCAAATCGGACTGGCCCCTGGCGATAGGATCTGTAAGAGCTTGCTTATAGGAGCTCATGCACAGCTTAAGGATGGCAGGATCTTGGGCTATAACGAAGAAGGAGCAAAGGTACGCGTTTCCGAGGATGCACCAGGACACTCCATCTTTAGGATCCAATTGCACAGCTTCTTTGGCAAGTTCAACACTCTTTTCTATATTCTTATGTCTTTCTTGCCATGTTGAAGAGACATCTTGGCGTAGCACTATAGACATGTTTCTTAGTGATATTTTATTTCTTCTCTGCAAAACACAATAACAGTAAAATATATGTAATAATATAATGACGTTGTTTACAGGAAAATTGGTCACCCACCCGTTGCTCACCCACAATTGCTCACCACCAGATAACCTAACCTTATCTAACCTAACCTAACCTAACCATTATAAATACTTTTAACTGACGACAATTGTTTGTAAATAATAATTGAAAATATATGTATGTTTTTCTTAATCTATATTCATGTAAAAAAAGAACTAAAACATCCTTTTGCGCAACTGACGAGCAACATTAGTGGCAAACAATTGTGTAATTTGATATGCAAGTTTTCGGGCGAACAATGCCGAAGTTTCCTATTTTTTTTCAATGAATGGAAATAAAAATTTGAGTTAAATTTAACAAAAATCTGAATGTAAAATTAAGATATCTCAAAAACTAACAAGTTATAGAATTTTAAATTTGCTAAAAATGTCCTTAGGTTTTCACGGCCGTTCAGAATCTTTTGTGTATAGTTTTCTGGGATATTTTGCCGTGTGTGTGTGACCTCTCTGGCCAACGTTTCGGATCCCATTGCAGGGTCCATCATCAGGGCTGATGATGGACCACACACGGCAAAATATCCCAGAAAACTATACACAAAAGATTTTAAATTTGCGTTTTGCACAAATAATTTTGTTCTGTCGGGAGTAGTCGCGTGACGTCAGCTCTCGTACTCGGTGTATTTTGCAACTCGCGCTCTGGCGCCCGGATATGCGGACTTCAGGCAAGTTGGAGGTCAATCATTCTGCGCCAAAATACACTAAATTTAATATTCTTTTTCTCTGTTATTTATTGAGAGATTTCAACAATTTTTTCACCGGTTTATTAATTTTGATTTATATTTTAATTCCATAAAGTTAAATATAGTATTATCAACATCATGAAACATAATACACCCTTAACCTCCAAACTGGTGTTCTCGTATGCTGAAACAGATTGGGTACCTTTCATATTGGTTTGTTGTTTAGATGTATCCCTTAAGCAAAACTCTGGACATCCGGAGGACATTTACATGCAAAAAAAAACTCAGTACCATTCTGACAGTTGTGCAACAAATCTACTCTTTTAGAAATTTTCAAAATCTTTCTACAAACTTATTTAAATACAAAAAAAAGATACAATACATTATAAATGCTTTTCATCTCGCAGATCAAGACAAGTTTACTATGTCAAAATATGGTGAGTCACGATGAAATAAGCAACTTACGTGGGGCAGAGCGCCATTGAAACAATTTTTAGCTTCCGGAAGATTATTATCCTTCCAATAGCACTCTCCTAATTCATTCCAGGCATCGACTAAGTTAGGATCCAGCTTGACTGCTTTGCTAAGGGCTTGAACTGCTTTGAGGTCATATTTAGGCAGAATATTCAGTGCCTTTCCTTTCAGATATAGAAAGTGAGCTTTGATGAGGTCACTTATGGATGTTTCTGGAATGGAAATAATATGAATCAAAGGCTAGGAAAGAATTTTGAAATCTACACTTCAATTAATTTACCAAGGTACGTAAAGTTACAATTTATTTGGCAAACAAAAACAAAAAATATTTATAAAAATTATCGCCTATAATAAAATGATCGAATATTACGAGTTACATCTTTTCTCGTTGATTTAAATAACCAAATATCTATTAACATGTTCTGAAAATAAGGCTGGCGCCACACTAGGCGTATATTACGCCGCGTGTTTGATGCCGCTACATTTCTTTCCATACTTTCTTTCTGACTTCACACAAACTGGCTTACTCTCAAAATAGGAAGACCACTATAATGCCGATTGTTACCCAAAAAATAAAAGATATTTCAATATTTCTATCTATAATTGTAATTAAAATATTGGTTTTAATTAATATAATATTTGAACTTTTTAGATTAATAAATTAGTAGTAATTTGAAAATAGTAAGAATATTGATGCAATATATATTCTGTGTTCACATCTCAATTTTAAAAAAAAGATATCGCTACCAAATAGTGGGCATTGCTGCTTTTGCTGTTTACATAATTATATATTGCTGTCTTTGCTATAATGTTTCAGTTGGAAATTGATATCAACTCTCACTAGTGTGAAGCGGCCCCTTTGTCACGTGACATATCATAAACTGGTTAAAGTGAATATTGCTGCCTTTGCTTTTTACACTGCAAGGATATTGCTATCTTTGCTTTTAATAGCTGTGTGGAAGCAAGATTTTGAAAGGGATATATCTATATTTCCTATAAAATCTCAAATTCAGTACATTCTAAATTAGTAATCCACATTGACTGCATTCGAAACATTTCATAATTTTTTTTTGACACTGCTGGCTTTGATTTTATACCCCTCACATAATTTTGACCAAATTAAATTTTTTCCCAGCGCAAGTCATAATTTGGGATAAGTGCACAATGTAGATTGTAGATATACAAATGTAGATGTACAATTAAAAATAGCTCCCAACGCCACATTGTGGACTGCACCCCATAATTTTTCCAGACATTCATATTTGTAATTTAAATAATTAACTGACCAACTTATTAACCTTCATGCCATTTCTCCACATTGCTGTTATATCAAAAGGTAGGCAGAGAAGAAAGAACAGCACACTTATCTTTCCTGGCACACCATTTTGACCTCGTCCACATCCGTACATCTTGTCATACACTCTCGGGTTATTGATGCTTTTAACGGGGCCGTTCTTCAATATTTGTTTTATCCAATAATGCCAGGTTTTTCACGGATACCCTCTGTTCCTGCTGCCTTCAACACTCGCCTCATATATTTCCTTTACCATCCCCCCTCGCCCATATGTTACACATGGAAAAACCTTCTGGGCAATCGTTTCTTTATTATTTCTTCATAATCCTAATTAAAAATCTATCAAATTATTTATCTTTTATCATTTTATCTTTCTTTCCATGATTCTAACCCTCCGTGTCCGCACATTCCAGAATATAACCGTGTTTGTTGAAGGCTTCTCAAACATTCCTCAAAACCTTGATTATTTCAATAATGAAAAGTAGTAACTGACCTTCACATTTTTCGAATGAATTCAGTGTATTTTGTAGCTTTTCCCTGACGTCTGATTCCTTATCAACTGCCTTTTCCAAAGGATGATTTTCGAAATAATGATCTCGAAACAGATATAATCTGTCAACCTCCTCCTGCAAAGTGGCGATAATATTAATATTTTTCATAAGGAAACATTGTAGAAGTGATCATGAAGTTGGAAATAACATAGATTCAATGAAAAATAAATATTATATGGATATAGATTATATAGATAAATTACATAACTATACATTGGTTTTTGTGAAGTACCTACTCGTTATTACATGCACAAGCCCATAAAAGGAATCCATTTTACAAGGTGTGGGTGTTTGCCTTAATTCAATGAAACATTAATAACACCGAGAAAAAACGCTCATTCTGAATTAAAATAATGAAAAATATAATAAGCATGATCATTTACCGTCAATTCGTTGATAATCACGTCCAATTCTTCCTTTGTTTTAGTTTCTTCTATAGCATAAGAACTATCGACAGACATCGTGGTAAATGCCTGCTGTTTGAAAACGTGTATGAATTGACGTAATTCTTGTTGTGACGCCACAAATTAAAAATTAACATGAACTAATTTATGCATTTTATTTCACTACACATGTCCGTATCTTCAAAACTCGGCGAAACGAAACGAAAATAATTTGACAGACCGCAAACAGCATCTGTCATAAGAAAAAATAAATATATGAGAACATTGGATTGCCATAAAAAAAATGTGTAATTACTTTGTCAATAAAAATATCAAGTACTTACTTTACATTTTTGTAAGATATCATAATATTCTATAATACTTCGGCATTGTCCTCAAATATGTAATATAAACAAAATATCAACACTTGTTCAATAGATATGTATCGGAAAAACTTTAAAGTACCAGTCAAGAGTGTAAAAATCAATTTTAAAAGTATTTTTGTATTATTTTATTTTACGTACCTATTCCATGTTTAAATGTGTAACGATACAAATATAGAGGAATAATAAATATTCAGTTGTTTATATATTTATTCATAATACATATTGTATTTCGTGTTATTTTTCTCTGTAATAAAAGGTTTTTAATCATTTAAAATGTCCGGTTCGACTGTAAATTTTGAAAAGCCTTTACCCCATAAAGATTTTTCAGACTGGACATCAGCTCTCCAAGAATTACAACAAAGTTCAGATAGAAAAACGGAGTTTGCCTGCAATCTCAGACATTCAGCCCAAAAATTGAGAAAAGAATCCAAATTGACAACTGAGTGGGATTCTTATCACAATGACAATCTTTTGAATGACAGGTCTGCAGATCTGAAAAAAGAGATACCTTATTAATTATATAGATACAACTATCGCTGAAATAAATATACCTACTTAGTTAAAAGTATTGCCTTATGAAATTGGTGAATTTGGATTTATAATCTGACATTCTGAATTCAGAATCAGTTTAGAAATGGTCACTCGCATTAATTAATTCCTTGTCCTGGGTCAAATCTTCATCATTGCCTTTCTCTCGATGAAAACAGTTGTGATCAAGGACTATTAAATATACATATACATATATTCTTGGTAGGAGAATACCATTCAGCAATGAAACATAATTACATGGGGGTGTGGTGTATAAAATAAAATATTTAGGTATATTCACCTACATTAAAGAAAAAAAACTAATTACATTTGTTTTTTTCTTTGATGTAGGTAAATGTAAATATTTTAATTAAAGTTAAAACTCACAAGGTAAATAATGTATGAATAATTTATTTATATTGCAGAGTTCAAGAAGTTATGTTTTGGCGCTCCCTTTTGCAAGATCTGCTGGACCAGGTTGACAAAGAATTGGCAGCCTTAAGGTCTGAAAAGGCATCGACAGATAAAGAAGTGGATGCCATCAATATATTTAATTATGTCACATCAGAATGCCTGTCAAACAGAGATGCCAGAAGGGCTACAGAACTCACAAACGATTTGGCCAACGAAGAATTGAAAAAGGTCAGTTGTATTCAAATGTTTGATTTTATATCCAAACGGGAAGGCTATACCTACAATAACATTGACATTTAAAAAATAACCAGTTATTTATTTTAGGTCTGTGTTCGTATTTACGTGACAAAATATTTTATTTATTTATTTTATTTAAAAAAATACATGATACTTAGGCGGCCTACGGAGATGAAATCTTAATTTTTTTTTTTTATTATTTCTTAAGTTAGTTAATATTGCATTTGTATATCAACTAATATATTAATTTTTTATCTTTATTTATTATTTATTTATTTATTGATTAATATCCAGATATTTTTATTTTACGCTTCAAGAGGCCTCATTACAGAAGCGAAATACATATATCACAAAACATCCAAGCTTGAGTAAATCACATAGATTAATTGTGACCTCACCGAGAATCGAACCCAAAACCCTCGGTGTGAGAAGCCAGTGTCATACCCACTGAGAGCCACTACAGTCTGAATTTTTTATTCCATTCTTTATTCTATAGGTACCTATTTACATTTACATACAACAATAAATAATACATACCTACAGTAATACTTTTACAATATACAATTTATATTCAATCAATAATGTACATCCTGTAATCCATTACCATAATATTTTTACTATAATTGTGACAGCTATTTTTAGATTCATTCTGCTTATTTTCTTTCTTCGTAGTTTCCAGCATCTCGTCATATATTTTAATCCTCTGTACATTAAACATAATTAAACAATTTTGTATATATACCCACTTGTTTCTTTTATGGTTGTCTTATTTTATTTCTAGTTTTATAATTATGTACCTATGTACTATTTAAAACAATATTGTTCACAATTTGTAATTGTAAATTTTGTGTAAAAATATGAGAACATTATATGGAAGTATTTTTTTATTTCAATACAATTGAGTGCTCTTCTCATTTCCTTGATTTTTCTGTATTTACTCTTTTTTTGATAATTCTCACTGCCCTGTTTTAAATCACTTGTTTCCTTTATTTCTAAATATCACGTTAATTTTAACTAACATAACATTTATAAAGTTTGCAAAATAGATTTTAAAAGTAATTTTTAATGTCAGTTCCTAAAGAATAAAAAAAAAAGTTTTTATATTAGAAGTTACGGATGTTACAGGAAGTTACAGACAGACATTTGTTTCTATTTCTAGTTCTATTTCTAAGCAACCATTCTATTTCTGAGCCTCTGTCAACTAAAACATTTCAACTTTTCATAAAACCATTTAGGAATTGTATGCTGAGGAGTTTGTCAAAAACATGCTTTCCAAGTATTGCCAGATGTCCTGGGAGAAAATCAACGATTTGGAGAAGTTGAGATTCAAGCTGATTCTGGATATCGAAAACAAGACAGAGACCATCTCCATTGACTACAACCAGTTGGCCCTGTCTAAAGATTGCGCCACTAACACCTTCAAGCCGGATGCCGCAAGAGTACCAAAAGAGTAAGAAGAGTTTTCTATAATTCAATTAATTCTTCTTTTTTTGACGATTTTTGAGGCTCCTAACAGGACCATCTTGCAGTAACTGGTTAATCTGGTCATGCCACTTGTTCTACGGCCACCCTCTCTGGCGCCATATATATTTCATTTGTCATATATATTTCTTACCATTATTTCCTCATTCATTCAGTCAAATTGCCATCAAATATAAAAAAAGTGTAAAATAATTGTTGAAGTGCACTTTATAGGAAAAATATCACTGATACTTTTACCGTTTCTTCTAGTGTCGTGTCAGGTCCCCCCAAATATTAACAAACATTATTCTGTTATTTCCCAACAGTTCCATGTCATACGAGCAGTGGTTGGAGAGTCAGAAGAGTTTTGTAGCAGAGACAGAAAAAGAGCTTCGTCTGGCACTCGCATCGCGGGAGGAGCTGTTCCTCGCGAGGGGGAGGGCCAAAAACACCCTAAAGGCACAGTGTGATGCCACGGAGTACGCTCTGAGGAGGAGGATATACGAGACCAAGAGGGCGCATACCGAACTCAAGTGGCAGAAGGAAAAAGTACGGTAATAAAACTCCAATATCATTCTCCATGTCCGCGGAGACAGTTTTCAATCTGTGGCTGCCTCATATTTGGTGTTAGTCAAAGTCATATACGAGTATGTATATAAGATCATCTGTCCACTTTTTTTTGTTATCAATGTTTCAGGGACCTTTAGATATACCAAAACCGATGTTAGGCCATTTATGTTGATTGATTATTTGTAAATCTTGACTTATTTTTTGTATTCTAACAACTTTGATAAAGAAGCTCTGGCAGCGGGATTTAAACAGCAATCAGTGGTATGTAGTATGTGTGGTCTTTATATTAATGCTGTATTAGTGTTTGTAGTATGTGTGGTCTTTATATTAATGCTGTATTAGTATAATGAGCTCTTTTGTCACTATTGCTTGATCACAATAACTTGGCGTGTGGCGACTTTGGAACTAAAACCCGCCCCGCCCTGTCATTCAGTACAATTTTGTATTTGCTTGGGAGCTGTGACATCTTGATTTCCAATATACACTGAATTATTATGTCCAAAACATCCTAAACAGTCCGTGATGGTGCAAGAACAATTGCCAATGAAGTATTAAAGTTTTGCGAAGCTGAGAAAGCAAATAATGGACCGATATTACCGTCTGACAGTTTGACAGATAGAACGGCCGCCATTACGGCTTGGTTTCTTTAGTGCTGCCCGACCAAATTTCTGTTAAAGGCTACGATACCGGTCACCGGGCATTCTGTACATTATGTATTGTGTAATAAATTTACACCCTGGCAACTTCTGTTACGCGACAGGGACGCCCTCCCTCGCACGCCAATTTATAGTGGTCGCATTCTAGGAGTTGTATTCATCTGAATGGAAAGTAAATTATTTTAGAATAATGACATTATACTTTGTATTGTTCTTGGGAATTTTTTTTATTAAAAGTTATAAATTTATTATAATACAAGTCCATTTCAAATACATACATATGTGCCGTTTTGCAACACGTCTGTTCAAGTGAAGACGTTCGGAATACTGAGCAGTGCAAGAGATATAGTATTATGTTTAGTTGGTATATGCTTGGGACAGATTTTTTAAAAAAATCATGCAAGCACAAGCCCATCTTTATTATTCATTTATAATATTTCTTCATATAATTAACAAGAAGACACTTTGTATTATCCACTATTGA